>CAUYUJ010001625.1:217500-338697 GCA_963575745.1 Prorocentrum cordatum | reverse complement strand
CTCCTCCTCCTCCTCCTCCTCCTCCTCCTCCTTCCCTCCTCCCCCCCCGACCTCACTGCCCTCCCCCCCAAATCCTGCTCCGCCCCCTCCGCCTGGAGCCTCTCCCCCTCCTGCTGCACTCCCTCCTCTCGGGCATCCCCCCCCGCCGCTCCCCTCCCACCCTCTCTCCTGCTCCCCGCCCCCCGCCCCCCCAAGGGTAGCGCGCAGGAGCGCCCTGTGCCAATCCCCTTCGGCTGTCCTCGCGCTCGCCCGGCGGCTGCCAGAGGGGAGCCTGGCCTCAAGGTGCCCCCCGGCGTCCCTGGGGCTCCGGGGGCCGTCCAGGCCCCTGGAGGGGTGCTCTGGATCGTGTGCGGCGAGGAGGGGGGGCAGGAGGAGGAGGGTCAGCGCATCCTGGCCCGGGGCACGTGTGCGGATGAAGGGGGGACAGCGAGTGCAGAAGAAGAACAAGGACGAGAAGAAACATAAAGACAAGAGCGCGAACAATAATATTAATCAGATCGGAGATAAGAAGAAACACAAGAAAAAGGAAACCGGCGCCATAGAAGGTGGACGTCTCATTGCCCCAGCCCGGATGTCCAAACACACTCACACACGCACGCGCGCACGCGCAAACACGGACACACAGGCACACACAGACACACAGGCACACGCTCGCACGCACAGGCACACGCACGCACGCACGCACGCACGCACGCACGCACGCACACAGTCCCTACCCGCCTCCTGGGCGCCTCCGGCTGGAGGCCCTCTGGGCCTCCCTGGAGAAGCCAAGGCCACCGCCATTAATGGCCAGGGCTGCACCTGGCACCGCAGGGAGGCCTCTCGAGGCCACGGCGGCCATCCCGCCCGCCACGGGCCCGCTCGCACCCTGTGCTCTCCGAGCCCGTTCGAGGCTCCATTGGCAGGATGTTCGAGGCGGACAGCCGCCGTGGCGAAAAGAAGCCTCTGGGAGGCCCGAGGAGGGAGGAGTGAATGGGGGGGGGGGAGGAGGAGCAGGAGGAGGGGGAGGAGGAGGAGGAGGGGGAGAAGGAGGAACAGGGGGAGGAAGAAAGGAGGAGGAGGAGGAGGAGGAGGAGGAGGAGGAGGAGGAGGAGGGGGAGGAGCAGGAGCAGGAGGAGGAGGGAGGAGGAGGAGGAGGAGCAGGGGGAGGAGGAGGAGGAGGAGGAGGAGGAGGAGGGGGATGGGGAGGAGGAGGCGAAGGAGGAGGCGAAGGAGGAGGAGGAGGAGGAGGAGGAGGAGGAGGAGGGACGCCGTTGTCTCGACTCGCCCTCCTCCGACAGCGGCGCCTGGCTCTCGCGTCCCCGGCGGCACCACCTTCCAGACCCCGCCTCCCGCCAGCCTCCAGCCTAAGACGGCCGCAGAGGCCTGCTCCAGATTTCGTAATAAAAGGGAGGGGGTCAGGACCCTCCAAGACAAGCCATTTCAGACCTCCCCCGTGGGAGAACCCTCCAAAACATCGTCCCGAGACCCCCCCAGGCCCTCCAAGATAGCCTGGAAGAGACCCCCCCCGAAATGAGACCCCCCTCTCTTTATTACGAAATCTGGAGTACCCGCCAAGCTCCTGGGACACCAGACCGAGCAACAGTCGAGGGTTCGAGGTCTGGCGCTCTGGGGTCGAGACCCTGCTGCTATGGCGGTCGTGGCGGTGTTCGTTTGGCGTGCGGGGTGATCATCCACCGCCCAGGGGACCGATGTCCTGGGAACCCGGGGGACGATGTGCTTCTACGGGCGGAGGTTGCAAAAAACCGGAAAAATAAAGACACGCTCAAACATGGTCGAAAAATCACCGAAACATCGTTCCCAAACTATCTTTTTACCATTTTTGGAACATCTTCCTGTCGAGGGACATGCCCGGCTTAATCCCCCAGGAGGGGCCAAACGCACATATCCGTGCGGAAGGGGTTCGTGCCGTGCCGCCTTCGGCGTTGCTTCCTGACACCGCTTGCATCGTTCAACCTTGAACGATCTGCCGTTTCCGAAACGTCAGATCGTTCAACATCGACCGATTCTTGTAAAGGGGCCCTGGGACACACAAATAAATACACACAAATAAAGGATTCCCCATATTTTCCAATACTTTCTGGGTTTGTGTCTTCCCCCCCACTGCCCATATTTTCCCATATTTTCTCGGGAATCGGCGATTCATTGCGTCTGTGTGTTTTTTCCCCTCCTGATCTTGGTCCCCAGCGGCGTTCAACGGTGACCGCTGGCGGCGGGGTCGCCGCCGGTCGACACGACGCGAACCTACCGTATCCACCGCCTCTCGATGCCCAGGAGAAGAAGATCGGTTTCCCAGGCGGTGGACATAGACAACAATCCCTGCCTCGGACAGTCCGAGACAGTCCTTTTGCAGTCCGAGTCGGACTGCAAAGGAGCGGGTCCTGGACTGATGGGCCGACTGTCCACCACCACTACACAGGTAGGCCAGGGGAGAGGGGAGGATGGGGAGGTCCTCTTCCTCCTCCTGATCCTACTCCTGCTCCTGCTCCTCACTCACTCACGGCTGGTTTGGTTTAGTACCTGCCCTGCTCCTCCTCCTCCTCCTCCTCCTCCTCTTCCTTCTCCTCCTCTCCCTCCTTCTCCTCCTCCTCCTCCCTCCTCCCGTGCCGCTCAGGACCCCTTTCGTTCATTACGGGTCTCCTAGATGGGGTCGGAGAAGATGGGGTCAGAAGATCGCGCCGCATCGCCGATATTTCGGCGATGTATCCGGCGATGAATCCGGCGATGCACCGGCGATGCATCGTCGACGTCGGCGATGCATCAGCGACGTCGGCGTGCGGAACATCGGGCTCCACATCGAAACGCATCGTGATGCATCGGCAATGCGGCGCGATCCTCCGACCCCATCTACTTGGACGCCATCTGGGAGGCCTAGATTCATGGCGGAGGGAGGCCTCTCGTCGCCTGGGCAGCATACGTCGCCCCGTTCTGGTCAAGGCTGCGAGGCGGGTCGCATCCATAGCCACCGCCCAGGGGATCGGTCCTCGAGGACCTCAGCAGGCAGGGGGTGTGGATTCGGCGCCCGAGGGCCCGACTAAATATGCATATCCGCCGCCTGCTCGACGGAAGGGGTCGCCGCTGGTCGCTGTTTGGGCGTGGGGAACCAAAGTCCTGGGAGGATTTTGGGCCCCTAGGGGGGCCCAAAAATATCCGTACCCACCGCCCCCCGAGGTCCAGGAAGCTCGGCTTCCCAGGCGGTGATTCTGGATGAGGGGCCCATGGACGCACAAATAAACAGACACAAATCCCAGGACTCCCCGTATTTTCCAACATTCTCTGGGACGCTCGTCTTCCCCGCCATTTCCCATATTTTCCAATACGTTCCTGGGAATCGACCATGACCTGCGTCTGCGTGCAACCTCCCTCCTGTAAACCCCCGCCCTTGAAAAAACGCCCCCCCCCCCAGAGGTCCCGGGAACGACCCTCCCCGAGCCCAGGCCCCACTCCGGGCGACCTCGGATGGAACTGCGCGCGGCGCCTCCTTGAGGCCCCGTTGCAGCGATGTGCGGGTCCCTTTTGTTGCGACCTTCCGGAGGGGGCCTTGGAGGGGCCGCTTCTGGCAAGTCGTGGGGCTCCCTCGGGCTCCTTCGGAGTCCTTCGCCTCTTGCCAAATCGTGGGGCTCCTTCGGGCTGCCTGTGGAGCTCCCGCTTCTGCCGGCGTCCTCCGCCTCCACCTCCCCCGCCCACCTGCGCATCCACGAGGCGACGCGACAGCGACGGCGCCGACCACCGCCGCCGCCACATCCGCCCCCACACCGCGGTGGCGGTTTGAGGAAGAACAGCATACGCAGATCTATGCACCACCACCGTGCCAAGGCAAGGCCATTCTGGCCCTGGCTTTGTGTGTGCGCTCTCCTGGCCGAGGCCAGGAGGGTCTGTACACCATCCTCGGGCCCTGGATGGTGGCCCTGGCAGGGCACGGTGGTGGTGCAGAGATGCCCTCGTCGGACAGGAAGTGCTCACAGACATGGCCGCCGGAGGCCCGCGCGGATTTCTTTGATCGATGCTGGAACCGCCGCCCCTGGCGCGCGGAGGCCCGCTCTCTAGGGCCGCCGTCGGAGGCGCCGACGGAGAGGGGGCTCCGGCACAGACCCGAGGAGTCTCCTCCCCCTCCTCCTCCTCCTCCTCCTCCTCCTCTTCCTCCTCCTCCTCCTCCTCCTCCTCCTCGCGCGGACCTGCGGCGCCCGGCGGCGGGCTCGCGCCGCGACGTCGCGGGCGTGGGTCTCTGACGCCGCGTGGAGCGCTCGGCCTTGATCGATCCCGGCTCCCCGACAGCGCAGAGCGCCCTCGGCCGAGGCTTCGCCACCGGCGGCGTCAGCGCGGCGCAAGACCTTGCAGCCGATCCCCATCCGAGGTCCTGCAGCCTCATCCAGAAGATGCCCCCGTCCGTGCCCAGGTCCGTGGCTCCGACTTCCGCCTTGACCTGAGAAGGAACTTCAGGGTGACGGGCTGAGAGGGGGGAAGCGTCAATCAGGGATGCACCGCCGATAGATCGGCAGCCGGCCTTCGATTGCGAAGCAGTACGATGCTTGACCGGAATGGGCTTACCGGGTCCCTACCTAGAGAGCCGAAAACCCACCGCCATACAACTGACTCCGACAAGCGAAGCCGTTCAGCAAGCAAACCCAAGGAAGGATTCGAACAAGCCAGGGCTGCTTATTAGAAAACGCCCAGGGCCGTGTAGCAAGCGCCAATCGTGGGGGTCGGGGTGGCTTTTCCTGAATTGGCTTGGCTACTGGCGATGCAATGGGCCTGAGGATGGGAGGAAGAGGAGGAGGAGGAGGAGGAGGAGGAGGAAGAGGAGGAAGAGGAGGAGGGAGGAGGAGGAGGGCGATTGGGGGGCCGATGCGTCTCCCCCTGAGCCCGTCCCCCCCACCCCGCTTCCTGATGACCACAGCCAGGTTTGACTGGAGAGGGCACGCGAGAGGACACAGAACCCTTCGGAGGGCCACGCTGCCACCGGAGTGTGGAGGACGTAGGCCACGAGGCAGAGGACGCAGGGGTAGTCTCGATGTGGGAGGGTCGACCTGCGAATCAGACTCGACTGTGCCCCTGTTCTCCCGCGGCAAGCACACCCCGCACCCGCCCGCGCGCCAGGCGAAGGCGGCGTGTCTTCCACGCCACCATCGACGCCAACAACCATTGTCTCGTCGACGACGACAAACGTCGTCGTCACGGCTGCCGCTGCCCAAAGCGTCCAGGGCCGTCGTCGTCGCCGTCGGCGTCGTCGTCGTGTCGTCGTCGTCGTCGTCGTCGTCGTCGTCGTCGTCGTCGTCGTCGTCGTCGTTTCGTCGTGGTCGGCGTAGTGGTTGTCGTCGACGTCGTCGTCGTCGAGGTCGTTGTCGTGGTCTTCGTCGCCGTCGTCGTCGGCGTCGCCGCCGCCGTCGGCGTCGTGCTTGTCGACGTTGTCATCGTCGTGGGCGCCTTCGACGTCGTCGCCGTCGTCGTCGGCAGGTCGTCGTCCACGTCGTCGACGGCGTCGTCGTCGTCGTCGTTGTGATCATGGTCGTGGTCGTGGTCGTCATCGTCGTGGGCGCCTTCGTAGTCGTTTTCGTCGTCTTCGTTGGCGCCTCCGTAGTCGTCGTCGTAGTTGGCAGGTCGTCGTCGTCGTCGTCGCCGTCGTCGTCGTCGTCGTCGTCGGCGTTGGCGCCGCCGTCGTCGTCGTCGTCGTCGTCGTCGTCGTCGTCGTCGTCGTCATCGTCGTCGTGGTCGTCGTCGTGGTTGTGGTCTTCCTCTTCGTCGTCGTCGTCGGCAGGTCGTCGTCGGCATCGTCGCCGCCGTCATTGTCGTGGTGATCGTCGTCGTCATGGTCGTCGTGGGCGCCTCCGTCGCCGTCGTCGTCGTTGGAAGGTCGTCGCCGTCGTCGTCGCCGTCGTCGTCGTGGTCGGCGTAGTGGTTGTCGTCGCCGTCGCCGTCGCCGTCGTCGTCGTTGTCGTCTTTGTCCTCGTCGTGGGCGCCTTCGTCGTCGCCGCCGGCAGGTCGCCGAGGGGGGGGGGCTCTGCGCCCTGCGAGGCGTCGCCGGGGCGGGGCGCGACAGGCGAGGCTCCGGGGCCCCCCGTCCACGGAGAGGGGAGCCAGCGGGCTGCCCAAGAAGGACAGCTGCGCCAGAGGAGGAGGAGGGGGAGGAGGGAGGAGGAGGAGGAGGGGACGGAGGAGGAGGAGGAGGAGGGGGAGGAGGAGGAGGAGGAGGAGGAGGGGGAGGAGGAGGAGGGAGGAGGAGGGAGGAGGGCGGGTGGGGGAAGAGCGGTGGGCGAAGAGCGGCGCGCCTCTCGCGCACCGTCCAGGCCCCAGCCAGCCCAACCCTCAGCCCCCCCCGCCCAGCGACGCCCCATCACGTGAGGCGCCCGAGCCCGCCCGCCACCAACCCTTCGGAAGGCAGCTCGCGGGAGCCTCCCACGCCATCTCGTCGGCTTTTGCGCACCGACGCTGATCGACGCTGAATCGACGCTGACCGACGCTAGATCGACGCTGATCGGCGCTAGCCGACGCTCGATCGGCGCTATCTCATCGACTCCCCAGACGCTAGATCGACGCCAGTCGACGCCAAAAACGGAACTACGAGGGTATACAAGGCTCCCATGATTTGCTACCGAAATCAAGGGTTTCGCAGTGGGGGGGCGATACAGCGGAGGCCAGTCCACAAGAAACCTTCCACAAGAAACCCAACTCTGCGACCCCAGGACGTCCATTGATTTTTGGTGTGGGAACGTCGCGCCTTCCATTGCAAAACCATGGACGCCCAGGAAACCCACAGCACCCTGGAGGCAAGCAGGGTGTCTCATGGCATGGGTCTCTGGGAGCAAAAAAACGGTGCACCTTTCGTGCCCCTTGTGGCCACGGGGAGCCCCTTGACATCATCCTTCCGGGCACGAGAGGTGCACACTTTTCTTGACCCGCCGGTGTCCCTGACCTTCCAGGAGGGCTTCAAAATAGCGCCTGGATCTGGATACCCAAATTCCAGTCGAAGTTTTCAGCAGTCAAGATAAGTCTATGGGTTTGGAGTGCTATTATTTAGCACTCTGGAAAGTCAATGCGCAACGCCCGAGGAGGAAAGGGGCTGGGAGCTCCGGAGGGGGCCGACGTCTTCGAGCATGGCACGGCGCGGGGGTGTGGGGTGGAAGGGGTGGGGTCGGGGGTGCCCACACATCCGGCGTCTCGAACAGAATCGACACGGAGGTTTTCTCAGTGGTGTTCGGCCCCTCGGGGCCCTCACCAGGCCTCGGGACCGTCAAATACCGACTCGAAATGTGGAAGTGGTCGAGGAGTCGGCGGCGAGTCCTGCTAGGGGGGCCAGCATAGTGGGGCCCCGCGGCGGACTCAAATGGGACCTCCCAAATGCTGGTCGCAGAATCCATACGTCCATGTCTCGTCATCACCCCTTTATGAAGTCGCCCAAGCTACTCATGCCCCGCATTGCGCAGGGGGTGGTTCGTCGCCAGGGTATTTTTCCGCACAGCGCGCACACAATGCAATGATCACACCGTCAATCTGAATCGCCTCACGAGGTTGCAACACCCAGCACGCCACTAGCCCGTCGGCGCTGAGAGGGCACGCAAGCATTTAGCAAAGAAGTACGGCGGGGGAAAGGCCTGCATCGTCTCATCCCTCTTCCTCCTCCTCCTCCTCCTCCTCCTCCTCCTCCTCCTCCTCCTCCTCCTCCTCCTCCCCCTCTGCGGCCAGCAGAACAGCGCGAGCATGATCCCGGTTGCATGTGCTGCACTTGCTGGCCTCCAACATGCCGAGCCGAGGGCTCGACCTCTGCTTGCCCGCACATGCAGAACCAGTCGCAAGAGGAGGAGACTGGCAATGAAGGATGGGACGCAGGGGAGGAGGAAGTTGAAGGGGCCCCAGGACACACAAAAAATACACACAAATAAAAAGATTCCCAATATGTTCGCATACTTTTGAAGTTTTTGTCTTCCCCTCCACTTCCCATGTTTTCCATATTTTCTGGGGAATCGACGATTCATTGTGTCTGTGTGTTCCTTTCCCCTCCTGAGAAGTGAGGGGGGCCGGAGGGCAGAGAGGGGCGGAGGGGCCCGGAAGGCGGGTGGCACGGCGGAGCAGGGCGGAGGATGGAGCAGGGAGGAGAGGGGGGGAGGACAGGGAGGCGGGGAAAGAAAGAGACCGCGAGGCAGACCTGGACGAAGACGCGGGGGAGGGGGGGGGGAGAAGGAGGACGAGGGACGGAGGAGAAGGCGCACGTGGAGGGCGCAAAGGGGCCGAAGGCGACGGGCGAGGAGCATGTGGAACGGGGAAGAGAGAGATCAGGGGAACGAGCAATGATACAAACATTGAAAAATTCTGAGCTCCGCGCGGATTTCTCGGATCGGCGCTGGAGCCCCCTCCCTGGCGCGCGGAGCGCGCCAGGGGCGGCGCCGGAGGCGCCGCCAGGGGGCTCCAGCGCCGATCCGAGAAATCCGCGTGGAGCTCCGAGTTTTCAATGTTTTGTCGTTGCTCGTTCCCCAAATCTCTCTCTTCCTCGTTCCACCTGCTCCTCGCCCGTCGCTTCGCCCGAGTTCTTTTACATGTTTATGTCATTGCTCGTTCCCCTAATCTCTCTCTCTTCCCCGTTCCGCCTGCTCCTTGCCCGTCGCTTCGCCCGAGTTCTTTTAAATGTTTATGTCATTGCTCGTTCCCCTAATCTCTCTCTCTTCCCCGTTCCGCCTGCTCCTTGCCCGTCGCTTCGCCCGAGTTCTTTTAAATGTTTATGTCATTGCTCGTTCCCCTAATCTCTCTCTCTTCCCCGTTCCGCCTGCTCCTTACCCGTCGCTTCGCCCGAGTTGTGTCTGTTCATGTCGTTGCTCGTTCCCCTAAGTCAGAGCGTGAATTACCTCCCCCGCTTTCGCTTCCAGGCAAAACCAAGCCATACCACGCGCCTCCTCGTCAAGCAGCCTGACCAGTACAGGCCGCAATTTGGCATCGTTTGGTATCTCTTGGAAGCGAGGGTGGTCAAAAGCGAGGTAGGTTTGTTTTCCCCCGACTAAGGGAGAGATACAGAACACGAGCAGGGGCGACGCAGCAGCGCAACGAGTGCGCGGCGACCGGCTCTCTCTCTGCCCGAGGGGCCCCACGCGCGGTGGGGGGCGGACCCTCGGGCAAGAAGGAGGAGGAGGAGGGGGAGGAGGAGGAGGAGGAGGAGGAGGAGGAGGAGGAGGAGGAGAGGGAGGAGGAGAAGGAGAGGGAGGAGGAGAAGGAGAGGGAGGAGGAGGAGGAGAGGGAGGAGGAGGAGGAGGAGGAGGAGGAGGAGGAGGAGGAGGAGGAGGAGGAGGAGGAGGAGAGGGATGCGAAGGAGGAGGAGGAGGACTAGGAGGAAGGAGGAGGAGGTGAGGCCCCATGCAGCACGTAAGGCGTGGCTCTGCAGCGAGGCCGAGGGTCGGAGAACGCGCACCGATTCGCGGCACGGCGCGACCGCTCGCGCTCCAGCCGTGCTGAGGCGCTCGCTGCGCTTAGGCCGTGCATGTCCTACTACAGGCGGCTCGGGAAGAACAAATCAAAAACACAGCCCCAAAACTGCTCAAACATCGGCGAACAATTGTCGGAGAATCGTCCCCAGGCAACTTCTAAGACCATTTCTGGATATCCCTTCTGTAGAGGGACAATGCCGACTTGACGCTGCGCTGCAGCGGCCGAGGTGCCGCTCGCGGCCGACGGTCCCTCCACCTCACCGTGCAGGCGTGGCACCAGCGGGCCTCAGATGATGCAGGCTCTGCAGGCGACCCGACGGCCTCCCCACCCTGAGGGGGCACCGTCCTCCAGGCACGCGCGGAAACCACTGCGAACATCCCGAGTGCGACTGCACGACGCGCTCCGCCAGCAAGCAGCCCCGGCGTGGGGAGCAGGCGCGGACCTCGGGAGTCCAGTTCTTCTGGTCGTCGTCCGAGAAGTCCCCCTCCCCTCTCACATGCTCCGCTCGTCACGCCCCTCTTCCTGCTCGTCTGATTCGATTGCCTGGCTTGGCTGCAGAACAGCAGACGGAAGGAAGCTAGAAGAAGAAAGCCCGGCATCAACCATACATAAACATGTCGGAGGTCCGCGCGGATGTCTTAGATCGGCCCAGGGTTGGCGACAGAGGCGCCGCAAAAGGGGTTCCAGCGTAGATCCAAAAAATCCGCACTGAACTCCCAGACTTTGTGCGTGTGCGTATGCTCTCCTTCGCCGGTGAGGCTCACGAGGCCGCTCTGGCACCCAGGAGTTCCACGCTCAAGCGGGCGGGCAAGGCAGTGCCGAGCTCTCCAGATATCGTAGCAAACGAGAGGTGCTCTGATTTGGGAGGGGGGGGGGTCTGCTTGGAGCTGTCTCGGAGGTTCCAGGTGACCTGGACACACGGCGGCCCATCTCCTCGCGGGCCTGGGGGGGCCTCTGACGTTTCTCGCCTGGGGGAGGGTTCGGACCCCCTCCCCTTTATTACGAACTTCGGGATGGCCCCGTGTCCAGAAGAGGACAAGAACGCCACAAACATAAACTGTTGGCGCTGCGCGCGGATCTCTTGGATCTGCGCTGGACCCCCCTCCCTGGCGCGCTCCGCGCGCCAGGGGCGGCCGCCGGAGGCGCCGCCGGGGGAGCCCAGCGCGGCTCCAAGAAGTCCGCGCGGAGCGCCCAAAAGTTGATGTGCATGGCGACTTTTCTTCTTCGAGGGATCGCACCGTGTCGGCCCCAGCCCCTCGCGCGATGCCGAGCGTTCCAGGCAGCCGTGGGCTCCTGCGCTGCGCGCCAACGCCTGTGCCGCACGCGCCGCACCGCCCGGCTACTGATGCTCCGGCCGCCTGCGGCCAGGCAGCCTGCCTCTCTGCTCCGCCTCGGTAGGCTGCCTCCTCCTCCCACGTCTCGTCCTGCGCCTCCTCCTCCTTCTCCTCCTCCTTCTCCTCCACCTCCTCCTCCTCCTCCTCCGCCTCTTCCTCCTCCTCCGCCTCGTCCTCCTCCTCTTCCTCCCAGTCCTCCTCCTCCTCCTGGTCCTTCTCCTCCTCCTCCTCTTCCTCCTCCTCTATTTCCTGCTCCCCCTCTTCTCCCGTCGCTTCCCCGTAGCCATGGTTTGGCTCAAGGGAGACGGGGTGCAGTAGGGCTGGGAGCAGCAAGCTGAGGACCAGGGCAGCAACGCGGGTGCAAACGTTCAACGGGATCAGGGTCGCAGGCTGGAAGGTGTGGGAAGCGCCTTTGATTCGAAGGCTGTACCCATCGACGGCAGCACGGAGGAGGACGACGCCAGCAAGTACAGCCTGTAGCTCACGTCGCGCGACGTTTGCACTAGAGGCCAAAAACAAGAAAACAATATCCCAGACAGAAGGTGAGCTGACGCTCTGCAAACATGGACGGCGACTCCTGCAGGTCCAAGCCAAGTGGGACCACCTCAAAGGAGATCATCAGGACAAGGTGGAAGTCATCGCGACCCAGGTGGTGCTTCGCGGCCTGAGCGGTGATTCGCATCAGCTGCAGCAGCTATAGGAGAGCGTTGCCGTGCTGCAAGGAGGGGCCTTCCTGGGTCGCAAGATGCACCGCGAGTAGGACGCGGTGGTCGAGCAGGTCAAGCGCGACATGGTGCAGCAGGAGGTCGGCGTCGAACAGAAGCTCGAGGACCTTGCCGACCAGCTCGGCATGTCTGCGACGGTTTCCAAGTGCAAGATCGGCAACCTCGAGAAGGAGCAGGCTGCAGTCGGCCAGCAGGGATGCAACGAGCTCGGCGAAGCTTTTGTTCAGGAGCAGCAGCGGGGGCAGCCGAAGCAGTTGCAGCAGGGATTTGAACGACATTGAAGCCCTGATCGGCAGGATGGCCACACCTTGCTCACGAGTGCAGCCTCGGCTCTAACGAAAAGTGGGCCTCCGCACCCCCTGGGGGTGCCTTTCCTGGGTAGGGGGGGGCTGGGGGCTGCCCTTGTCCTTCCCTGCCCTCTGTCAACCTCCGAGTGTCTACGGGGTGGTGAAAAAGAGCCACCTCTTCACCATTGCACCTCCGACGTGCACGGCTTCTCTAGAAGAAGAACAAACACAATAAACATAAACTTTTGGCGCTCCGCGAGGACATCTTGGATCTGCGCTGGATCCCCCTCCCTGGCCCGCTCCGCGCGCCAGGGGCGGCGCCGGAGGCGCCGCCAGGGCGGTCCAGCGCCGATCCGAGGAATCCGCACGGACCTCCGAGTTTCTATGTTTATATCATTGCTCGTTCCCAGAAATGCACCTCAGCCTCTAGCGTGCACTCCTTGTCTGTGTCCTTGTCCTGGCCTCTCCGTCCTTGCCCTCGTGTTGGCCTTGCCCTTGTCCTGGCCTTGTCCGGGCACGGCTCACCCTCCGGGTCCTCCTTCGTCACGGCCTCTCCTCGCCTTGCCCGTGACGAGGGCGGCCCCCCACCATGCCCCACGAGGCCGGGCGCGCCCGCGCCCGGGGGTGCCCGCGCCCGCGGGCCCGCTGCCGCACTGGGGTTGGGTCGGGCATGTCCTCCTACAGGCGGCTTCCAGAGGAAAATAGACAATAGCCCAAAAATATTCAAAATTATCCCAGTGCGACCCTACCTAGGAGTTGGAGCCTCTAGGAAAGCAGCATTAGTAGTAACAGTAAAGCTAAGCTAAAGCTAAGCTAAAGCTAAGCTAAAGCTAAGCTAAAGCTAAGCTAAAGCTAAGCTAAAGCTAAGCTGAGCTAAGCTGAAGCTAAGCTAAAACTAAGCTAAAGCTAAGTTAACTCTAATATGAATATAAGCTAAATCTAAGGTAAATCTAAGGTAAAGCTAAGCTAAAGCTAAGCTCAATCTGAGCTAAAGCTAAGCTAAATCTAAGCTAAAGCTAAGCTAAAGCTGAGCTAAAGCTAAGCTAAAGCTAAGCTAAAGCTAAGCTAAAGCTAAGCTACAGCTATGCTAAAGCTAAGTTCAAGCTAAGCTAACGCTAAGCTAAAGCTAAGCTAAAGCTAAGCTAAAGCTAAAGCTAATGCTAAATCTAAAGCTAAAGCTAAAGCTCCCAGGGGACTGGGGGGACCGCGGGGCGGATCCTGGGGGAACCGCCCGGGGGGTGGAACACTGCCCGGCCCTTTAAGCCAACACGGTAAGAACCCTTTTAGGCAGAGCCTAGGTAGGGAAGTAACGGAAAATACTAAAAAAAAACTTCCCCAGAATACTATTTAAACTATTTGAGAGTATTCCTCCTGTAGAGGGACATGCCCGACTTGACGCTGGGGCGCAGACTGGAGAGGCAAGAACCTTGACTTCTGCCATGAGCGGGCAGTCTGCTCCGCATTCTCCCTCCCCCTCCTGCACGCGAGGAGCCTCAGAACGTGTGTTAGCGCAAACGCGTGTGTGTTGTCCACCGGGGCCTTCCGATGCCGCGCGGGCGGCAGAACGAGGGCAAGTCGGAAGACGCATGTGGAAACATGAAGCAGGAAGGCGGACAAAGAAAATTGGGTTCGGGCCCGCCCCAAGAATACCAGACAGCAGCAACAACACATTGATTCAAGCAGGAAGGCGCTGGAAGTAGACTGGGCGCCCTAGAAATCCCAAAGGACCCACTTTCAAAGACCGGCGTGTATCCTTCCTCCACCTCTCGGCTACACGTAAGAGTGACCTTGGGCGCGACTGAACGGGGGACGCGGGGTGGCCAATCCCAGGCGCGCAAGCCGCTGCTACCGCAGCACTATCTGCGACGGGGAACACTCCGGCGAAAGGTCCCTCACACGTGGACCGTCGGACCTGGGCCGGAATAACATCCCTCAAAAACATGGGACCTTCCGTCGGCCAAAACGAACAGAACATTCAAGGGTATCCCCCCCCCAGGATGTACAAGAATGCCCTACATACACGAAGACCACTAAGGTATACCTCGGTCCGGCTGTAGTCGAACTTCCAGTAGGCGGCGCGCCCGGGGGAAGTGAGGAGGGGCGGGCCTTGTCAGAAGGCTCGGAAGTCCCCCAGACTTCTGCGACGCCAAACGCACCGAAGACATAAACAAACCTGTCGGAAGGCGCGAAGGAGTCTGAGAAGTCCCGCCGCCTTCTGAGAAGGCCTTCTCCTCGCTCGCCGCCGATCCACCTCCTCCACCTCCACCTCATCCGCCTCGCGCTCCGCCTGCCCCTCCTGCCCCCGCCCAATCCGCCTAAAAACGCAGACCCCACCCCTGGCGCGCCGAGCGCGCCAGGGGCAGCGCCGGAGGCGCCGCGGGGGGGGCTGATGTTCATGCCGCTTTTGTTCTCCGAGAGCTCCCGCACAATCTCCCCCAGAGGGAGGCGGGGCCATTTTTGTCCAGCGGGCGCTGACAGAGCGAGCAGGCGCCGACGCGCCGTGCCCAGGACAGGCCACCTGCACCGAATTAGGGGGGGGAGGGGAGGGCCCCCACGACCCCGGCCAACACAGGGGAGTGCGCGGCACCGGGATGGTGGGGGGGCGTTGCCTCCGCGGACGCTGCAAGAGCGAGGCCTTCAGCGAAGGGAGGGCCCGTGGGGCGGGGCCCATCGCGCACGCCCTCGCCCTGCACCGCCGACGATCCCCGCGCGGCCTGGACCTGGCACGGCCAGGGCTACCGCGAGCGGACGCTCCCAGACGCCCCATGCACAACCTCACCGTGGGCCTGCAAGGGGGTCTCGATGGCGGGAAGAAAACCGGCGCAGAAAGAGTTCGACCACAAGAAGCCTTCCACAAGAAACCCAACCCTCGGATCCCAAGACGTCCGCTGTTTTTGTTGTTTGTGTGTTTGTGTGTGCGGAACGTCACTCTTCCCATAGCGCAACCATCGACACCCAAAAAAAACCAGGACAACCTGGAGGCAAGCAGGGTGTCTTTTGACATGGGTTTCCACTGTACCATGACCAAGACTGAACGCGGAAACATCGTGTCGATCTTGATCACCGTCAATACAGGTCAACGTCAATTCGTGGATCATCCTCGCGAATCCGCGCCGGCCAGCATGGACCATGGCCAAGATCGACGTCGACAAGCGACCCCTTCCCTGGGAGCTGGTTCTCATCCCGAGCCGTTTTTGGCGGCAGCCTCAAGGCTCCTGGAGTGCATCGAGGGGCCCAAAAAAAGTAACACCCGTTGATCTGCAGTCCGCCTAAACCGGGTCAGCATAGATGGGGTCGGAGAATCGCGCCGCGTCGCCCACGTGGGAATGCGGAAAACGGAGTCCCGAATGGGGCCGCATCGCCCGTGCATCGGCGATGCGGCGCGGTCCTCCAACCCATTCTGCTCGGACCCCACCCCACGACGAGTTGGAACCGGCCGAGCGGGCAGGCCGTGAGCCGCAGCGTGCTCTTCGCGGCGATGCCACAGGCGCCTGCTCCGAGTCCCACTCCTGCGTCCTCCTCGTCCTCCTCCTCCTCCTCCTTCTTCCGCCTCCTCCTCCTCCCCTCCCTCCCTCCCTCCCTCCCTCCCTCCCGCCCTCCCTCCCTCCCTCCCTCCCTGCTCCTCCCTCGAACCAACTCTGCTCGGACCCCACTCCAGCGGCCTGGATGTGCTCTTATCTCATGACGAGTTGGTGTCTGGGCTGGGACTCCCTCCCACCCTCCGTGCCCCGCGGCGCGGACGCCGGCCTTTCTTGAAGGGGCCCGCCAACACACAAATACATAAACACAAATATAACAGGATTCCTCATATCTTCCAATGTTTTCTGGGTTTCTGGCTTCCTCCCCACTGCCAATATTTTCCCATATTTTCTAGGGAATCGACGATTAATTGCCTGTGTGTTTCTTCTCCGCCTGATTTATATGCAGCAGCGGAGTCCTGTGATTTTTTTATCGCCAGAATCTCTGCCTCCACTTCGGCACGTCAATCTGAGGTTCACCTCGGGTCCGCCACGGACGATGCCCGTACTGAACTGCACCTGGCGTCTGAGACAAGCCCTATCAAAGGGGATTTGGCGCCTCCCCCACCCTAAGAAGAAGCCAGGACGAAGACGTCATCGGGTGAGGATGCATGGAGAATATCTTCGTGTCGTTTGACTGGCCCCGCCCGCCATCCCCCCACCCCGGGCCCCGCCTTCCACTGGATATGGATTATCATCTGTCTCCAAAAGGCTAAATTTTGATCCATCTCCAGTGCGCCTCGGCCTTGCGGCGACCCGGGCGGCCCCGCCTTCCACTTCAGCCCCGTGCCCCACGGGTTGCGCAGCTTGATCAGCCGCACGGCGCCGCCCTCGCGGCACGCGGGGCGAGGAGAGCGCGCGGCGGGGGGGGGGGGCGGCAGGGCGCCAGGGGAGGGGGGGGGGAGGGGGCCCTGGCCTGCCTAGAGACGTACCTGGACTGCTGAAACCTCGACTGGGATTTGGGGGTATCGAAGAAGGGGAGAGGGGAGGGAGGAAGGATGAAGGAATGCGGGGCGTACCCAACGTGACAAGATAGTTGGAAAACAACCTGGATTTAGATGTCGCTGTAGCTGTTCAACAAAATTCGCTTTCCACGCTCTTCTTTTGAAGATCGGTCCTTAAACCAAGAGGGGCCCTTTAAATCGGCCCAGGAAGAAGCGGCCTAACATGGCCGTTAAGACGGCGCAAGAACGCCGAATGCCGTCGACCAAATCCCCCGACAGATGGCCAACTTGCCTGGCGAACAGAGCCTCAATGCGGCTCAATAGGTGACCTAAGAAGGCCCAAGAGCGCCCTTGCGGGACTCCCAAGACTGCCCCACAGGTGCCCACGACAGCCTAAAGACGGCCCAACTGGTCCCTGTCAGATATCCCCGTGGAATGGAGGTGAGACGTGTTACATAATATCGGCCTTGCTCGGCGTTGCTCGAACAATCGCCAGGCTCGGACAGTGGCGGATTTGCCGCAAGGCCCTAGATAACAGATGTTGCGGGAGGCACATGTCGATACGTGTGTGTAGGGAAAGAGAGAGAGAGAGAGAGAGAGAGAGACAACAAAACAAAACAAACAGCGCGCGCGAGAGAGAGAGAGAGAGAGAGAAACACCTGTATATACTTACACATATTTCTATACATACATACATATATAGAGAGAGAGAGATTGCATGTCTGTACATATACATACACACTAGAACCATCGCGCGAGCTTCGCGCGCTAAAGTTCTAGCCAGGCTCCACAGGCTAACGCATGGAATGTCAAGTGTTGAAGTGCCTTGTGCACCGAACGACCTTTCGGACTCCCTGCGCAAGTCTCCGAAGCGTATAAGTGAAATGCGGAAACCACAAAGTCTTACATTCCTTTAAAGTGTTCGATGATGTGGGGCCCTCGCAGACTTCTCGGAATCTTCCTTCAGTGGTCACCTGGGCCTTAAGTATGGTCTGTTGTGCAACCATGAGCAGGGGGTACGTTTGAAAAAAGGAACTCTTGAGATTACTGTTTTTCACACTGCCATGCCTGGGCCGTGGGTCAGAAGTTTCCCAGATGCAGGCCATGGTCTGTTGGGATTTCCCTCGGGGCCTTTTTGGCGGCGTCTTGGAGGTCTTTCGGGGCCTCTTTGGGAGCCCGCGGTGCCTCCTGGGAGCCTCCGCGGAGTCTCCGCAGGCATCTGGGGGGAGCCTCGAGAACCTCTGGGAGAACCATGGGGCCACCTCGGGGCAAAGCGCTCGTCAGGCTTTGGGAGGTCCCCTCTTGTGTCCCTCTCTTTGCGCGCGCGCTGACGCTTGCTACGCTGGACAGGTGAACTCCCGGATACAGGCCATGGTTTGTTGGGAGGCAGTTTGGACGCCGCTGGGGGGCTGTTTGTGGGCCTCTTGGGGCCATTGTTGGGTCTCTTCGAGGCTCTTGCTTGATGGCCTATTCAAGCTCTTCGTGGGACTCTTGGGTCCTCCTGGGTGCCTCTTGGAGCGGAAAGCCCAGATTGTTGATTTGCGTTCCCCCTGTTGGACAACTTTTCGGGACATCTTGGGGCTCTCCTGGGCTGCCTCGGGGCGCTGTTGGGCGTGTTGGGGCCTGCCTTGGAGCCGTCTTGGGGGCCAACTAAAAACCACTCGAACAATAAATGATAATCAACGTTTTTGGCCTCTTCGGGCGCTCCCGGGATGCCTCGCGGAACTCTCTTGGGGCCTCTTGGAGGCCTCCTGGGAGCCTGGTGAGCCGCCGGCAGTCTGCCTTTGGCTGCTTGGGAGCGTCTTGGGCCGTCCTTTCGCGTTCTGGGGGTTCCCTGGGGGCGTCTTGGGCCGTCCTGGGGCGTTTTGGGGCCTCCCTGGGCGGCCTGGGGACGCGGTACCAGGAGTTGCCCCCAGATGTCACGGAGGTGGGGGACGCTCCCAGGGGGCGGCGTGTGTGTGCGTGTGTGCGTGTATGTATGTATGTGTATATATATATAGATCTATAAATATAAATATATATATATATATATATATATATATAAATCACTCGTGCGAAATAGCATATTCACACAGAGCGAGAGAGAAAGCGAGAGACGAGTCCACCTATATACAGGTATATGTGTATATGTGTGTATATATATATATGTATGTATACACGCGTGCGCCAAAGGAGGGGGATCGATGTAGAGAAAAGGAGGGAGAGAGAGAGAGAGAGAGACAGAGAGAACGAGAGAGGGGGAAGGAGAGACAGGGAGAAACCAACAACAGCTAGGGAAGGCAAGCGAGATACTATACAGAGAGAGAATGGGCAGGCAGACGAAGAGAAAGAGAGAGAGAGGGTGATACATATATAGAGGGATAGAGAGACAGAGAAAAGAGAGAGAGAGAGGGAGATAGAGAGAGAGAGAGAGAGAAAGAGAAACACACAAAACAAATAGAGAGAGAGAGAGAGAGAAAGCGAGAGACAGAGAGATAAAATAAAAAAAGAAAGACAAAGACAGACAGAAAGAGTGATATATATATATATATATAGAGAGAGAGAGAGAAAGAGAGAAGGAAAGAGAAAAGGAGGACCTAAAGGAGAAGGCTACTTTCGGAACGGAATGGGGGAAACGACGGGCGCAGCGGAAGGGTAGCGGGGACGAGGGGACGGTCGGAACGGGGACGCGCGGGCAGAGGCGGGGGACGGAGAAACGCCGTGGATGGGGAGGGGAGGGGCGGGGAAGCGGATGGGAGGGGCCCGTGCGCTGGCTCGGATACGATAGGAGCTCGAACCCTCCACGCGAAACCCGACCCTGAGACCCCAGGACGTCCCTTGATTGTTGGCGTGGGAACATCACGCTGTCCATCGCAGAGCCATCGGCATCAAAAAAAACCCAGGGCGCCCTGGATGCAAGCATGATGTCTTTAGGCATGGACCTCCACTGTTGAATGACACGGCGGACGGGAGCTGTAGCAAGGCGTGGCGCTCGAGAGTCCGACGGCCCCCGTTTATTTAACCACACGTACTGCCACATCCCTCGCAAAAAAGGCCTCCACGGTAACATGCGTGTGTAATCACGGGTCGTGCTTCGAGCGTCGATGGGAAACATCCCATCAATGGGGGGGCGGGGGCGAGGGCCAGGAAGGAGGAACCTGCGGCGAGCGGGGGGGGAATGGGAAGGAACAGGGCTTCTCAAAGGCGGTGGGATTTCTCAAACGCCGTCGCGCCTCTTGACAATTCTTCGGGTTTCCGGGGAAGCTTCATAAAACGTCTCCGACAGAAAAGGGACATCCGAACATTCCGATGAAGCGTGTTCCTTCTCATTTCCCCCCTTCGCTTGCCGCCGAAGGATGACGGGAAAATTGGGGGAGAGGGGGCACAAGGGGAAGGCCGCAAAAGGGAAGGGAAGGGGCAGGCGGGCAGGCGGAGATCCCGGCAACAGCAACAACGTCAATGGGGGGACGAGGGCGCGCGACGGGGTCAAGGAGTTCCCGCGATGTGGCCGCGCGGGCGTCGTCTGCCTGGCCCCTTGTTCGTGCCAGGTATCGCTCTGAATCCGAAGCTCTCCCTGATTCAAGGGAAGGGAAAGAGTCGACATCAGGGACAACGAGCAAAATACCACCCCAGACACGAAACTTCCATACATCGATCTCTCGACCATTTTTCGTGCATGCTGTCCTTCCACCTCCCGGTGCTCATTCAACCGCTTTTGTGTTGGACGTGCTGACCAACGGGAACCAACCAATGAGTTAACCCACCATCGAGTTGCCGTCTTTGGGATGTAGCAACCTTTGTGCATGGCGCAGCCTACTTGTGGCAATGAATGTAAAAAATTGCGCAACGTCAACTTCCATGCTCGAACTGTGGTAGCGGGGCGTTCGAAACTGGCCAAGACAGGATGGTATGATCCCACATGTAGGGTGACCGGACGTGCGTGACCGGACCCCGAGGGAATCACAGCCTCCGAATCTCCACATGAGGACACCAACTAAATGCGTTAGTGCTCTTTGAATGAAAGGAGCTCGTGGTGCAAACTCTGTCGGGCTGTCCAAGTGCGGTTATCTATATTGCGCCGACAACCCTGCGCAGCAGAATGTACGGCTGCCGGTGTAAATCTATACATATATATGTGTACATGTATATATGCACTTTTCAAACTCATTCACACGCAATACATTCTATGGGGTGTACATTGAAAGATCACCAAGGTGCTCACGAGGCGCCAATGGGCGGGCACCAAGCAAGAAACCCCAAAGTGCCAAATCATTGGTTCGGGGCGAGCTGAAAACCGTGTCGCGGACGCACTGCTTCAGGGAAACGAGACCACTGGGAGCACTGAGCTCCGGCTCTCGAGTCCTTGCGTACCCTTCGTAGGTTGATTTGCAGCGCGACCAAGACCGAACGATGCGCGGAAAAGACGCGAGACCCTCGGACGGCCAGATCGAACCCGAAGCTGGAGTCCCATTGCACATGGCTGAGGGCTGGGATCGGCTGAGAAGCGAGGGTGTAACACTTAGGGGAAAGACGTTCCTGTCGTGATGTGGTCTCGCTGCAGATCCTGCCGCCATTTCTTCTCCCATGGGTCTGCCATCGATCCTGGTGAGAAGCGGCCACAACACGCACACACTGCAAATACACAACGAAATCACATGTAATACTACTCGGCGCTCGCCCCTCGGCGATTGAACGCCCGCGCATCCGCACCCATCGGCGCACAGCCCAGCGCCAGGAGGTCGATGTCGCGGCGGTGAAGATGACCGTGAGCTCCAGGCACGCCCGCCACCAGAGGACCAGTCTTGGAACCGCCCACTGGTCGAGGAGGCACGCCACGGCATGCGCGGCGATGTGCTCAAAGGCGCAACGCGTGTCGCTGGCGAGCCGTCCGTACGAGTCAAACGCCACCACAAGCACGATCCTGCTACTGCTGCCCGTCTCGTTCTCCCACTTCTCCAGCCAAGCTTCTCATGACCTGCCGAGCGCAGAGTCCTGCTCGGATCTCAGGGCAAGACATCCAGTGCCGCGAGGTCACGGCAGAGCGACGAGCTTGGGTCCACGCACCGTGCAGGCCACGCTGCATAACAGTGGCCTGGCGACTTGACAGCCCGCCGAGGATGGGAGAACAGGAGTGGCAATAGTGAATAACCTTAGGTCGGGCATGTCCTCCTACAGGTGGATTTTGGACGACAGATCAATTAAAGTCCAACACGAATTAAAGTAACAAATCGTCCTCATACTATGTTTGACAATTTTTGCAGATTCCTCCTGTAGAGGAACAGGCCCCACTTAAGACTAACCACTCGCGGGTGGAAGGGTTCGATGAATCAAAGATGGGGTCCTGAGGGATGGGGTCCAAAGGACGAGGTGCCCCAAGCAGTGTAAAGCCCCCCTTGTATCCCTTCCGATCCTCCGGACCCTTCAGTGGCAACTCGTGGGAGCCTCCGATACCATCTTGCCAGCTCTTGCGAATCGACGCGAACCGACGCTAAACCGATTCTAATCGACGCTAACTCGACGCTGCTCGACGCTATATCAATCGGCGCGATCTCATCGACTCCCATACAGTCGGGCGCTGACCTAAGGAACCCTAAATAAGGAACGAGGCCCGTTTTCTCCATCAGTTAAACTTCGACTTCCGATCGAAGACCTAAGGAAAACCTGAGGCGAGCTGCGAAACACTTCAGGAACGCGGAGCCCCTCCCCAACGAAAAGGGTTCCTTCTTCAGGGCCCCGACTGTACGCTGAATCGACGCCGAATCGATACTTCATCGACGGAATTGCCAGGGCACACCGTGCCCCCATAACTTGCCACCGAAGGAGACCCCATCCCTCAGGGCCCCCCACCTCTGCACAACCACAAGCCGAGCAAGGACCGAGCGTCCCGGCATTCCTACAGGCCTGCCACGACATGTTCTCAGCACCCAGAATCGGCGGTGGACAAACCTCCCTTTAATAAACCTCCCCTTAGTGAAAACGGCCTGGGACCGAAACCGACGGACCTGGACCCGCAAAATGACGGCCACGGCGCCCTCTCGCGAACCGAGAACCGCCAATTCCTTAATCGACGGGTCAGGGTAGGAGGTCTGTCCAACCCCGACAGAAATGTTCTTAGAACAAGACCAATGTTCCGAGAACATGAACCCCATGTGCTAAAACAGGACCAGTCCCGGCCGGAAACGTCCTAAGAACATCTCGCGCAACCCACAACAACTTCTCAATACACTCGTTGGTGGACCTCCAGGCGAGCCGGGATGCGTCGCCACCACTTGAACGGAGGGGCCAGCGAATCCGCTCGCGCAGCTGTAGGGGGCCACATGCGAACTCTGCCCCTATCCCCCACGAGTTCTGAGGGGGAGGGTGGGGTTCACTTCGCTCGGAACATGTGTTATCACGCTTGTTTTTCTCACACTTGTTCGGAGCATCGCCCCCCCGCTTCCCAGGGGCAGCGACAGGGGCGCACTGGCACAGGATGGCGGGGCGGACACGTCGACCTGGGCGCGGCGCCGCACCGCCGAGGGATCGGCGACGGGGCCCCGATGGTGAAGCCGCGCCCTCCTCCTCTCCTCCTCCTCCTCCCTCCTCCTCCCCTCCTCTCCTCCTCCTCCTCTCCTCCTCCCCCTCCCTCCCCTCCCCCTCCCTCCCCCTCCCCTCCCTCCTCTCCTCCTCCTCCTCCTCCTCCTCCTCCTCCTCCTCCCCTCCTCCTCCTCCTCCTCCTCCTCCTCCTCCTCCTCCTCCTCCTCCTCCTCCTCCTCCTCCTCCTCCTCTCCTCCTCCTCCTCCTCCTCCTCCTCCTCCTCCTCATCCTCATCCTCCTCCTCTGTCGGCGAGCAACGGGCGAGGTTGGGGGTCGATGCGTCCCCTCCTGTGCCTATCCCCACCCCCCGTCGTTGCCCCTGGATGCCTCCGCCCATCCTCGCCCGACACCGAGAGCACCCACCGACAGAGGAAGGGAGGCGGGCGCGCGGCGAGAAGAGAAGGGCCTTACGGAAATTAGGGGCTCGACCAGAAGCTGTACATAAGAAGCCCCTTCCTGAGACCCCAGGACGTCCTTTGACTTGTGGAGCGGGAACGTCGTCCTTTCCATGGCAAAACAATCGAGACCCAAGAGGCCAAGGGCAACCTGGAGGCAAGCAAGGTGGTTCTTGGAACGTATGGGCTCCCGCTGTACGCGAAATGGCATAGCGACCCTACGCCGCGGCTTGCGCGGGCCGCCAGCGCACCGCTCTGGAAGCGAGGGCGCTGACGCCGCGACCTTGCGCGGGCAGCCTGCCCGCCAACGTCGGCGCAGACGACCCCCGTTTGCCTGCCTCCCCCAGGCGGAGAAAGACACGGAGAGGGGGGATCATCGCGAGGGAGGAGGGAGGAGGGAGGAGGGAGGAGGGAAGAGGGAGGAGGAGGGAGGAGGAGGAGGAGGAGGAGGAGGAGGAGGAGGAGGAGGAGGAGAGGAGGAGGAGGAGGAGGAGGAGGAGGGGGAGAAGGGAGGAGGGAGGAGGGAGGAGGGAGGAGGGAGGAGGGGGGCGAGACGGGGCGGGCGCAAGGGCAGGGTGGGCGCAGCGGGGAAGCCGTGCCTCGGCGGTCGCCACGTGGACTATGGAGTAGCAGTGCGAGGGGGACAGCCTGGGATTCGCACCCGTCCTCATCCTCCTCTCGGCCGAGCCGAGGGGGCCCTCCGGCCTCTTCTGAGACGGCGTCTGAGGCATCGGAGAAGGTCTGGAACAGAGGACGAGCAAAAAACATAACCATTAACTTTTGGCGCTCCGCGCGGACTTCTCGGTTCTGCGCTGGACCTCCCTCCCAGGGGCGCGGAGCGCCAAAAGCTTATGTTCATGGGAGGCCTTCTGAACCTTCTGTTGAGGCCCGTCCCCTCGCACTTCCCCCTTGGCGCTCTGCTGATCCTCACCGACACCAGCCATCCCAACAAATCCGACGATGTGACTATTTCGATCCGCGGCCCCCAGACTCCTGACCTCTTCCCCGGGGCAGCTTCGCGCCCCAGATCCGTGCTTGACGATCAACGGGCCCGACAAGGGGCCCATGGAGCCGAAATCGATGAAATCGATGAAACATGCGCATGTCGTCAGAGATCCGCGACTGCCGGCGCGCAAGGAAGAGTGAGGACGACGTGAGGGCCCCGGCCGTTTGAAAAGGCAAGGCCTCCCGCCACCCTGCTCCAAGCGACCTTCTCAAGGCGTAGGTTTGACTCGCCCGAGTCTCGATTCGCCCAGCTCGATTCGCCCGGTTCGTTTCGCCCAGTCTCGATTCGCCGGGCTTGATTTGCTTGAACAGGTACCGACAGTCCCGGTCCTGTTGGCCTACCACGACATGTTGTTTGAACCCAGCAATGCTCTCAGAACAAAAGCAGTGCTTTTAGAACGCAGACCCGATGTGTTAGCACAAGACGGTCCCAGCCAGACATGCTCTAAAGACATTTCGTGCAGACCACGAAAGGTTCATAGATCATTCTTGGGGGGGGCCATAGGACAGCCAGGACGCTTCGCCACTGTCTGACTCGCCTGGCTCGATTCGCCCGGCTCGAGTCGTCCGGCCTCGACTCGTCCGGGTCGATTTGCCCAGGTCCGATTCGGCCGGCTCGACTCGCTCGGCTCGGTTCGCCCAGGCTCGCTTCAACAGAGTCCATATCCGCCAAGCTGTCATCGGCCAGCTCGATTCGCCCGAGTCTCGATGCGCCCAGCTTGATTCGGCTGGCTCGAATCATCACAAGCCCGACACGCCCTGCTCGATTCGCCCGGGTCTCGATTCCCCCGCGCTCGAGCAACAGGCGCTCGATTCGCCCGAATCTCGATTCGCTCGGGGCTCGACTCGCCCGCCTCGATTTGCCCAGGGCTCGAATCGCCCGACTCGATTCGCACAAGCTCCGTTCGCCCGAGTCTCGACTCGCCCGACGCCGCCCGCCCGACCCAACCCGCCCGTTAAAGTCCGCCCACCCGACCCGACCTGCCCGTGAGGAACCGCCCGCGCGACCAGACCCGCTTGCGCGTGCTAACTCGACGATGCGTCCTACTTTCATGTCCCGCCTGCCCGACCCGACCCGCCCTGTAGGGTCCACTCGCCCGGCCCGACCCGATCCGCCCGTGAGGGTCCGCCCGCGCGACCAGACCCGCCCCTTGGGGCTCGCGTGTGCTGGCTCGACGACGCGTCCTACTTTGATGTCCCGCCGACCCCGATCCGCCCGTCAGGGTCCGCCTTGCGTCTGTCGCGGGCGGCAGGTCTGGAGGCGACCCTGGACGCCACGAAGGATGACCATGTATACTCTACTCGGCGCTTGCGCCGCCAACTCCTCCATGTTCGTGAAAAGATTTGGCCGCCAACTCCATCCCAGTGAAAGCATTCGGCCCTCAACTCCGACTTGACGAACCCCCTTGACGGCCCCCACCCGAGTTGACGAACCCCCTTGACGGCCTCTCTCCGAGTTGACGAACGCCCTTTACGGCCTCCCTCCAAGTTAACGAACCACGAACGCCCTTGACGAATCCCCTTGACGGCCTCCCCTCTGGGTTGACGAAACCCCGTGGCGGCCTCCCTCCGAGTTGACAAACCCCCTTGACGGGCCCCCTCGCCGCCCCCTCCGTCTCGACGAAGAAAGCGCCGGGGCCGAGCTGATGGTTAAAAACGATTTTGACGAACAAGATGTCGGGGCCGAGTTGGCGGCTCCTCTCGTCATGGCGAACGAGGTGTTGGAGCTGAATTGACGACTGCTTTCGCCTTAGCGAACGTAGTCTTGGGGCCGACGTGACGACCGTTGTGGGCACTCCTCCAGACATGCGCCGTCTCAGCCACTGGGTTGGACTCAAGATCCGCCCACCCGACCCGACCCCCCCGCGAGGGTCCGCCCGCCCGACCCGACCCGCCCGTCAGGGCTTGCGCGTGCTACCTCGATGATACGTCATATTGTCATGCTTCGCCAACCCGACCCGACCCGCCCGCGAAGGTCCGCCCGCCCGACCCGACCCGTCTTCCTGCTTCCCATCCTCCACATCTGGACTCTTCACGTGCGCATCGAGGCGACTCCTGGCGAAACGGGCCCCGGCGAAGAAAAGGGACTCCGGCGAATCGAGACTACGACGAAACCAGCCGGCGAAACGGGACCCTGGCGAAATGGGGCCCCGGCGAAACGACCCTCCGGCGAAGCGAGATCCTGGCGAAGCGAGACGGGCGAACCGAGCCCCGGCGCACCGAGCCTCGGCGACGCGAGCTGGGCGAAGCGAGTCGGGCGAAGCGAGCCCCGTGGCGAAGCGGGCCGCGGCGAAGCGAGCCCCGTGGCGAAGCGAGCCCCGGCGAGGCGGGCCCCGGCGAACGGAGCCTCGGGCGAAGTCCGTCCGCGCCCGCCCCCAAGAGCTTCCGTGCGAGGCGGGGGCTTCTCCATACCCACCGCCTGGGAACCGACGTATATATATATATATATATATATATATATATATATATATATATATATTTGTGGGCCCGTGGGGGCCCGAAGATGTCCATACCCACCGCCTGCCGAGGCCCCGCAAGCTGAGCCTCCAGGCGGTGGTCCTGTATAAAAACATCCCGCCTCGGCCTCCGGGCGGGGGGCGGCCCCCTCCCACGAGGCGCGCGCGCGAACATTGGAGGATATCCGCGGAGCTGGCGCGCGGGCGCCAGGGCCACGCGTTTCGGGGAAGGTGCCCCCTCAAGGCATGCCGCCAGTGTTAGGTCGGGCCTGTCCCCCTCCAGGGGGATCTTCGACGAAAGATACGAAATACCCTAAAAATTAATCAACAAAGTATCCAAAAATAGTCTGGGGACTATTGTTTGAGTACTTTCTGACCTTTTCGGGGTATGTTGGGGGCATGTTATATTTTTCGTCGAAAATCCCCCCTGTAGGGGGACACGCCCGACAGAACGCCAGTGCCGCCTCACCTGGAGAGAAGGAGCGCGCCGATCCTGCACGGAGGCCCGCCCCCTCGTGGATCCACGCAGCTTCTCGATTGCTCGACTCTCGACTGCGATGCTTGCCAGGTTTGCGGCTCCTCGAACAGAAGACCGACATGCGCAGAAACACCAGCTTTCGACAGTCCGCGCCGATGTCTCGCATCGGCGCTGGACCCCCCTCCCTGGCGCGCGGAACGCGCCAGGGGCGGCGACAGAGGCGCCGCCAGGCGGCAGCAAACTATTTTCTCAAGAGGCCCTCCCCTCGAGCAAGGACCGACCGTCCCGGCATTCCCGTGGGCCTGCAACGAAATGCTCTGAGAACAGAGAGGCGGTCTCAGTCAAGCATGTTCGAAAGAAAAACCTCGTGCAGACCACGAGAGGCTCTTATAGAAATTCGTTGGCGGGCCTGTAAAAAACAAGCCAGGATGCCTCGTCATTGCTTGATCCCCCTTCGACCCCCCCTCCCCGGCTTTGCGCGCCGTCGAGGCCAGGCATTTTAGCCTGTCTCCCTCACCAGGCGCATGCCTCGTGCTGCAGAGCAGGAGCGTGCTGCGTGCGAGCAGAGTCCTCTCTTTCCTGCCTGTTGATAACTGATCACGGCTTAACCAATCCCTATCCCCACTGGCACCCACTTGGGTGGGCATAAAAGGTCCAGGGCTCGGGCCCACTGCTCCCACCCCAATGTTCATGGGATCGGCCACCCCCTCAACGCTGGATGAGTGCGCGCGGGAGCCTCGCGAAGGCCTCGCTAATGATATCATCCCCCCCCCTCCTGTCGATGGTCGTGGGCCCTGTGGGCTTGTCGTGGTGGTGGGTGCCGGTGCACCCCCATACCCATGTGGGCGTGGGAATTGTTCGCCGTCGTCTGTCGTCGTTTGTCGTCGTCGGTCGTCGGTCGTCGGTCGTCGCCCGTCGTCGTCGTCGCCCGTCGTCTTCGTCGTCGTCGTCGCCGTCGTCATCGTCTTCGTCGTCGTCGTGGTCGTCGTTGTCGTCGTCCGTCGTTGCCCGTCGTCACCGTCGTCGTAGTCGTGGTCGTCGTTGTCGTCGTCGTCTTTCGTCTTTCGTCTTTCGTCGTCGTCCGTCGTCGCCCGTCGTCGTCGTCGTCGTCGTCGTCGTCGGCGTCGGCGTCGGCGTCGGCGTCGGCGTCGGCGTCGGCGCAGGCGTCGTCGTCGGCGTCGTTGTCGGCGTGGGCGTGGGCGTCGCCACCCCGTGCCATCTGGGGGGAGGAGGGGAGGAGGAGGATGGAAGGAGGAGGAGGAGTAGGAGAAGGAGCGGAGGAGGAGGAGGAGAAGGAGCGGAGGAGGAGGAGGAGGGGAAGGATGAGGAGGAAGAGGAGGAGGAGAGAGGGGATGACGAGGGGGAGGCCGCTGCCGACTGGACGGTGCCCAGTTGTCCAAAAACCTCGCACCCATCTGCGTCTCACAATATTGCGTCCGCCCGCCCGCGACGCTAACAGAACACACTACTCCAATGAAGGAAACGGACCCGTCGGAGCCCTCAACGGCAAACAGGACGCGAATTAAGCGTCCTCATGGGGTAAAGTTCGTACGTGTGTTACGTGGATTCCCTTCGCTCATCGCTCGTTGGTGCAATCGCTCCGTTTCGTCGCTGGAGCTGCATGAACACGCGAGGCCCCGCAGGGCACGAGCACGGCTTGCAACACCCTCTGCCTTCGATGGCGCAACCCGTGGCGTCATGCCAACAAGACTTGGCTATGAATTTCGATGAGTCGCAACGAGAGACCACCAGCGAGCGAGGCCAGCGTGCCAAGTCGATGGCTCGCCTCCCTCAAGTCTGATTTCCAAAGGCTCGGAGAAACCCAAAGCTGTCGGAATGATGCCCATGATGACCAGGACAGCTCGCGAGGCCTCGCCTTAAATATGGTCTCCGAAAGCTCCAGGGCACACCAATATGTCCCCTGTGCTGCCCATGATGGCTCCCGAGACATTCCTGAATACCTCAAATATTGTCCAACAAGTTCGAAGAACTTCCAAAAAGCCGGCGGGCATTCGAGCGCCATTTCGTTCCATACCGGCCGATTCTGGGCCACGGGCGGCGTTCAACCTTGAACGCCCGCGGCAGGGTCGCCGCCGGTCGACACGACGCGAACCTACCGCACCTCTCAAGTGAGGAGTCGGCGGCAACGGGAGCCAAGCTCTTTAGAGAAGTTCCACGACCCAACACCATCGGCATGCCCTGCCTGATACGAAGCGCGCTGCTCACGACAACCAACAGTCAAGCACAGGTTCGTAGTGCGTGGCGGATTGTACGACCGCCATCGCGTTTCCATGTCCAACGAGGAGTCGGTCGCCGACCGAGGCGGGACTAAGCCGCGGAAGCGTCTTCCCTCAAAGAGCATGCGCGGTGAGACTGCTTCCTTGTCAGTCCAAAAGGGTGCACTGGGCAACTCACTCAATCAGCCAGTGCACCGATCAGCCAATCGATAAGTAAATCAGGCGCTCATGTCTCATGCTGACATACTCAGGCGGAGCGAACAGGATTTGCTCACGGCCCAGGCTGGCCCCATGCCGCGGTACTGCTCCTTGGAGATCCCCTGTGAGCCACCGCAAGCGGATGCGCCAATGATCAACTTACCTTCCTTCCTGCCCCCCATCTACACAACCAGCCTTCTCCGCCCTCCTCCCTGTCGTCCTCTTCCTCCTTCTCTGTTTCCTCCTCGTACTTCACACCGTTTCTCCTCTCCTCCGTCCTCCTCCGTTTCCTCCTTCTCTGTTTCCTCCTCCTCCTCCTCCTCCTCCTCCTCCTTCTCCTCTGTGTCCTCGTCCTCCTTCTCCTCGTCCAACTCCTTCCCCCCTCTCCATCACCCCCTCCCTCACCTTCGCCCTCCTGTCCCCGAGTCCCCGCCCCTCCCTCGCGGGAAGGCGCTGCGGTGTGTGAGCGGTGACAAGGGGGGGAATGGGCAGAACACGCGGCGGGAGAGGGACGGGAGCGGTGATGCGAAGGCTGTGAGGTGGGAGGGCAGTGGAGGGGCGAGGGAGGGATGGGAGAAACGTCGGCCCTGCCTTTCCCGAAGCCGGATCGGGCCCGCGATGGCGAGGGCGTCCCGCGCGCGGGGCAGCGCGCGGACCGACCCGAACGAGGGAGGGGCGGAGCAACATCATGTCAAGAGGCAACTGCTGGGAGGCATTTGCCGGATGGATCAGGAAGGATTGTCCGTATCGGTGAAACGACCCTTATCCTCATCCTCCATCCCTTCGAGACCAGAAGGGAACGGCCGATATCCCGGGTTAGATCGGCCAGTGGGGCCCAGGCCACGCCGCTGGGGATAGGGATCGGATAAACGATGCTCAGATTGAGCCCCATGGGAGGGCTGTTGCGCAGGATGAGGCCGCGGACTGTCAACGGGACGAGGCCAGATGAATCGGGAGTGAGGCGGACTGGGCGGGATCGAGCCCGACTGAGCCGGATTTCGGACCAGGGCGAAGCCAGAACTGGACCTCCCAGGGGGTATGCGTCCGAGGGAGTGCAGACGCCTCGGCGTGAAGCCCTCGGACGCCGACAGGCGGCGACCCTGGTCCGGCAGGGCCCGGGAGCGCCCCTGCAAAGAGGTGCCCTCGCGAGGCTCCGAGGGGCTCTCTCCAAGAGGCCCGACAGTGGCGCGGAGAGGTCGGCGGAGGCACCTGGGCTTAGGCTGGGCACGTCCTCTTGCAGGCGGATTATGCCAGACAAATGGAAGCATAGAGTCAAGCATAGCCACACAAATGTTCAAAAAGGCACGACAGATCGTCGCCATTCTGTTTGATTACTGTTCTTGAATGGTCATCCTGTAGCCCGACCAGGCGCAGAAAGGTTGGCGGAGGCAAATTGGGTCAAGATCACTGCAAAGTCGCCCTGCTGATGTTAGGTCGGGCGTGTCCTCATACAGGCGGATTTTGGACAAACAACCACAAAACAACTCAAACATGCTCAAACATATTCAAGAATAGTCGAAACATCGTACCCTGAGTTTTTTTTGATTTTGAATTATCTATCCTGTAGAGGGACAAGCCTGACTTACTGCCGCTGGCGTTGTGGGCGCGCGGCGGGCCGATCGTGCGAGAAGCACTGCGTGCTCGCGCCCAGCGGCGCAGGGCAGGTCTGATGTTGGGGATCGGCTACAGACTTGATATACCCCATAATTGATCTGCTCGTCGAACCCATGAGAAACAAAACCTAGAAGTCAGTGGATCTACGGACAATTGTTGTGGGTGTTTCGTAGATTCGGCGGTAAATCAATCTTGAGGTACATCGATTGTGCTGTCGATTCCCTACCCTCTCTTCGTTTCAGGACCACTTCGTTGGGTTTTCTCGTTCGGCCCCCTTGCTCACTCCCCCCAGGGATGTCGTGGATCACGTTGCGGTCGTTCCCCTCGGCTCTCCTCGGCCCCCTCGTGGGTCCTTCTGTGCTGAGCCTCTCGGCACTCATGGCCTCTGTCTGTCCTTGGCCGTGTTGCGCGCCGCCCCGGACGGCGGCATGGCCCGGGGCACCACGCACCGCGGAGCCGGGCATCCGCGGCGCTGGAGCCCACGTACCGTGCCTTCTTCTTTTCCGACGCGAGGACGCAAGGGTTAGGTCGGGCATGTCCTCCTACAGGCGGATTTTGGAAGAGAAAAAATGGAAACAGTCAAACTATATTTAATCAGAGTCAACAATAGTACCCGAGAAACAAATCAATCATAATCGTCTTAGGGCTATAGCGCTATGGGGCTATAGGGCTATAGGGCTGTAGGACCATAGGGCTATAAGTCTACAGGGGTATAGGTCTATAGGCATATAGAGAGCCATAGGGCTATCGGGCTGTAGGGCTATAGGGCTGTAAGCCTATAAGGATATAGGGCTACAGGGCTGTAAGGGCTATAGGGCTGTAGGGCGATTGGACTACAGGGCTATAGGGCTATAGGGCTGAAGGGCGATAGGGCTCTAGGGCTATAGGGCTGCCAGGGCTATAGAGCTATAGGCTATAGGACTATAGGGCTATAAGACTATAGGACTATAGGGCTATAGGGCTATAGGCTATAGGGCGATCGAGCACCCGGGCACCCGGGCACCAAGGCACCCCCGGACGCACATATGGGCGCCCCCGAGCACCCGGGCACCCCTGGGCACCTGGGCATCCGGGCACCTGGGCACCCAGGCACCCGGTCCGGCCACCGAAATCGGCGACGAACCTCACCTAACCATATGAATCCGCTAGGACCCCCACAGAGGCAAGCTCTGCTTGGAGAAATACTAGGACCTCCTCCCCATATTACTTTTTTCTGCTATTCTGAGAGATTCCTCCTGCAGGGGGACATGTCCGACGTAACGCCAAGGCTAAGTCGGGCCTGTCCCCTACGAAAAGCATGTAAAACATATTCTTTACAAAAAAACACCCCCAAAATGATCCAGAAATGGTCCAAACATAGTCTGGGGACTATTTTTGTGGGTATGTCTTGACCTTTTTTGTGTTTTTTTGAGTGTTTTTGATTTTTCGTCGAACATCCCAACGCAGGGGGACGTGTCCGACGTAACGCCAAAGGACGGCGACGGGCCCCGCCGCCCCCCGCCGCCGGGCCTCGACGTGGCCGCAGGAGCCTGGCGGGCCCAGGGTCGCCCCCTCCCCATCGGGCGGTGTTGGCCGCCGCCGCCGCTGGTCGACGCTGCCCGCTGCCCGTCGTCGTCGCCGCCGCCGCCGCCGCCGCCGTCGTCGTCGTCGTCGTCGTCGTCGTCGTCGTCGTCCTCGTCCTCCTCGTCGTCGTCGTCCTCGTCCTCGTCGTCGTCGTCGTCGTCGTCGTCGTCGTGATCGTCGTCGTCGCTGCCGTCGCCGCCGTCAGCGCCGTCGTCTTCGACGCCGCCGCCGCCGCCGCCGCGGCCGTCGTCGCCGCGGCCGCTGTCATGGGCGTCGCAGTCCTCGTTGCTGTCAGCCCCGTCGTCCTCGCGACGCCGCCGCCGCCGCGGCCGCCGCCGTCGCCCCGCCGCCGCGGTCGTCGTCGCTGCCGCCACTGTCGTCGGCGTCGCAGTCCTCGTCGCCGCCGTTGCCGTCGCCGTCGCGGCTGCCGTCGCAGCCGCCCGCATCATGCACGTCGTCGTCCGCGTCCTCACCGGCTGGCGCGCGCGCGAGCGGCAGAGGGCTGCACGAAGCCGCCAGGCGCGATCGGCCAGCCCCCGAAGCCCGGGGCAATCGGAGGGAGGGGGTGGGGGCATCCCAGAGGTATGCTTCGAGGGAGGAGGAGGAGAAGGAGGAGGAGGAGGTGGAAGGGGAGGAGGAGGGGGTGATGATGATGATGATGATGATGATGATGATGATGATGATGATGATGATGATGATGATGAAGATGAAGATGAAGATGAATATGAAGATGAAGATGAATATGAAGATGAAGATGAAGATGATGCTGATGATGATGTTGATGATGATGATGATGATGATGATGATGATGATGATGACGATGATGATGATGATGATGATGATGATGATGATGATGATGATGATGGGGTAGGAGGAGGAGGAGGAGGAGGAGGAGGAGGAGGAGGGGGAATGAGAAGGAGAAGGAGAAGGAGGGCGACGACGAGGACGAGGAGGCGCGGGAGGAGGACGAGGAGGAAGAGGAGAAGGAGGAGGAGGGGGAGGAGGAGGATAGGATTGTACACTTCGAGCGGACAAGGCTGGAAGCCTTCCAGCATCAACTGTCGGGGTGTAGCCGCCTGCCCCGCTCGCGAGGCACAGGGGGGCCACGCCAACCGAAGTGCCAGAACATGCAAACCTCAGCCTCAAAGGGATAAGGAGGAGGCGAAGCGTCTCCAATGTCCGTGCCCTGGGAACTTTTGGGAGGGAGCCTCGAGATAGCTTTCGGATGCTCCCCAAGGTTAGGAGGTAAGACCACTGAAGGGTGACGCAGGAGGACGACGGAGGAGGAGGGTGACAGGCTCAGGGGTCCGACGTACATAAATAAATATATGATATATAATATATGTGTAGAATGATATGTTTGAAATGAACGTATAAATATACACTCCTTATCCTTTTCCGAATCACATGACACGGGACCCCTCCGCGATGGGCGGAGGCCCCGAACGAGACTTCCAAAGCATTTTCCGGATCTTCCAAGAGCGCCAGCACAGCCCAACACAGTCCAAGAGGACATCCAAGACGGATCAAGAACGCTCGAAGACGCCCTGGATAGCCTCCAAACGGTCCAAGAAGTTCCCAAAACGCTCCAAGTGGGCTCCAGAAGAGCCCGCACAAGGAACACTCGTCCCAATCCCTAAGGCAAACATGCACTTTCACCATTCCCATGCTTTTTGTTGTCGCAGAGTCCAAGACCAACATAAAGGCCCCAAAGATCACCCCAAGACGCCTTAAGAGACCTCCACGAGGGCCCCAAGACGGCCCACGACGGCCCCAAGACACCGCCTGAGGCGCCCATGACGGCCCAAGAAGCACCCAGGACAACCCCAAAATCACCCAAAGACAGCCCAAGACAGCCACGAGACGGTCCCAAGACGGTCCCAAAACGGCCCAAGAAGCGCCCAATACGACTCAAGAGGCCTCCAAGGAGGTCCTAACACAGCCCAAGAAAAGCCCAGAACGGCCCAAAGAAGCCGCAAGAGGCACAGGAGCCGCCCAAGACAGCCCACGTACGTTAGGTTCGTGCCGACGGCCCAAGACGGCCCCAAGACCCCTCCTGAGGCGCCCATGATGGCCCAACAGGCACTCAGGATAACCCCAAGATCAGCAACTGACAGCCCAAGACAACCCCAAGACGGTCCCAAGACGGCCCCAGAAGCGCCCGAGACGACCCAAGAAGCCTCCCAAAAAGTCCTAACACAGCCCGGGAGAAGCCCAGGACGGCCCCCCAAAGCCGCAAGACGGCCCAACAGCCGTCCAAGACAGCCCAAGCACGATAGGTTCGTGAGTTCGTGTCGCCCAGCGCGTCGGCGACTCCAGCGTGGCCCTTCAAGGCTTCACTTTCGCAATTATGTTGTTCATGGTACTCCTGGCTTCCAGTGCCTCGTATCGGGCCGCGAAACCGCCAGACATAGATCCTGGTGACAATCTGGTGATCATGGAACTCGCTTTGCGTTTGGGGATCGCGCGGCTACCCGACGCCGTTTCTGTTTGCCGGGTAGGGGATTCAAGACGCCGAACATTCAGTGTGTATAAGGAAAGCTCCCTGCCGGGGCCTTCGGCCCTGCAGGGAGGCGCCCTGCTGGGGATTCCTTCGGGGTCCTTTCGGTTCCTTTGCATTCCTCGGGTTTCATTGGGATTCCCAGGGCTCGGGGCCCAGGGCCCTGGGCGTAGGGTTCAGGGTTGTCAGCTTAGGGCCCACGGCCCAGGGCCTTGAGTCCAAGGCCCAGGGGCTCGGGGCTCAAGGCCTGAGGACACAGGCCTCAGGGCCCAGGACACAAGCCTGAGGGCCTGAGAACACAGGCCTTAGGGCTGAAGGCTGAGGATACAAAGGTCAGGGCCCTGGCTTCAGAGCTCAGGGACCAGGCTCAAGGGCCAGGGGCCAGGCTCAGGGCCCAGGGCCCAGGTCTTCAGACTAAGGGCCCAGGGCTAAGGAGCCTCCAGGAGTCGTCAGGGTTCTCAGTATGTCTCAGGAGTCTTCAAGTGTCTTCAGGATTCCGGTGGACTCCTCCAGATTCATCGGGGCCCCTCCAAGTTCTTTTCGATTCCTCGGGGGTCAGCAGCAGGGTTCACTTGAATGCGGTCGGATTCCTTCTGGGATCCTGTGTGTTCCCCCAAAGTGATCAGGGTTCCTCAGGGTTCCCAGGGTCCTGCAGCGGGGGGGTGGGCGGATCCCCCAGGGTCTTCAAGAGGTTTCCTCAGGGATTCGCAGAGGGGTTCTCAGGATCCCCCAGGGTTCTCTTCAAGAGGTTTCCTCAGGGTTCCTCAGGACCCCGCAGGGGCCCCACGGGTCTTCAGGAGGAGGAGGAGGAAACCAAGGAGGAGGACGAGGAGGTAGACAAGAACAACCATTCCTACTACTGCTGTTACTACTACTACTTCTACTTCTACTTCTACTACAAAACTACTACTACTACTACTACTACTGCTACTACTACTACTACTACTACTACTACTGCTACTACTACTACTACTACTATTACTACTACTACTACCACTACTACTACTACTACTACTACTACTACTACTACTACTACTACTACTACTACAACTACGACTACTACTACGACTACTACTACGACTACTACTACCACTACTACTTCTTCTTCTACTTCTACATATACTTCTACTTCTACTTCTACTTCTTCTACTACTACTACTACTACTACTACTACTACGACTACTACTACGACTACTACTACCACTACTACTTCTTCTTCTACTACTACTGCTACTACTACTAATCCTACTACGACGGCGACGACGACTAAAACTACGACGATGGCGAGATGGCGAGTACTACTACTACTACTACTACTACTACTACTACTACTACTACTACTACTACTACTACTACTACTACTACTACTACTACTACTACTACTACTACTACTACTACTACTACTACTACTACTACTACTACTACTACTACTACTACTACTACTACTACTACTACTACTACTACTACTACTACTACTACTACTACTACTACTACTACTACTACTACTACTACTACTACTACTACTACTACTACTACTACTACTACCATTATTACCACCACTACTACCACTTCCACCACTACTACTACTACTATTACTACTACTACGACTAAACTACTACTACTACTACTACTACTACTACTACTACTACTACTACTACTACCACCATTACTACAACTATTACTGCTATTAGTACTACGACGACCGCGAGTACTACTACGTTTGCTACGACTACTATTATTACTACTACTACTACTACTACTACTACTACTACTACTACTAATACTAATGCGAATGCTGATGCTGCTACTACTACTACTACTACTACTACTACTACTACTATTACTGCTACTGCTACTGCTACTGCTACTGCTACTGCTACTGCTACTGCTACTGCTACTGCTACTGCTACTGCTACTGCTACTACTACTGCTACTACTACGTTCACACTGCTGGCAAATCTGCGAAACGCCCTGGCCGCACGAACATGGATCTCGGCCTCCGACGCGGCGTGCTGGTCGATGCGGCGCTGGATGTCTGCAATGCCGCTGCGACTATCAGCTTATCCCGTTACGGCGCCCTGGCTGGCACGCTCGCGCAAAATTTCACTTTGGGATCCGTGAAGCTTTACGGCATGCAGCGGCAGAGCGAAGCTGGCGAGCAGCGCAAGGTGAGCGATGTCGACGAACCTGGCCTTCGACACCATGGGGTTTCCTGATGATAAATGTTCAGTAATTCAAGCTGTTTGAAGCGAATCGTTTAAGCTTGAGCCACATGGCTGCAGGAGGCCTCGTGTGGCGTCTTGGAGGCCTCGTTGGCCGTCTTGAGACCATCTTGGGCGTCTTGGAGCGATCTTTGGCCGTCTCGGGGCCCTCTTGGACCATCTTGGGGGACTCCTGGGGCCGTCTTGGAGGCCTCTGAGGCCGTCCTGGGGCCTCTTCGAGGCTCCTGGGGAGGTGATAGCAAAAAGTGTTCGCAGATGGTGGCGGAGCGGCCGGGGGATCTACTTCATTAAATAGAATATGGCCTTCGATCAACCCTGAGATCCAACGTTGCGCAACAAAAAACCGTAACATCGCAGAAGATAACGACCAAACCACCGGACCCCACCTTGCTGCGCCATGTTTCGAGCCGGATCGACATGTGAGGGTCCCGGGGCCCGAAATTGGACGAAACGCCCGGCTCGAAAGAATTGGGTCGCCAGGATCTCAGGGAATGCGGGGTTCCCGATGTCCCGAGCCTTTCCCCAAGGCTTGCTCCTCGTCCGGTCCCCAGGTCGCGGCGCCGGGGAAGCGGGCTCAGAGGACGAGAAAGACGGCCCAGAGGAATCCTTCACGACGTGGGACGATTCCTTCACGACGTTGGACGTCTAGGGAGGAGGACGGAGAAGGAGAAGGAGGAGGACGGAGGAGGAGGACGGAGGAGGAGGAGGAGGAGGAGGACGGAGGAGAAGGAGGAGGAGGAGGAGGAGGACGGAGAAGGAGGAGGAGGAGGAGGAGGAGGGTGACGGAGGACGGGGACAAGGCACGGGGCCATCCTGTACAACACAGCCTTTCTGAGCTGCGCATATGAGGGCGAGGAGCCGCTTCCGCCCTGGGCGAGGACTCGGAGCACACGGGGCTCGAGGATCGACCGGGGAGGCGAGGGATTCTTGAAGGGGCCCTTGGACACACAAATAAATACACACAAACAAAACAAATCCCCATATTTTCCCATATCTTCTGGATTTTTTTCTTCCCCCCAATTCCCAGATTTTCCCATATTTCCTGGGGAATCCAAGATTCATTGCGTCTGTGTGCTTTCTTCCCTCCTGAATTCTGAGGGCCGAGACCCGAGGGCCGAGGCCCCCCCAGAAAGAGAGAGACCCCTCCCCGGGGGGCCGGCGCCCCATCCCGAGTACAGTCTGGGACGGTGCCGGGGGACCATGCGCCCCGGAGGCCCGAGACCCAGACCCCCTCGGGTAATGAAAAAATCATGACGGGAGGTTTTTCCAAATTTTCGGCCTTTGGAAGCCCTAACCGGCCCTCGGGACCGTCAAAAAACGACTGAGGATGAAAAACCGGTCCTGTGGAATGGGACGAGATCTCTGGGGGTCGATGTCATAAAATTAGCCTGGCGAAAGACCCAACCATATGCAGCTGTGAGTACCGCAATAGTGAACATCTTCTTCGGTGCGGCGCCGCCATGCGAACGCAGCCACTGGGGCCTTCGGTGGAGCTCCCTATGGGGCCACGACACGTGTGAGGGGTGTACCGAAATGGGTGCGGCGCCGCCATGCGAACGCAGCCACTGGGGCCTTCGGTGGAGCTCCCTATGGGGCCACGACACGTGTGAGGGGTGTGCCGTGATAGTGGGAGGAGGGAGGAGGGGGGGGGAGGAGGCGGAGGGAGGAAGGAAGGAAGGAAGGAGTGAACGCGGGGCGCTGTCTCTTCAAAACGAGGACCCAACACCACAGGATGGTTGGGAAAAATCATGACGTCGGGGGTCTGGGGAGCAGACATCCCCAACCTCACCCGAGGAAGGGATCGCGCAGGGCAGGGCGGCTTGATCAGCGCCCAGGGCCGCGGCGCAAGCGCCGGATAGCGGGGCCGGGGCGCCTTCTCCTCCCACAGTCTTGGACGCCCGAAATTAGGGGGAAAACAAACCTACCTCGCCTTTGACCACCCTCGCTTCCAAGAGATGCCAAGCGATGCCAAACTACGGCCTGTACTGGTCAGGTTGCTTGACGAGGAGGCGCGTGGTATGACTTGGTTTTTCCTGGAAGCGAAGCGGGGTATGTAATTCACGCTCTGAGAAATGGGTAATTACGGAAAGAATGGGCACAACGCCCACCAACAAGTGCCGTCCCAAACCAACAGCGGCCGCTGGAGGGCAGGCGGCCTCCTGTCCCGAATGGGCACAGGCCGCGGCGGCGCGGACAGCGAGCCCTGTCCAACACGAACAGGAACTGCTGTTGGGTACTGTGCCCCTCCTTTCCGTACCCACCTCGCTCGCTCCGAGGGACCAGGTGCGACCTGCTACTGCTCCTGGTGAGCCTCCCCCGGCTGCTCCTTCTCCTCGCGCCGCGCGCCCGTGCTCGCGCTCGGTGTCAGGGTCCCGCCGCTTTCCGTACCCGCCTCGCTCGTGCCGAAGAGTGGTGCGCAAACCTGAAGGGGCCCTGGGACACGCAAATAAATACACACAAATAACAGGATTCCCCACCTTTTACCAATACCTTCGGGGTGTTTGCCTTCCCCCCCAATTCCCACATTTTCCCATATCTTTCCTGGGAATCGACGATTCATTGTGTCTGTGTGTGTGTGTGTGTGTGTTTGTGTGTGTGTGTATGTGTATGTGTATGTGTATGTGTGTGTGTGTGTGTTTGTGTGTGTTTCTTCCCCTCCCGAAAACCGCCCGCCGTGCCTTCCTCCGCGACGCCGGGGCTCGAGAGCACCCCATCGGGGGCCGAGGCCCCGGAGGCCAGGCACCCCGCGGGCCCCTCCCGCCGGCCGCGGCGGCGGCGGCGGCCACCGGCCGCGGGGCACTTCCGCGCCGCCCCCTCCGCGGAGAACCCGGGTGATCGCCGATTCAAAAAAACGGTCTCGAGGAGGAGGAGGAAAACGACGACAAAGAGAAAAAGGAGAAGGAGGAGGAGAACGACGACGAGGAGGACGACGACGACGAGGAGGAGGAGGAGGACGACGACGAGGAGGAGGACGAGGAGGAGGGGGCATCTCGATCGCTTCTTCGGGCACCCCTGGGGTCCGACGGGGTCGTGGACAAGACACCTCTCAAGCAGTGGACTGCGGCGGCCGGCGCGAAGGCAGTCGATCCTCGACCCTCTGATGGGCCTGCTGACCACCACCACCACCACCATGAGTTGGAGGGGGAAGGGGTCCTCCTCCTCCCCCTCCTCCTCGTCGTCCTCCTCCTCGTCGTCCTCCACCCGCTTGCCCCCTCCAGCTGATGGTGGTGGTGGTGGTGGAACACAGGCCCATCATCCTCGATCCTCGGCCCTCGACCTGAATAGTGTGTTTCGTTTTCGTTTTGATTTCGCGTTTCCTCGTCTTGTCGTCAATCCGCCTTTGCTGCAAAACGAAATCGAAACGAAAAAACGGTCCACGAAAGCGCCAAAGCACCGGTTTTGACGAGTCCGGGTCCTCGATGTCGATCCTCGATCCTCGATCCCCGAGGCCCAGAGACCCGAAGAACAGAAAAGGCCTGCCGCCCCGCCCGCCGTTCTTCGCCGGTGGGGGCGGAGACCGTCCCGTCGCGGCGACCCCGACGGCGCAAGGCGTTCGATACCACCCAGACCCCCTCGAGGAGGAGAGGGAGGAGGCGGAGAAAGGAGGAGGAGGAGGAAGAGGAGGAGGAGGAGGAGGAGAAGGAAGGAGAAGGAGGGAGGAGGAACCCCCTCTTGGAAGCCTCTGTGATCGTTCCCTGCCTGTGCCAAGCAGGCAGCCGAGCTAACCGCCTCGCCGTTGCCGTCGCCCTCACCCTCGTCCTCGCCCTCGTGTTCGTCCTCCCCCTCGCCCTCGTCCTCGCCTCCGTCCTGCGCTCCCGCCGCTCCTCGCCCTCGCGGGCGCAAGGAGCCGCACATGATGAGGTTCGCGCTGCACGCGGAGACCAGCCGGATCCAGAGGAGCTCCTCTCTGCCGCCGCCGCCGAGGCTGGGCCTCTGGCCATCCCTGCTCCCTCGTCCCAGTCCCCCCTCCCTCCCTCCCTTCCTCCTACTCCTCCTCCTCCTCCTCCTCCTCCTCCTCATCCTCCTCTTCCTCCTCCTCCTCCTGCCCTTTGCTGAGGGGCAACGAGAGAGGGGATGAGCATAGGGGCGGGGAACATCGACCTGCAATCGGTGATGCCGATAGATCGGCGATGGGCACCCGATAGTGATCCCGCACGTGCCTGGGCCAGCTGGGGCTATCGGGCCCTATCGGCGATCGATAGGCGACTGGGGGTCGATGAATACCCCCTATGCCCATCCCCCCTATCGCTGCCCCTGATGTGCCCCCATTCGCCCTTTCTCTTTCTCGGGCCCTCTCCCCCTTCCCACCTCCCCTCGTGGACGCCCAGGGGCTCGGGCTCGGCACACTAGGGTGACGCCGCAGGCCTGAGGGCGGAGCACGCTCACCCTGGCGAGGTTCCCCCTCCACACTCGAGGCCTCTCAGATGGGGTCCGAGAAGGTGTGGTCCGAGGATCGTCGCCAGTGCATCGTCGATGCATCCGCGATGCACCAGCGATACATCGCCGACGTCGACGATACATCGGCGACGTCGAAATTAAGCAAATCGGGCCCCACGTCGAGCCGCATCGGCGATGCTTCGGCGATGCGGCGCGATCCTCCGACCCCATCTACTCCGACCCCTGTCAAGAGGTCTTCCAGTCCACTGTCAGAGCGAAGGAGCACCCCGACACCTCCTTCCAGTGTGCAAGATGCATGAGTTTGACTACAGAGGCTTCACGTTCGGCACAGACCGTTGGGGCTCGCAGGCCCGTTTGCCCGAGTGGGTACGAGTTGAGCGGTGGCCCCTCAAGGTAGCAAGTGCTCGTGTCGGCAGCGGCGCGACACATGCCGCACGCAGGTCTCTCCCTCCCTCCTCCCTCCTCTCCCGGTCAAAACCTCATCCCGATACTCCTCCTCATCCACCTCCTCCTCCTGCTCCTCCCCCTCCTCCTCCTCCTCCTCCTCCTCCTCCTGCTCCTCCTCCTCCTCCTCCTCCTCCTCCCTCCCTCTCCACTCCCGCCCTCCCCCTCCCCCTACTCAAGCGGCACGCTGGTCTCTTCCTCCTCCCTTTTCTTCTGATGTCGAACCTCCTCCTCTCAAAGCATTCACCGCTGAAGCCATGTGATCATGCGGCACTTCAGCAGGGGTGCCCTCGCACAAACCCTGAACATGTGTGTCCAAGGATGTAAACGGCCAGCCCCCTTTGGGGCCACCAGGGTGCGAGGCTCGGGGTTCAGCAACAGGTGCCAGTCCTGAACTCCTCTGTGCCAGTCAAAGTGTTTTTGTTTTCCAGCCTCAAGTGCGATAGTTCTACTTCCTGCCTCCCATTTCAAAATGTTGCTGATCCGGCCGGGGGGGGGGCCTAAAACCACTTTGGTTTTCGCGGCGACCCTCTCAGGATTGGAAGGGGCCGTGGGGCATACAAACAGATACATGAGACTCGCCCCCCCCCCCGAATACCGCGATCCTTCTTGCAAGTTGCACCGTATTCGCGGCCCCGAAGCCAACGTTCCCGTCGAGGCCACGAGGCGAGTAACAAAAAGCAGACTCGCGCCCGATCCCAAGCAAGGTACTGACGATTCTTGCCCCGAGGCCACCATCCTTTCTGAATCGGGATGGGGGCAATAGGAGGAAGAGGAGGAGGAGGAGGAGGAGGAGCGAACCCCATTGAGCGAGAGCTGAGGAGGAGGAGGAGGAGGAGGAGGAGGAGGAGGAGAGGATGGGGATTGGGGAGAGGACAAGGACAATGACATGGCGAACGGAGGGACGCGCATGTCTTTTTTTGGGCCAGATGAACTAACTGTTTTTTGGGGGGCACGATTCAAAACCTCTTGCGGCTACGTTGATCCGGCAACTGCGTCCCACATGCAGACCGCCGCACGCGCTGCGACGACAACGACTTGTTGCAAAACGCACTGCGGTGATGAAGATGCGATGGCGGAGGAGGCCCGAACAGGTATGATAAAAAGGGAAACAAAGAGAGTGTGTACCAGGCGGGCTGCAGGAGCAAGGGCGGGGGTACGGTCCGTCCTCGTCGACAAAAGGGATGCTCGCCTGCACGCGCATGGCCAGCTGGTACCTTGTCGCGGCGCCAGGCGGACAACGAATACAACATTACATTTGAAGAATAAGGGCGACGACGACGACAACGACAACGGTTATGGGGCGATCTCCACCTGGGGCGTTGGCAAGACCTAGATCTATATTCAATGCGGCTTGGATGGCGTGGAGGTAGGGGGCAACACAGCAAAGCGCGATACGTAACGGATATGGATGCAACCCTGTTCCATCCAATGGCCAGGCTCTCATCCGTATCCACTGCGTCCCGGGCGCTCTGGGGAACAACATCGAAAATCCAGTGGTTGTGGACATGACATCCTGCCCGCGCAGGATCGTCGCGTGCCACCCGCCAGGAATGGCAAGCGCTCCCTCCTCTTCTAGCCCCCCCCTCCTTCCAGCCCTCGTCTCCGCGGAGGTCGCTGCTGCTTCCGAAACCGTCCGCGGCGAAGGTACCATCGAACAACCGCGGACGACGCCGACAGCGAGACCGAAGACGAGCGAACGACGACAGGCCGCAAGCAGCCTCTAGAAGGGCGCAGACACGCGGCAACGCTGCGACAGGCGACTCGACCGAGCGCAACCGACAGCGCCGCAGCCCAACCGATCGAACCGCGGACGCCATTCAGGTCCCCACTGCCTCACGAGTCCCTCCCCCATTGGTCAGCTTCCTCATCATCCACGTCCGCCTTCCGATCCCCCTGCTTACGCAGCAGTGACGGACCTGCACGCTATCCTACCCGTGCTGCTACGGTGTGGCCATCGCGCGGCCGTGCGCCACCCCGGCCTCGGCGGCGGCCGGCGCGCAGCCGAAGACCAAGGAGGTCAACGTCCGCGCTGGCACAGTGGACAATCCGCTCAAGGGTGGTGCGCCAGCGCGGCAGCAGCGGAGGCGCAGCCCCAGCGTCCCGCAGGCTGCACCCCGCGTGCGCGGCCAAAGGCCCAGCGAGCGGAGCGTCTCGGTCCCGACGCGGCCTTAGGACTCCACCGCGACTGGCAGCACGGCATTGCTGAGGCGCGCGCTTCTCACCAGCCGTTGCTGAAGCCGCAACGCTTGGGCATGTGGCTGCGTGGATGTAACGCTGCGTATGCGGGCAATGGATCGACACGTCGATGTAGATCGGCTGCACGCTGCCCAGAACAAATGTCACGTAGACGTCCATAGTGGCCTCCTCCTCCTGCTGCTGCTGCTCAACCTCCGCCTCCCCCCTCCCCCTCCTCCTCCTACTCCCCGTCTGTCCCTTGCCCTTCCCCTCGTTATCCTCGTTGCCGACCCCATCAACCCCTTCTGGTCACCGCCCTCCTCCGTGATATGAAACTCTGTTCCACTCTCCCCCTCACTAATGGATCCTCCCACTTTCCTTTTCCCTCTCCCCCCATTCCTCCTCCCTCGCGTCTCCCCCCGTCTTCATCAGCTCTGCTCCAACCTCACTCCTCTCACCTCTCCCAGTCAAGTCGGGGGCGTTTTCAGCCCTCCATCCCACCTGCTCTGCCTCATCCTCCCACTCCCGCGCCTCCTCATACCACACATATGTATAAACTATATGTCTGCGAATATACATGTGCATTTCTGACAAAGGTGTGCATATATGTGTGTGTGCATGTGTATATGTTTATGTATCTAGAATATCTTCATAAACATGTAGCTCGTGTAGATGGGCGTGTATACACATAGATGTGTATATCTATATCAGAATATGTCGCTCCTGCAAAGATTATCCTGGCGAAGGGCTCGACCGCAGCTTGTGACGGGCGGGTCGCAGAGTGGCGCCCTCGGACTTGGTCCCATCACCCTCTGGGTTTCGCGTGTGGGGCGTGCGCCGAAGATGGCGCGAACCCCCCCCCCCTGAGCCCGCGCCCACCGAAACCGTATGGGCGGAGCTCCTCCTGTGGGGCCACGAAGCGCGGGAGGGGTACGCCAGATTGGGCGGGGGGGGGCCCTTGTGTGCGCACCCGCTGAGACCGTAGTAGCGAAAGCTCCATATGGTGAAGGCCGGGCAGACGGCGATGTTGCTTAACGGTGATGTTGGGAACCAGAAGTGTAGGAAATCACGAACCACATGTTCCTACATGTCCTATCTGCGAATGGATCGAGCGAACACAACACAGCGAATTGCAGGAAAGCGCGAACCACGCGTTCCCACAATACCGAAACTTACATCGCCGTTACCTACATCGCCGTTAGCCCGTCTACAATATGGGGCCACTAAATGTGTGAGTGGTGCGCCGAGGTGGGCGGGGGCTGGGGAGCATGCATCCGCGCCCCGGGAAACCGCAGGCGGAGCTCTCCTCTCTCTGCGAGGTGAGGGGCGACAAGGCTGCGGTCTTGCGCATGGGACAGAGCACCCTGCACCACTGCTTGCGAAAACCACGACAACGCAGCGCGCCGCGAGGTGAAAAGGAAGTCCACGCGGGGCATCACGCGGAAAACTTACGCTCGAAAGCCCGTGCGGTTGACCTCCTTGTGAGGGGGGCGCTCAGATGGATGTGCTCTTATGCAGCCCACCCGAGCGGGACTGGCGATCATGATGGGGTTGGACGATCCCGCCGCATTGCCGACGCATCGGCGATACATCAGGATGGAGAAGATAGGGCTCGATATCAAATCCGCATCGCCAATGCGTTGGAGATGCGATGCGATCCCATCTACTCTTGCCACATCGACGCGGCCTGGATCCTATCCGCCAGATCTCTCCTCTCGGCGGCGCGCCGAGGGGGAAGTGAGAAGGGGGCAAACCTGCTCACAAGCTCAGAAGTCATCCAGCCTTCTGGAGAGTCCCCGGTGGCACTGGAAGAGGCTCAGGAAGCTTCTCCGAAGGTAGGAAGGCCGTCTGAGCCTTCTGGCAAGCCCTGCCCCACTATGCCTTCCCCCTGGGCACGCCGGCGATCCTCCTCGTTCCCCAAAGGCTGGCGCGGGCCTCGCTTGCTCGGAGTCCGCGCCGCCGCCTGCGCTGGCCCGCGCCGCCGGCCCCGTCCCTGGCTTGACCCTGCTGCGCACTCAATGTCGTCCAGCGTGGTCCATCTGGCTGGGGCCCGCTTAGCATGACGAACGAACAACACACACACACACACCCGTACCCATAAGGGGGTCGTTAGGAGGAGGACTGGCTATGGGTATGGGTGCGGGTTGGGGCTTCATCAGGAGGCAACTTCTGGGACCCCCCATCCCCATCCCGCCCTTCCCCGCCACTACCGCCACCCCTCCTCCACCTCTTCCTCCTCATCACCTCCACCTCAGACTAATCTTCTCCTGACACTGGCGCCGATGTCATCGGAGTCTCTAGGGACGCTGCCAGCCCATCCTCTCCTCATCCCCCTCAGTTCGCATCTCGGGACGGATTTGAGCTGCCGACCGGAGACGCAAGCTCAGACAGAGCAGCCGCAATGACCTGTTCGAGGCCCGGACCGCCCACAGCAGATACATCCCCTAAGAACTCCTGCCGCAAGGCATCAACTTTGGACCTCGCTGGCTGCACCCCTGAACTCCCATTGGTGTCTGGGGACGTATGGGAATAAGCTTAAGTCGGGCCTGTCCCCCTACAGGGGGATTTTCGACGAAAAAATGTTTAACAAAAATACACCGGAAAGGTAACAAAATACTCAACCAATCGTCCCCACACTATTTTTGGGACTATGTTTTAATGTATTTTCTGGGGTACTCCGTAGGGGGATGAAAATCCCCCTACGGAGTACCCCACAAATATAATGTTTATGTTTTTGTTTTAAATGTTGTTTTGTTGTTGTATGTGTTTTGGAGGTACCCCTAGCGTGTTTTTTAGTATGTATATGTAGTTTATGTATTGTTAGGTATTTGTATTATGAAAATCCCCCCTGTAGGGGGACACGCCCGACTTACGAATAGGCAACGTCCGTGGGGCGCCTGCCCGCAGGCCAACCTCTCCTCTGCTGCACCTGCTGCGGTGGACCCGGGGCGGGCGCGTGAAGGGGGCCGCCCGGGCGACTCCGAGGACGCGCCCCCCTCCTCCTCCTCCTCCTCCTCCTCCTCCTCCTCCTCCTCCTCCTCCTCCTCCTCCTCCCGAAGGCCCTCGACGGGGCGCGGCCGCAGACAACAAAAGCAGCACCACGAGCCCGAGAGCCTTCGGGCACAGAGGGAGGAGCCCACGAGCAGGGGGCCACATGCGAACCCTACCCCTACCCCCCACGATTTCTGAGGGGGAGGGTGGGGTTCACTCCATTCGGGAGCTCCCGAGCGAAGTGAACCCCACCCTCCCCCTCAGAAATCGTGGGGGGTAGGGGCAGGATTCGCATGTGGCCCCCCAACGAGAGCCTCCAGGGCCTCCCCCGAGAGAAGCATCGCTCCACCGATGCCCATCCCCCCCTGGCGCGGCGCCCCGGGCCCCACTGGCGGGCGCCCCCCCCTGGATGGGGATCTGGGCTGTTCCCCTCGGGCCTCGAAGGGCCCAACCCCCACTTAGGGTGGTGGTGTGGTGGGGAGATCGGGATGGGGAGGGGGGTCGGTGGAGATGGGGATCGGTCGAACGCTACCGACAGGGGTGTCCCTGGCCCCAGAAGAAAAGGCACAAAGAGAGGATCTGAGCGAGCTTTTTTTTGTGTGGCAAGCTCCGCCGACGGTGGAATGCCGCTGAGGAGGTGGAGTATGTAGTGGGGTTGAGATAAACAATGGCCCGGGAAAGCCGAACTCTACCCCCCACTGGAGGACGGAGGATGGAGGAGGACGGGAGGAGGGAATAATGAGGATACGTCGAAAAGGGCATCGCCTATAAAATACAAATGCATCCCCGAATGTATGTATTTTGCCCGCCGAATATACGAGCGTTTCCAACGCATGTTGCATCGGCAGATGAATATGTAGTCGAACCACTACTCGAGTAAGGGCGACGAAGCAAAACGAGCCTTACGCACAATGGCACAATTACCTCACGCGGCGGCTTGCGCGGGCCGTCAGAGTGGCACACCGCGTGGGGAAGAGAGGGAGCCTGCGCGCGACCTTGCGCGGGATGCTCACGCGCCAATGTCGGCGCAGCCCACCCTGTTCCTTCCGCCGTCGCTCGCGTGGTCGGCCCAGAAGCCCTGAGCCCGGACATGCTGACGGCGCTCCTTTTCCTTGATTTGCCACGGGTTGGCCTTCTGGAGGTGGCCTTCTGGCCTTTTCCGGCGGTGTCCGTAACCGTTGCGTGTTGGCCGTCGTCGTCGTCGATCGCTGGGTCGCTCGGCCGCTAGGTCGCTCGGTCGTTCAGAAACGCTGTCGGTCGGTCAGTCGTCGCCGTCGATGTCATCTGTCAATCGTCGCCGTCGGTCGCTGTTCGGACGCTCGGTCGGTCGGTCGGCCGGCCGGTCCGTCGGTCTGGCGGCTTCAACGGCAGTGGCAGGAGTGGGCTGCTGGAGCGAGCCGCGCCTCCACCACGGCCTACACCAGGTATGGTCGCTACAGTCGGGGCGTTGTCCTGAGGAACCCTACATAAGGAACGAGGCCCCTATTTTCCATAAGTTAGACTTCGATTGCAGATCGAAAACCTAAGGGAAACCTACGGCAAGCTGCGAAACTATGAAGGAACACGGAGCCCCTCCCCGATGAAAAGGGTTCCTTCTTCAGCGCCCCGACTGTACTCACTCAGGAACAGACATGTTCCTACTTGAGGTGGGACGGCGACAAGTTCGCGAGACAACATCGGCGCCGCCGAAAGCACGGCGTCTGGACGAGCTGTTTGCAGCAGCCAGGAGGAAAGACATGTGCCCATATTGAGAGGGATCCGCGCGCGCTGAGAATTTGTGCGAACGCGCGAGACAACGCAGGACACATCCTGGAGTTGATAACCGATCCCCCCTCCTCCGCAAAATCTGAACACGGGCGGGTTTCGGATGCGGGGTCCACGAATCTGATGTCTTCCAGCTCCCCGCACATATATAATAAGCTGATAACACAAATGCGCAGCGGGGTAGAAATCGGATCCGCCTGAAAAACAGGACGGATATATCGGACCCACAACAACCGAGATCTGATCCGTGCGGACGGCAACGGGACCCACCGGAACATGAACCAAAACCAAAACTTGAATACGTGCAAACTGAATTGGATCCGATGGAGGTTAACGTATACGCTCAATACCTCAAACTGTCGTTCCAGGCTCAAAAGGAAGAAAGTTTCGTCCTGGGAATGTAGACGGGCACGCCTCGTCAAGATGCTCACCAGCAAGTTAGTCCACTGGCTAGAAGCACGAGTGACCTTTCGTGTCCTGCTGTAGAGAGTTGCAACCATCGGCGATGAATAGGCGACTGGGGGTCGATGCCCCGTCAGCCCACTCCCCTTAACGTTGCCCCTGATCGAAGGGGGATTTAAGTAACGGGGGGGGCTGGCAAACCCAAGCGCGCAAGCCGCTGACATCGGATTGAACTCAGCAGTCGGGGGGGAACCCAATGGGCCCGTGCCGAAGGTCACTCCAGCGACGCAGGGCCGCTCTTACGTGTCATCAGTCGACTCCCTATGCTGAGTAGTCAAAGTGCCCCTAACCCTTCGGGAGGGGACCTAAGTTTTGGCTGGGCCAAAACATGAGGGGCGGGGGGTCTTCCCTGCGGATGTGCGAGGACCCAACCGCCCAGATCTACCCTCCCCAATGCGAAAACGGCGGCATCAGTGAAGCTGCGTCTTGATTTGTGATACACCATGCGAAGTGCTTAAGAAATCATGGGTTAAGAAATTCATAGTCTCAGAATTTGAATAAAGACCCAGGATTTCGATTGAAATCTTAGGATTTACATTGAAACATTAAGAATAATCGAGACTCTGGCCGAACATTTAAGTTTTCTTAAGCATCGCCTAGGGTGTATTCGGGGGGGCGAGCCACAGGCGCGATTTTATTGTGGTGCGACGCGGGGGGCTCTGGATCTCGAGGGAGGAAGAGGAGCAGGAGGAGGAGGAGGAGGAGGAGCAGGAGGAGGGGGAGGAGGAGGAGGAGGAGGGGGAGGAGGAGGAGGAGGAGGAGGAGGAGGAGGAGGAGGAGGAGGAGGAGGAGGAGGCTCTCTTGTTCTTGATGAGCCTCCCAACCTCGCGCTCGGGTCGTGAGTCGAGCCTTCGGCGGCCGCCCCGGACGATCCGGGCACCCCCCCGGGGACGCTCTCGGCGAAGCGCCAGTGCCGGAGCGCATCCAGAGGCCGGGAGGCCTGGCCTCCAAGAACCCACGAAGACGCCCAAGAGGCTCGAAGCTGGGTAATCTGGGTAATCTATGGGAGTCCAGGGCCCCATTGTGCAGAGCCCTAGGCAAAGGGAAGCAAAAAGTGAGATAGCACCCCCGCTCAAACCCCGAAGCCTTGCCCTCAAGATCCCTCTCAGCAGCATCCGATGGCCGAACCCTGTCCAGACCCTTTCCCCAGGACCAGTGCCTCGTCCCGAGCGTGACAAGCCCGCCCCCCCCGAGGAAACGAGAGCTGCTGGAGCGCACCCACAGACAGGACTATAAGCCTCCAGGAGCCAGCGGAGAAGTGTAGACGATCAGGGCCTCGGGCGTGGACTGATCCGTCTCAGTGCAAGCCCGGCAGGGCTCGACCAAAAACAGTGATTTGTCGTGTTCGTTTTATTTTCGTTGTCCCTCGATCTGTCTTCGTTCAGCATTTGCTGCAAAACGAAGTTGAAAGGAAAACGGCCCACGAAATCGCCAAAACACCGTTTAAGTCGTCCCCTGAAACCTGGCTCAACCTATCATCAGACAAACAGCGCTGCGGTTTGTCGGCAAGCTGCCCAAACCAGGCTTGGCCAGTGTGCGAGGCCCCCTCCAGGGCCGCGAGCAGGACCTCTCCTCGCATGACCCCGCAGGGTATCAGCGCTTCGAGTAAGCCCCGCCTGCGTGGAGGCCTCCCAAATTGAATCCGAGAAACTCGCCATCGCTCGTACGTCCATTCCCCGTGCATGTTTCGGTATCGTGCGTGTTCATTTGTTCGCAAACTGATCCAAGATGCTCCTCCATGGTCCTCGCCGAGAACAACACACGTCCGAGTGATGCCAACATGGATGGGGTCGGAGGATCGCGCCGCATGAGCAATGCATGGGCAACGCATCGGCGATGCATTGGCGACGTCGGCGATGCATCGGCGACGTCGGAATGGAGAGAATGGGGCTCCACAACGAGCCGTGACGCCGATGCATCTACGCAGAAGGCATCTATACACCACCACCGTGCCAAGCCATGGTCATCATGGCCCTGGCATGGTGTATCCGCCCTCCTGGCCGATGCCAGAAGGGTCTACACCATCCCAGGGCCAAGGATGGCACTGGCCTGGCACCGTGGTATTGTACAGATGCTTCGTCGGATTTATCGGCGATGCGGCGCCGTCCTCCGACCCCGTCTGCTCTGACCCAATCTGGGAGGCCCAGACTGCGCCGAACCCCGTTGCCTGCCAGCTGGAGGTCGGCTATGCACGCAAGGGTGCCCCTAGGCAAGAGTGACCTGTGGTGCGCGGATTTAGTCGGGCGTTGGCAGGACTGGGTGTAAGGGGACCTGGTTTAGTGATGTGTAGCGGGGGACGCCCCCCCGCCCCAGTCCACTAACTGCAGCTTCAGTCACCCGAAAAACACAAGCTACGACAGACCTGGCTTGGTGATTTCGGGGCGGCCCAATCACTAACCGGCTCCCAATGACCGGGTCCCGGAGGGGCCAGACCAGAGCGCGCTGGCCACTGTATCGCCATCGCTTCCAGCGATCCGAGGAGCCCCAGTGCGCCCGCACCAGAGGCCACTCCGGCGCAGGGCAACTCTTGCGCGCAGTCGAGGAGGTGTGACTGCTTCCCGGGCGTCGGTCGTTACCAAGGGAGGGGGGAAGGGGGTAGGGGCTTTGTGGGCCCCGGAAACGGCAGGGCCGTTTTTTCGCCGTTTCCAAAAAAATGTCGCTTGAAAATGGGAACGGCAAAAAAACCGCGACCGGAGACGGCAAAAAAACGGCTCCAGGATTGGAACCAGAGCCGGAACCGGTCAGAAAACGGCGACGGAACCGGTAAAAAAACGGCTTCGGAACCGGCAAAAAACGGCAAAACGGAACCAGTAAAAAAACGGCCCTGTCGTTTCCAGGGCCCACTAAGGGTAGGGAGACGGCGGCAGGGTGATGGTACCGGCGGCCGCGGCATGCACCCGCCAGGGCACGTCCACGCCACCGGCGCGGGGGGGGACAGGCCCTCCCCCCCCCACGATCGCCGTCAGCGTTACCGCGGGGGGGGGGTAACGAGCGCTCCACCGGGGAGGGGAAGCGAAACAAACAAAAGCAAGAAAGAGACGGCCCTCTCGTCGTAGAGGCCTCCTAAAGAGGGGGTCCGAGTAATTCGATGGGGTCGGAGGATCGCGCCGCATCGCCGATGCAGCGGCGATGCATCGGCGATGCATCGACGATACGGCGCGATCCTCCGACCCCGTCTACTCGGGGTCGGAGGACGGAGCAGCAGGAGGAGGAGGAACAGGAGGAGGGGGATGAGGAGGAGGAGGAGAAGGAGGAGGAGGAGGAGGGGGAGAAGGAGGGGGGGGAGGAGGAGGGAGGAGGAGGGGGGGGAGGAGGAAGAGGGGAGGAGAAGGGGAGGAGGAGGAGGGAGGAGAAGGGGGAGGAGGAGGAGGAGAAGGAGGGGGAGGAGGAGGAGGAGGAGGAGGAGGAGGAGGAGGAGGAGGAGGAGGAGGAGGCCCAGATCTCGGGCCCCGCCCCGCAGGGGCGCAGGGGCCACTCCTCGACGCGCGCCCGCCCCGCCGGGCCCCGCCTTCCTCGGCCTGCCGCTGCGGGTCCGCCTCGCGGGCGCGCGCGCGCGGCGGGGCGGGGGCCCTACCTCCCTGTTGGACGCCCGAATTAGCCACGGAAACCATGGGCACAATGCCCAACAGCAAATGTTGTCCCGAACCAACAGCGGCCGCTGTTGGGCAGGCGGCCTTCTGTCTCGAATGGACACAGGCCGCGGCGGCGTGGACAGCGAGTCCTTTTCAAAATGAACAGGAACTGCTGTTGGGCATTGTACCCATTCTTTCCGTACCATTTCGGGCGTCCAGATCCCCGACCTGCCGGAGCGCATGAAAAGTAGCACTCCAGACCTATGGACCTATCTGGGCTGCTGCAAAAACCTCGACCAGACTTCTGGACAAGCGCGTCCCACTGCCCGCGAGGGAACCACTCGCAGACGGCCTGCATGCCTCCGCCGCGGGGGCTCTGCGATACGCTGCGTGGAGGAATACGCTTGCTTCGGACGTGTGCGACTAACAAGGCACTTTGCGAGTCGTGGAGCGCGCCCGGTGACGCTGGGGTACTTCGATCCGGGTGCCAGATTTTGTTGCCCTCCTGGAAGGTCCGGGCTGGCCAGGGGAGGGGGGGGGCGCCCGGCCCAGGCAGGGGCAGAGGGCCCCCCCCCGACGTGGGCGGGGGCGCGAAGGATGCGTGCCGCGGGGCGCGCGGCCCGAGAAGAAGCCGCGCGCGCGGGGCCTCCGCAGGGCTTTTGGTGTGCTGTTGTGCAGAAGCGTCGGACGCTCCCCGATGGCCCCGGGGACGCTGGCGGAGCTCTCACGTCTCCTGACGCTTCTGCGAGTCGACACTCATCGACGCTAGTCGACGCTAAATCGACGCTGGCCGACGCTAACCGATGCTAGACCGGCGCTATCTCATCGACTCCCGAACGCCGATCGACGCTAAATCGACGCCAAAGACGGAATTAAGAGGGTACACTTACTAGGGACTGGCGTCCTTCCCAAACAACCGAAACCCTCCCGAAGCCCTCCGAAAACCCTCCAGGAAGGGTTCCAGGAGGGTCTTCGGCGGGTCCCGAGAGGGTGCTGGCATGGTCTTCGCCGCTTTGGGAGGAGGCCAGTCCCTGGCGGAGCCTGGGCATTCTGAGGGTACACTGCAGGCTCCCATGGATGTACCACCGAGGCCACCCCCCCTTGAGCTCAAGCCACCCTTTTGACTACCTACCAGACCACCCCAACCCAACCCGAAGACCCGAATTTCGGGTTGGGGGGGGGTACGGGTTCCATAATCAGGTTGCTTCTCGATGCCCCCTGAGCCTATCCCCTCCTAATTAACGTTGCCCCCTGGATGCGTTCCAGGAATTCCGAGGGTATCTCTGGCTGCGGCCCGCGCGGAACGGCAGAGTCGAAACATATCCAAAAATAATCCAACAAACATAGAACAGTAGACGTCAGACCACTTCTTGACTATGTTTGAATATTCCTCCCGAGGAAGGACATGCCCGACTTAACTTCACGTGCATCATTATCATGACCTCTCTATCCTCCGAATGTTGGCCCTCCCCCCACCTACAACGACTGGTGGAACACGGTCGACGACGTTCTTGTTGACGCTCGCAGATCGAGGTCTCTCGGGCGCTTGTGGGGGTGTCCGAGTCGCCAAGGAGTGCTCCTGGGGCGTCCGGGGGGGTTCTGAAGGGCAGGGCGTGCTGCATTCTTCTAGTCGGAGGGCCTGATGCGCTCAACTCGGTCCCTGGACCGCTGCCAACAGGGCTCGACCTAAACAATGTTTTCCGTGTTCGCTATGTGTGTTGTTTTCTATCGTTCTGTCTTTGCTCCGCCCTTGCCGCAAGACGAACTCAGCATGAAAACGGCCCACGAGATCGCCAAAGCGCCGTTTAGGTTGAGCCCTTACTGCCAGGGTCCATCCTGACCCGCTTCTGGGGGGATGTTTCTTGAGTGCTTCCAGGGCGTCCCGGGGTGACCGGCCCTGCCTGCCTGCGGGTGTTTCTGGGGCGCCCGGGGAAATTCTGGAGGACAGGGCGTGCTGCCAGACTGCCAGACGCGAAACCTGCAGCTCTTCCGTCCAGCCCTGGGCCGCTCAACTCGCTCCCTGGACCCCTGCCGGGGTCCACCCCGAACCGCTGTCGGAGCGGCTCCGCCGTGGCGACGAAGAGGCCCCCGGGAGGCGAGCACGAGCACACAAAGAAAAAGCCAGCGGGGGCGTCGATGGATCTCCCCTGGCCTTCTCGGCCGATTCGAAGGGGGCGGGAGCGGAAGAAGCAGAAGAAGACTAAGGGGAAAGGGGAATAATCTTGAGCGCGACTTCATGGATAGGCGATATATTTTGGGGTGCCCTTTCGGACCCGAAAGGCCCTCTCTTGGGTCCAGAAAGAGCCCCTTGCGGGACCCTGGAGGGCCCCTCTCTGTAGCCCTTGCTGCCGCGCCTTCTTTCGCCGCCCCACTGCGCGCCCTCCAGTAGTCTGCGGAGCACCGCCTGCCGGGGGTGAGGAGGCGGTTGAGATGATCGGCTGCCCCCCTCCGTCAACTCACCCTCAGGCGTCCCGAGATCCTGGAGCAGGGGGGGGGACGGCGGGCACGCGAGGTCGCCAGCCCAGCTCCAGAGCTCTCGACGCTTCCGAATCCAACCCTTGTGGCCGCCACGATGCCCCAGGCGCCTTCCAGAAGGGTCCCCACACGCCAGAGAGGCCTCAAGAGCACCCCAAGATGACCCCAGGACAACCCGGCACGCCCGAAAAAGAGAGCCTCAAGACGACCCCCAAGAGGGCCTCACCAGAGGCCGAACATCTGTGCTTTATGTCAACATTGACTAACTGTGGTGCTCTCGCCTTCATGACGGGCCGATTCTCCACCACCACTACCATAGGCAGGAGAGGAAGGAGGAGGAGGAGGAGGAGGAGGAAGAGGAGGAGGAGGAGGAAGAGGAGGAGAAGGAGGATGAGGAGGAGGACCTCCCCATCCTCCATTCCCCCTTGTCCTACCCATGGTTAGTGGTGGTGGAAAGTTGGCCGCTCACTTCCGGCGCCTGCGAGCCCAAAGCGAAAAACGGCGCGGGAGGCCTCCAGACTGGTGAACCAGGACGGCCACACTAAATGCCCTCAAGGAGGGTCCGACGACCTGCCGCTGCGCGGGGGCCACCGTCCGCATGAGCTCGCAGGCCACGGGCTCGTCGAGGAGCACAACAAACGCAGCAAACGTGCACAAGCTTGCGGAGCGCTCCTTTCTAGAGTTCCCCAACCTCCCTTCTGAGATGAAACCAAGACGAGGATACAACCGGGTGAGGATAACTCGAGAAAATCTGAGATGCGGCGGCTCTGGAGGATGTCTCGGGCGCCGCGGCCTTCTCAGAGCGTTCCGGAACACACCGAGAGTGTCCCAGAACGCTCTGGAACGGATTTCGCCTAGTCCTAGCCTTAGGTCGGGCATGTCCTCCTACAGGCAGGTATTGTAAGAAAGATAAACAGTAGTCAAACATATGATCAAAAAAATTACCGTATTTTTTTCTACTATTTTTGGATACTCCTCCTGTAGAGGGACATGCCCGACTCAGTCCTAGCCCCGTCCGACCTTCCCCCTCCCGCCCCTTCCCCCCCTCACCCAGCCTGCAACTGCAAGCCGATGCTGGGCCAGCCAGTGAGCAGCCGGAGGCCCTTCGCTCGCGCGCGCGGCGAGCGACGACGACGACGACGACAACGACAACGACGACGACGGACGACAACGACGACGACGAGGATAACGACGACGACGGCGACGACGGACGACAACGACGACGACGACGATAACGACGACGACGGCGACGACGACGACAACGACGACGACGGACCTCGACAGCGACGTTCACGACAGCGACGACGAACGACGCCGCCGCCGACGACGACGACGACGGCGACCACGGACCACGGTCGTCGTCGTCGTCGCCGTCGACGTCGCCGTCGTCCTCGTCGTCGTCGTCGTCGTTTTTCCGAGTGAGTATTCTAGCATCCCTGGAGCCTTTGCCGCCACGGCTGGACGCAACTCGATCAACAGTCGGAATGGACCCAGATCAGGCGCCGAGGAACGGACTCTGAGCGAGCGCCATTAACACGTCCGCGACCACGATCTGCGCGACCGGAACCACGCCCACGAAGACAACGACGGCGGCGACATCGGAAGCCCTCGCCCCCCCTAAACTCCTCCTGCTCTTCCTCCTCCAGCTGCTCTTCCGTGCTCGTCAGCCAGGGGGAAGAGGGAGGCAAAATAAAGGCACACAGGGAACGGGGGTCAGACGTAACACGAGCAGGACAGAGGACGGAGGGGTGGCAAGGAGTTGTTCGAGCATCAGTATCCGATCCCCAGCCCCACTGACATGGCCTGAACCCCGCTGGCCGGCTGAACCCTCAATATGGCGATCTGTGCTGATCCCTTCAGGCTGTGCGGGGCATATCCCCACCTTAGAGGCGGGGGGCTGGGGCGCTGAGATACCATGGTCTGATGGGGATGGGGATCGGTTAGACGTGGCCCTAACGGGAGCACCACATAATTAGGATTTCACTGGGCGCGTCCGCATTGCGTAAGCGTCCCCGTGCCAGCACAACACTTGCACGTTTCGTGGCCCGCAACGGTCTCACCCGGCGCGGCGCGGTCGCATGGCGGCACAGCCCCCATGTCGGCACAACTCTTACACTCTGCGCGGCCCCATCAGGAGCGTCACCTACGGTCTCAGTGGGCGTGAGCAGATGGTGGACTTCATATATCATATCGGCGCACCCTGCACACGTTTCGTGTCCTCGTAGGGAGCTCCACGTAAAGGCCCAGTGTGTGCGACCGAATGGCGGCACCACGCCCTGTTCTCACCAAATGCCCCAATGGCAAAGTCCACATGGCACTACTGCCTCATTTAATGCATTCTTCTCACACACTTCGTGCTGCTCAAGGAGCTTCACCGAATGCCCCAAACGGAAAAATCCGCAGGGTACCACCGCCTCATTTCGGCACACCCACATGGAGCTCCACCTCACCCAGTGGCACGGTCCGATTGGCGCCACCGCCAAATTTCGTCACATCCCTCACACGCTTCATGGCCTCAATCCGCACTGCCCCAGGGTCCATCCCTCGCGCGGAGGAATGGGCCATATCCTGCTCTTTACCCTCAACTGCGTGTACCCGGGGTCCAAAAGTGGCCTCCGAGGACCGGACATGCAAGGAAAACTGGCCTCCGAAAATCGGACATGCAAGGAAAACTGCCGGACTCTGGGGCGTGGAGGGGGTCCGTTCGAGCATCGAGTGGACGCTGGGTCTTCTTAGGAGCACCTGATGGCTATGAGGCCAGGGGGCTCAAGCGGAGCTTGGCTAAAGGTGGGCCATGATCGGCGGGACCATGTCAATTTTGAACGATGTTCAATCGACTGGACGGGATGAAGCCTGCTCTCGACTACGGATATACCAGCGCCGATGCTGAATTCAGCCTTCCAGGAATTGCAACGTGGCAAAGGGCATGAGAGGGAGGGTCGATGAGGAGAGTCGCGTAAAAGGATCGAAGAGCGGAATCGAAGAGGAAGATCAGGGTACGGCAAACTCGTGTCGTGCCGACTTCGGCGTTGGTTTCTCACACCGCGGGGATCGTCCAACCTTGAACGATCGGCCGTCTCCGAAACGTCAAATCGTTCAACATCGACCGATTTTGGGTCGCCGGCGGCGGGGTCAACGCCGGTCGACGCGACGCGAACCTACCGTAAGGATGCAACGCTCCTCGGGCGCCCAGACTGCAACCTGCCGCGAGTTCTGGATTTTCACTGCCTTCGGGTCGATCGTGAATAGCAGTGCGTGGCGTATTAGCGCAGGCTGCTCCTGCTGTTGCTGCTGCTCCTCTTCGTCATCCTGCTGGGCGTGTCTCCAGTTCCGCGCGATTTGAGGCCAGTCGCCCATACGGGAGGAGATGCACCCGAGCGACGAGAAGGAGCGGATCGTGGGCAAGATGGCATAGCGACCATACGAGGTGGCTTACACGGGCTGCCAGCGCGGCACGCGACACTGGCGGCGAAGGCTTGGCGGCCAGCAGGGGAGGGAAGCGAAAAGGAGAAGGCCTTCTCGCAAGGCGGCGGGACTTCTCAGAAACCCTCTCGCGCCTTCTGGAGAGGATTGTTTCTCTCTTCCAGGAATGCGGGCAGTACTTATATCCATATCCAGAGCGTCTTGGACTTTTCGGGAAGAGGTGCCGCAACGCCGAGGCGTACTGGATATGGATAAAATCAAGCCTCGTGGGTCCAGATCTTTATCCATATCCAGTGCGTCTACGGTTTCTGGGGAAGAGAGCCCAAGACTCCAAGACGCAGTGGATGTGGATGTAACTATTGCCCGCAGGGAAGGCGTAGAACACTTCTCAGAAGGCTGGGCGACTTCCGAGCCTTCCGAGAAGGCCCGCCCCGTCTTGCCTCCACCCCAACTTCGCAGCCGGAAGGCCCTCACACGCGGCCTCCTTACGCTGGACGATTTTGCGCGCCAGTGCCAGGGAAGACGACCCCGCTCTCCTGCGTCGTTCCTCGGACGCCCTCGGCTTCTGCGGAGTTGGGGAGCGGCCAGCTTCGGATCAAGAGAACATATCGGATGGGATCTACCCTCGAATCGGACCGCATCGTGGCGGCGCCGGAATCGACGCGAATGGAATCGGCTGCTCCAGGGTACATGACAAGGCCATGCGCCATGCGAACATCGGGCTGCACTGCATCGCCCATGCATCGGAATCGAATCGTATCGGGCTGGCTGAAATCGACAATCGGATCGCATGGATCTTACCGAAATGGGCCCTGGGGTGTGCAGAGCGGGCCACGTTACCGCAAACGCACTTCCCGTGGGAGGGCACAGCAAATGTCCTGCAGCAAAGAGTATTCGGCGGTGGTCGGAGCGCTTTTCTGTTGGCTCTGGCCAGCGCCCAGGTTTGAGAGCGGCGCTCGAGCGGAGAGACCCGAGGTGGCCGAGACTCCTCCAGAACCAGGAGGGTGGCCGAGTGTATTTTGCAGGCTCGGATTTGGGACGAAAAGAATGGGTACGATGCCCAGCATCAGAGCCTGTTCATGCGGAACAAGAGTTGCTGTCCGTCGGAAACCTGACAAGAACGCGTAATATGTTGACCAAAACTTTGGTTCACTCGGACAACAAGCGCTATCAAACGGAAAGGGAGTGCTGTCAAAACGACAAGCTGTGTTGTCCGATGGGTCCCGAAAAACAGCTAATCTTGTTCCAGATGAATAGGCGCTTCTGTTGAGCATCGTGCCCATACTGTCCGTCCCCATTCCGGGCGCGCAGATTCTTGTTGTGCAACCACGTCCTTGGACCTCCTTCCGGCGCGCGCGTTGTCAGTCAGCAAGTCCCCCCGCCGCATCCGCCCACCGACTTCCACTCCTCGCGCGAGCTCTTGGCCACGCGCAGCTGCGCGAACGCCTCGGCGTCCGTGGGGTGGATGCCGATCAGCTCGTCGAAGTCGCGCTTGGTGGCCCCAAGCCGGAGGGCCAGTGCGAAGCCCTGCGTCACCTCGCCCGCTGCGGGGCCCACAAAGTGGACGCCGAGCACCCGCATGCCCTCGCCTCGGTGGCACACGAGCTTCGCCAGCACGTTCCCCTCCAGCGCGCGCCCGTCGCGGCCGACCCGCCCCACGGCGCCCAGCTCCAGGGTGTCGTGCTCGGACAGGAACACCTCGATGTTCTCGGAGCCGTGCACGCGCCGCGCCTGCTCCTCAGACATGCCCACGCGGCCATACTCGAAGGGCGTGAACACCGTGCTGGGCACGAGGTTGAAGTCGGCCCTGGCGGTCGAGGCGCCGAAGAGCCGACTCATGAGCAGCTCCCCGCTGCGCACGGCCGTCGGCGTGAGCTCTGGGGAGCCCTCCACCACGTCCCCGATCGCGTAGATGTGCGGCACGCTCGTCGCGTCCCCGTCGTCGACGGGGATCTTGCCGTCCTCGCCGACGACCACTCCGGCCGCGGCGAGGCCGAGCCGCTCCGTGTCGGCGCTCCGCCCCGTCGCGTACAGCACCGTGTCGAACGTCTCCACGGGCGGCACGCTGCTGTACCTCGTAGCTGGCGAAGAAGGGTAGAAAATACACTTTTCTGCCGTCGGGGACGCCTGCCCCCCAGGCGACTGGAAAATTGATACCCTGACGTGGCGCCGTATTAAGGGTATAAATTCTGCAGCCGCCCCGGGGGCAGGCGTCCCCGACGGTGGAACAACTTTAAAACAGGGCTAGGATCGGGATAAATCGCTCCAGAGCGTTCCGGAGCGCTCTCAGAGCGTTCCGGAACGCTCTCAGAGCGGCCGCGGCGCCCAATACATCCTCCAAACCCGCCGATTCTCAGAGCTTTCAGGTTATCCCGATCCGATTTTGTCCCGACCTTCGCGTCGTTTTGGTTATGCCGTTCTTCGCTCCCTACACCTCGTGGTGTCCGGCTCGGCACCGGCCTCGGCGTCGGCCGCCGGCTCTGGCGCGGCAGCGAAGTGGACGTCGAGCCTGCCGTCCTGGCGCCGCTCCACGCGCTCGACGGCCGCCCGCAGGAAGCGGGTGCCCTGGCGGGCCATGAGGTCCACGACCTTGTTGACGCACTGCTTGTCGAAGGCCTCGGCGCGCAGGGGCCTGGAGCGCACGGCCACGGCCGTCTCGAAGCCGAGGCCGGTGAGGAAGCCGGCGCACTCCAGGGCGATGTGCCAGGTGCGCCGGAGAGGGGGGCCATGGCAGAGAAGGTCTGGCGCGTCACGGCCCGAGGCGCGCGCGAGGACCGGGGGGGGGCACAGAGCGTCGCCACAGAGCAAGCGGGGGCCGTGAAGTGTGGGAGACGTGATGGCCCCGGCCACGACATCCACACACACACACACACACACATCCACGCACGCACACACACACACACACACACACACACACACACACACACGCACGCACGCACGCACGCACGCACGCATGCACACTTACACACTTACACACACACACACACGCTCACACACACACAGACACACACACACACACACACACACGCTCACACGCTCACACACACACACTCACACACACGCTCACACACACGCTCAAACACACACACACATACACACACATACACACACATACACACAAGCACGCACACCTTGGGGAAACGAAACAACGTACCCATGCCGCTACTCCCGGGACCTCTCCTGGGGGGCGCGCTTGGAGCCGGACTTCAAAGCGAACCCGGCCGTGGCGACGATGGACACGTAACCCTTAGATCTGAAGTTGCCAGAACAGTGCAACTAAGCAGCCTCGAACGTATCCCTATCCCTAAGATTGACACGCCAAAAGGGGATGACAATCTTAGGGATTCACCCTCAAAAAATAAGGGAATCCCTAAGATTGGCATCGTGATGAGACGGTGCCCAGAAAGGGATAGGGATATGTTCCAGGCTGGTAAGCAACACCGCAGAAAATCAGGACCTGACCCGCGGACCCAATTCTCCGGTGCCATGCCTAGGGCCGGATCGATCTGTGAGGCCCCCGGGGCCCGAGATTTTGAGCGAACACGCCGGGCTCGGACAAAATGAGTCGCCAGGATCTCAGGCCACTAGCGGTAATGCGGGATGAAGATTAATACAAAATTAGAGAGAACGATAACAAAAACAGATTTCTGCTATTTCTGCACAATTTTCTGACTGGAAGAGAACGATAAAAAAGAAAAAGTTTTCCAGCCCGCGGCCGGTTTTTTCTATTCGTCATCCCGGGCGCCGCCGCGTGAACACGACCCCCGGTCATTTATTAATCGTCATCCTCCATTACCCCCAGCCCCCTCTCGGACGCCCCCGAGATGTACGCGCCGCCCACGCACAGCGTCTTGCCCGGCGGCCCAGGCAACGAGAAGACGTCGTCGCTCGTGATCGCGTGCTGCAGCGCGCCAGGCACCTCCCGCGGCACCCGCGGCCGGCCACCCGTCGCCACGACGATGGCTGGAGCGGTCAGCGTGCCCTCCGCACCGCGCGCCGTCCTGAAGGCCACCTCGCTGGAGGCCCGCAAACTGGCACCAGCACCAAGAGAGGGGGGCCGCCTCCACCGGGGCAAGTTGAACGGGGACCGAGCCAGGACCAGGACAAGATCGGGCCCGGACAGGGAGCGGGGATCCGTCGGCATGGGGGATGTATCGGGCGCCGCGGCCACTCCCGAGCGCCCCAGAACGTTCTGAGAGCGTTCCAGCACGCTCTGGTATGCCCGGACCCGGCCCATCCTCTCTGTCTTGGTGCTGGTGGCAACGTCTCGGCCACCCGGGAAGCCAGAGACGATTACCACCATCACCGAGATCGGAATCCTCGTCCCTCGGTGGATGCAACCGCCGACATTGGTGCTGGCGCCAACCTCTCGGCCTCCAGACCTCGTTGGGGCCGACGAAGCGCGCGAGGGCGTTGTAGTACGTGACGCTGCCCTCGCTGAGCCTCAGCGTCTCCCCGCCCCGCAGCCTCCGCAGGCCCGCGGCGTCGAGGCCGCGCCGGTACGAGACGTTGAGCTTCTTGACGTGGTCCTGCGCTCAGGTCGGACATGTCCTCGTACAGGCGGATCTTGGACGAAAAATGAAGAACAGTCGAAAAGATCCAGGAAGAGTCAGACGTCGGCAAAAGATGGTCCCTGGACTACTGTTTGACTACTTTCGAATGTTCCTCCTGCAGAGGGACAGGCCCGACTCAATCCTGCACCCTCTGCACCAGCGCCTTCCAGTCCAGCGAGGGCGCGCGGCCCGCCGTGTCCCAGCCGAGGGCCGTCGCGTCTGCGAGCTGCTCGCGGCACAGGGCCGCGTAGTGCATCAGCTTCTTGGGGACGCACCCCACGTTCACGCAGGTCCCGCCAAGAGACCAGCTCGTGCCCTGCGTGGAAGGCTTCACGAAATCCAAGATGGCCACCTCGCCGCCGAGCTGAGCGGCCTGCCGGGCCGCAGCCATCCCGCCAGAGCCACCGCCGATGTTAGAAGAAGAGAGTCTGCACAAGCAACACCTGTCTTGCCATCGCTCGGACGTCCATTCTGTTTTCGAAGGGTGAACAATATTTGCTCCTCGATGGTCCCTGCCGAGCAAAATGCACACGTCCGAGCGATGCCGAACTGTCGGAGGTCCGCGCGGGATTCTAAGACCGGCGCCCGACCACCTCCCCATCCCCTGCGCGCTGAGCGCGCCAAAGGCGGCGCCTGGGGGGTCCCAGCGACGAGCCGACCGCTCCGCGCGGCATTCCGGTAGTTTCTCCTTGCGCAGATTCTTCTTCTTCGAGATGATGATGGCGTCGTACGCCGTGCGCTGAGGCACCTCGGGCGCCAGCCTCGCGCTGGCCGCCTCAAGCGGGGCGGGCGCAGTCTTGAGCGCCTGCAGCCGGCTTTCGAGGGCCTCCTCGCCGCCGTGGGCCTCGACGCCCACCAGCCTCGGCACCACCTCCTCGCCGCGCTTGAGGAACAGGAACGTGGGGAACCCGTCGACGCCGTACGCCGAGGCCACCCCCTCCAGCACGTTGCCGTCCACGCCGAGGTACAGGTGCTCCGCGTGGGGCCCCGCGGCCCAGCGCCTCAGCGAGGGCAGGATCCTCTTGCAGGGCTCGCACCAGGAGGCGTTGAAGTCGATGACCACGCCCCTGTCGCCGGCATCCCGAACCATGCGCTCGAACTGCTCCTCCGAGGTGACCTCCACGATCGGCCCCGCCCCCGCCTCCCCGTCGGGGCCAGGCGCGCCCGCGGCAAGCGCCGGCTCGGGGGCGCCCTCGGAGGGTCGCCGCGGCCACCGCACGCACAGCGGCCCGATGCACATGGCCTGCCTCGAGAAGTGCACCTCGGCGGGCAGCGACGTGAGCGCCCTGGGCGGCTGCCCGTCCAGGCTCACGGCCGGGCCGTCGGCGGCAGAGTTGCTGAAGGTGACGTCGAAGGCCTGGCCGTCGACCTCCACCTCCAGCGCCAGCTCGCCTTGCAGCTCCACGGCCTCTACCAGCAGGTCGTCTGGGGATATGGCGAGGCCGTCGATCCTCGGGGATCTGCGGACCCGGGTCAATCCAAACCCAGGTCAGTCGGGCATTGCAAGATCCTGCAGGATCCTGCAGGATCCTGCACCCAAACCCGGGTCAGCGCGAAGGATCCTGCAAGACCCTGCCGGATCCTGCACCCACACCCGGGCCGGTGCGACCCTGCGGCCAGGCAGGATCCTGCAAGATCCGGCGCTCTGGCTGACCCCCGCTTGCATGGACCCCCGTCGGAGGAGGAGGGGGAGGGGGAGGGGGAGGAGGAGGAGGAGGAGGAGGAGGAGGAGGAGGAGGAGGAGGAGGAGGAGGAGGAGGATGAGGGGGATGAGGAGGGGGAGGAGGAGGAGGAGGAGGAGGAGGAGGAGGAGGAGGAGGAGTTTGCATTGGCCCCCGTCGCGAGGCTCCCGAGATCCTCACGGTGCAGTCCGTGAAGACGGCCCGGCCGAAGGCCAGCGCCGCGCCCGCGCTGCCGCCAGGGCCGCTGGCCGGCCCCGCCGCCGGGGCGCCGCGCGCGGCGCCGCCCGCCGGCTCGCTGGCGCCCGGCTCGCTCGCGGCCGGGGGCTGCCTGGGCCAGGGCAGGCAGACGGAGCCGACGCACATCGCGTTCCTCGAGAAGTGCACCTCTGAACTAACGGGCGAAGAGCGGTATAAGATAAGCTTGTTCGCTGTCGGGGGCGCCTGTGCCTGGGCGGCTGGAAAGTTCATACCCTTACGGTGGCACCGTAGGGGCATAAACTTTCCAGCCGCTCAGGGACATGCGCCCCCGACAGCGAAAAGGTTTATTTGTTCTTCGCTCGCTGACTGAAGGGGCCCTGGGACACAGTAATGAATAGACACCAAATAACCGGATTCCCCACCATATGCTCCCCTATTTTTTCTGCGTCTTGGTCTCCCCCCCCCCTTCCCATATGTTGCCATATTTTCGGGGGACTCGTTGTGTCTGTGTTTTTTTGTTTCCCTCCTGCACCTCTGCGGGCGAGGACAGCGGCCTGGCGGCGGCGTCCCCGAGGGCCACGCTGGCCTGGCCGCCAGGCGAGTTGCGGAGCAGCACGCGGTGCCGCCGGCCTCCCACCTCCACCTCTCGAGCAGGGGGGATCGACTGCAAGATTGGCTTACCCCAGGATTCAAGGGTTTCGCCGAATCTGCGCAACAGGTGTGGCACGTTGGTAGATCTACGAGCATTCTACGTCTTATCGTAGCTGCTCCGAGTGAAAACAATGATGATAATGATACTAACCAATTGGAAACATCGGGGCATAACCAATTCTGCAGGCAATCCCATGCTCGAACCTCCAGCTCCAGCGTGCCGCCCGCCTCGACCCTCTCCGCGGCCAGCTCTGGCCCCGACACGGCGAGCCCGCCCAGCCGCACCACGCAGCCCTCCAGCCGCACGCCGCCGAAGACGAGCGCGGCCGCGCCTCCGGCGCCCTCGCGGGCTGCGGCGCTGCTCCGGAAGAGGAGCAACACTGCGCCAGCATGCGCTTCCGGATGTCCGCCGGGCTTGATAGGCGAAAGAAAACAAAGGCATACATGGAAGCGTTTGGCGCTCCGCGCGGACTTCTTGGATCCGCGCTGGGCCCCCCTGGCGGCGGAAATCCGTGCAGATCGCAAAAAGCTTATGTGCTTGCCGTTTTGGCTTCTTCGATTTGAAGGGCAACGTCTGGAGGAGACCAGCTCAGGGGGAAACCATCGACCTGGAATCGGCGCGATACACCGCAGATTCATCGGCGACAGTCCCCCGGTAACGGCTCCGCCAGTTCCAGGGCAGGCAGGGCGGGGCGATCAGACCCCATCGACGATCAGTGGGCGATCAGTGGCCGATGCGTTCCCCTCTGAGCCTACCCCAATCCATCGCTGCCCCCGAAGATTGATTGGATCAGCGCCGGAGGCGCCGCCTGGGTGGACGAGCGCAGATACAAGGAATCGTACCCTGCAGTGTAACAGGTCTTTGTGGGCCCCGGAAACGGCAGGGCCGTTTTTCACCGTTTCCAAAAAAGCGTCCCTTGAAAATGGCAACGGCAAAAAAAACGGCGACCAAAAACGGCAAAAAAAAGGCTCCAAGATTGGAACCGGTGCCGGAACCGGTAAAAAATCAGCGACGGAACCGGTAAAAAAACAGCGTCGGAACTGGTAAAAAAACGGCAGAACGGAACCGGTAAAAAACGGCCCTGTCGTTGCCCACTAAGTAGCAGGTCACCTGATTTCGCGCATCGCTCCCCCGCGATGCGCCGCCTCGCTCCTGCGCCACCCCTCCCGCAAGAAGGGCAGATCCAGTGCAGACTGCGACGCGAGAAGCACGAGATTCCCCTTGCGCTCCCGCAAGTGACGCGGGGACAAAAAGCAACCGCAACACATCGACGCGGGGACAGATAGCGACCGCAACCACATCGAGGACGCACCCCGGGGGGCGTTTCGAACATGCCAGCAGCCGTCAGAACGCCGAAAACAGTCTAGTACTGGATGTGGTCGATGTGGTCGTTCCAGACTCCCAAATCGACCACAACCACAGCCTGCGAACTCGTGCCGAGGTCGGTGGCTTCTCCTCCAAGAGGCCCTGCAGAAAAAACGCACTTAGTTGTGGTTGTCGGTTTGTGTTGGGCCTGGTACAAGTTACAGGACGAAGCCAGGACGATGATAAACTCAGGTAAAGATAAGCCGAGAATCTCTGAAATGCGGCACTTCTGAGAGCGTTACGAAGTCGAACGGTCTGGAACGGATTTATCCTCGTCCTAGCCCCAGGCCGATGGTACCCCGCGCGGACCTCCAGAAATTGATGCATCCGCGCAGGTTTCTCGTCTCCGATGCTCAAAGCCCGCAAGCGGAGCCCCGGGCCGCGGCGGCACCGCCAGCCGCACCTCCGCTGGGGAGGCAACACGGAATCTATCGATATCGCTGCTCCCTGGACCACTCCAGCGCTTGTCGTCGTCGTCGACGCCGTCCGCGTCGTGGTCCTCGCCGTCCTCCCCGTCGCCGTCCTCGTCGTTGTCGTCGTCGTCGTGGTGGTGGCAGCGGCGGAGGCGCCGTGCTGGCCGAGGAATATCTGGCGGTGGCGGCGAGGGCTCTCCCGGACGAGGCAGCGGCGTGGCTGCCTCCTCCTCCTCGTCCTCGTCCTCGTCCTCCTCCACATCCTCATCTAGGGAGCCCACCAAGGACATGCGCGCCCAACCGCGTACACAATTCGGCACCCCAGCCCACGAGACCAGCCTCGTGATACGAACGTTCGCGCAAGGCGTAGCTTCGAAACCGACCCTGAACCCTAGAATTGAGCAGGGACCGACCGACCCGGCATTCCTATCGTCCTACCACGAAATGTTCCTAGAACCCGAAAATGATCCAATAACAAAAACAATGTTCTTAGAACATAAACCCGATGTGCTAAAACAAGACAATATCTGCCAAAACTGTGCTAAGAACATTTCGTGAAACCACAAGAGGTTCTTAGAGCATTGTTTGGTAGGGCTCTAGGCGAGCCAGGACGCTTCGCCACTGTCTGAGAGAATGGTGTCGTCTCTTGTGAACGCAGCTTCCACTTCCGTCGGCCTTCCGCCGGCGGAGCCGCCCTCGTCTTCCTCTCGCCATCTTCCTTTCGCCACCTTCCGCCGCGGGAGCGATGCCGACTCCTCGACCCCTCGCAGGCACGGCCCTTCCTGGAACGCCTCGTGCACGTGCACGCCCAGAGGAGGAAAAACGTCATAAACAGAAACTTTCGGCGCTCCGCGCGGATTTGTTGGATCTGCGCTGGACCCCTCTCCCTGGCGCGCGCAGTGCGCCAAGAACGGCGCCGGATGCGCCGCCGGGGGGGCCCCAGCGCGGATCCAAGCAATCCGCGAGGAGCGCACAAAGTTTACGTCTATGGCGTTCTTGTTCTTCTTCGAACGTCCTCCTCTCGCCCCTTCCTCTCGGCGGCGCGCAGAGGGGGGTCGGGGGCGGGGGGAAGGCCTCTTAGAAGGAGGCTGCTACTTAGAAGGTGCGACCCTTACATCTACAGAAAAGGCCCACGCCCTCTAAGAATCATGATGCTTCTGAGAAGCCTTCCCCCCTCCCCCTACCCCCCTCTGCGCGTGGCCGACCCCACCCCGGCTCTCGTGGCCGCCGAGGCATGCCGAAGACGAGGCGAGGGCGGGGACAAAGTAGGACTGGGGCAACTCGGGACCTCTGAGAGCCTTCGGTGGCCGTTCAGTGGAGCCTCCCGTACCATATTGCCAGCTCTTGCGAATAGACGCTCAATCGACGCCAAATCGACGCTCGTCGGCGCAAGCCGACGCTAAATCCGCGCTACCTCATCGATTCCCAGACGCACGCGTGGCCCCCCTCTCCGCGTGGCCGACCCTCCTCCGACCTGGGCGTTGGTTTCTAACACAGCGGGGATCGTTCAACCTTGAACGATCGGCCGTGAACCGAAACGTCAGATCGTTCAACACAACATCGCCCGATTCTGGGTCGCGGGCGGCGCTCAACGTTGAACGCGGTCGGCGGGCTCGCCGCCGGTCGCGACGACGCGAACCTACCGTACCCCCCCTACGCTTAAGTCGGGCCTGTCCCCGTACAGGAGGATTTTCGACGAAAAATAAAACATACCCCAAAAATATTCGAAACATACTCCAAACAAATAGTCTGGGGACTGTTTTCCGAGTAGTGATTGACCTTTTGGGGGTATGTTTGGGGCATTTTCATTTGTCCGTCGAACCTACGGTACCCCCCCCCTACGCGTGACCGACCCTCCTCCGACCTCCGCGCCGCCGCGGCGGCGGGCGCCGCGAGCGCGGCCGCGCGGCGGGCCGCCGCCGCCGCCGCTCGGCCCCCGCGCGGGGCGGCCGCGCGACGCGCAAGAGCGGCCCTGGGCGCGAGCGTGGCCCTCGGTGCGTGGCTCCGGGAGGCCGGGGGGAGGGGGGCAGGATCCACTGGGGCGTCGCTCAACGGAAGAGAGGAGGAGGAGGAGGAGGAGGAGGAGGAGGAGGAGGAGGAGGAGGAGGAGGAGGAGGAGGAGGAAGGGGGAGGAGCGAGGAGGAGGAGGAGGAGGAGGAGGAGGAGGAGGAGGAGGAGGAGCGAGGAGGAGGAGGAGGAGGAGGAGGAAGCGAGGAGGGGGAAAGAGAAGTGCACTCCTCAAGCCCAGAAGGCCCCCGTTCGGGCGCTCCACGGCCTCTCCTCTGCAGCCCTCGCTGCCCCCCCCCCCAGCTGTCGCCGCCCCCCCCGCTGCGCGGCGCCCCATCCACGCGCGCAGGCCACTGCCGGGGGGTACCCCTGCGTGGGGGGCAGCGATCGGGGGGACTGGCATAGAGCATAGGGGGGGGATAGCATAGGGCATAGGGGGGGGCACGTTGACATGGATGAGGTCGGGCCTGTCCCCAGACAGGGGGATTTTGGACGAACAGTAAAACATACTCGAACATACTCAAAAAAGGTTCCCAAAAATACTATGAGAAAAAAGCCCCCTCCCGACTTAAGACTTAAAATACATCGCCGATAGATTGGCGATAGGGCCCCGATCATGAATCCGCACGTTCCTGGGCAGGTTGGGCCTCTCAGGGGCCCTGTCGGCCATGAATGGGCGCGTGGGGGTCGATGCATCCTCCCCTGTGCCGATCCCCCCTGTCGCTGCCCATGACTGTGGGCCTGAACCCGAAAAGGCCACTCTGGCGAAAACTATGTTGCATCCTCGGGGAACCTGGTCTATCTCGTCGCAACCCGAATCCAAAAACACTTATAATGAGGAAATGGGGTCGTTTCAAAGCAGTGCCCCGGGACTGTTTTGAACGCTCGATCCGTGCCGAATCCAGGTCAGAATCGTCGGATCCGTGGCGGATCCGCTTCGAGTCCCCGTCGAGTCCGCGCCACATCCGCGTCGAGCCCGCATCGAGCCCGCGCCGGGCAAAAGAAAAGACACCTTCGGGGACAGGAGAGGTCCCCCAAAGATGCAGCCTGACCCTGGGCTGCCGGCGATGCGCAGAGCGCCAGGGGTGCCCGACGCCAGCGCGCAGGAGGAGGAGGAGGAGGAGGAGGAAGGAGGAGGAGGCGGAGAAGGCGGAGGAAAAGCGCGGAGGAAGAGCGCGGAGGAAGAGGGGGAGGAGGAGGAGGAGGAGGAGGAGGAGGAGGAGGAGGAGGAGGAGGAGAATGAGGAGGAGGAGGACGACGACGAGGGAGGAGGAGCGAAGAGGAAAGAGGAGGAATAGAGGCCTCCTAGATGGGGCCGGAATAGATGGGGTCGGAGGATCGCGCCGCATCGGCGGCGATACATCGGCGATGCATCGCCGATGCATCGGCGATGCACTGGCGATGCATCGGCGACGTCGGCGATGCATCGGCGACGTCCGCGTGAAGAAAACCGGGCTCCGCATCGAGCCGCATCGGCGATGCATCGGCGATGCGGAGCGATCCTCCGACCCCATCTACTCCGACCCCATCCAGGAGGCCTAGAAGGAGGAGAAGGAGGAGGAGGAGGAGGAGGAGAGGAGGAGCGAGGAGGAGGAGGAGCGAGGAGGAGGAGGAGCGAGGAGGAGGAGGAGGGGAGGAGGAGGGAGGGCCACTCGGGCGAAGGGGCTCCTCCGCGCCGCCGAGGCGGGCGGGGCGGCGCGGCCCGCGCGGCCGAGGCCGCCGCCGGGCCGCACGGCGGGCCGCGCGCCGCGCGGGGCGCCCGCAGCGCGGCCGCGCGCATCGGCGGTTAGCCGCGCAGCGGGGGCGGCGGCGGCGGCCGCGGGGTGCGCGCGGCGGCCCTGGCGCTCGAGCCGGAAGGCTGCGCTGCTGACCAGCCTCGAACGTGTCCCTATCCCTAAGGTGGGCGAGCAGAAAGCGAGGACAATCTCAGGGACAGGCCCTCAGAAACGGAGGGAATGCTCAAGATCGGCATCGAGGTGAGGTGATGTCAAACATAGGGATAGGGATATGTTTCAAACTGGTAAGCAAAGGCCTCCGAGATTCAAGTGGCCCAAGGACACACAAAGAACGACACACACACACAGATGACAAGATTCCCCATATATTCTCCCCTATTTTCTGGGTTCTTGTCTTCCCCCCCACCTCCTATACTTGCTCATATTTTCGGGGGAATCGCCGGTTGATTGTGTCTGTGTGTTTCTTTCCCTCCTGAGCCCTGGCGCTCGAGCCGGAAGGCTGCGCTGCGCCTGTGCCTCTGGCAAAAGCCTCCGAGATGGGGTCGGAGTGGAGTCGGACCCAAGACAACACAGATCGGGGATGGGCAGAAAGCCCTTTCGTAAAACGTGGTTTAGTGAAGACGACCTCGGGACCAAACCTGGCGGGCGCAAGCCTGGAAACTGACGGCCGCGGCGCCCTCTCGAGAACCGAAAACGGACAATTCACTCATCGACGTGTCAGGGTGGGGGTCCTGTCCACCCCCGAACATGGAGGCATCCTGAATGGTGCCCAGGTAGACGGGGTCGGAGAATCGCACCGCGCCGCCGATGCATCGGCGATTCAGACGCGATGCAGACGCGATGCACCGGCGATGCACTGGCGATGCACCGGCGCCGTCCTCCTCCTCCTCCTCCTCCACCTCCTCCTCCTTCTCCTCCTCCTCCTCCCTTCTCCCTCCTCCTCCTCCTCCTCCTCCTCCCTTCTCTCCTCCTCCTCCTCCTCCTCTCCTCCTCCTCCTCCTCCTCCCTCCTCCTCGCCCTCCTCCTCCTCTCCTCCTCCTCCTCCTCCTCTCTCCTCCTCCTCCTCCTCCTCCTCCTCCTCCTCCTTCCTCCTCCTCCTCCAAAAGTGGGCCCCACATCGAGCCGCACCGGCGATGCATCGCCGATGCATCGGCGAGGCGGCACGATCCTCCGACCCCGACTAATTACTCCGACCCCATCGCCGATGCACCGCCTTGTGCGCGCCGCGCGGCTGTCTTGTGCCATCGAGCCCCCCGCGCCGCCCCCTTGGAGAAGGGCAGCCGCTCTCCTCCTCCCCCTCCCCGATCCTCCTCCTCCTCGATTCTCCTCGATCCTCCTGCTCCTGCTCCTGCTCCTGCTCCTCCTCCTCCTCCTCCTCCTCCTCCTCCTCCTCAATATATATCCTCTGATGATCCGGCCCATGGCGCCTTGCCAGTCCTCACCTTCCCCGCCATTCCTTCAAGCGAGACCAGGGTGGCCGTTCTTGGCGGAGCCCCTCTGGCAAACCTCTCCGAGGAGATGGTCCAGGGAGGTTCAGGGGAGGAGTGCGGGGGAGCTCCCCCCCCGCCGCCCGAATTCAGATAGGCCGTTCGGTTTTTGGGCTCGCTCGCATTTCCTCGGTACTTCGCGAAACAACTATCCTAACACCCCTGGCCAGGGGGATGATCCCCCCCCTGAAGAACCAGCCTGAACACCCCTGCAAGGGGGCGTTCGTAGGAGAACCGCGCTGCAGTTGTTTCTTTCACATTCGAGCTGCCCCCGCAGGAAGGACTCTCAAGAATACGCCCCTGCATGAGGGGGTCTAACGCTCCGAAAGGGAGAGCAGTCACTGTATTTGACTTGCTTCCGTTGTCTCTCTCACTCTCTCGCTCTCTCTCTCTCTCTCTTGCTTGATTCCTTTATTTCTTTCGTTCGTTCTCTCTCTCTCTCTCTCTCTCTCTCTTTGTAACCCGCCAGCAAAAATGACTCCTTGTGTAATCCTCGTCAAAACGTCCTGGAGGGATATTATGGGAGCCCCCGAGGCCTTGAAATACATGTCATTTCTGCCTGACATGGAGAAACGGATGGGCATGGGCCTGCGAGAAAACAGAATGAAAAACAGCACCAGACAAACAAAAACAACTTGGTGGACCAAAAAGGCTGTGTCTCCAAACGTAACATTGTTTTAACGTGAAAAACAACATGAACAAAACAAACAACACTGGAAGCAATGGGAAACTGCATGTCTTAACAGCGGCTGTACATGTCGAACTTGATTCCTATTGCGAAGCCTTCATATGAACCCCCTGTGGGGATCTACACGTTGATTCGTATTGTGGACGATACAATGAAAATCCTTTTGTGCAGGTTTACAAAATGCCTCTTGTGCGGCCTTCAAGTTGAATCCCTTTGTTCCTTGCAGAGGCGGAAGCGAGTGGCGGCCTGGCCGACGGAAGCGACAAACCATTAAACAAATGGGAGGACCAAACACACAAAAACACCAGAATGGAACCAAAGGAAACGTGTGTGTTCTGATAGTAATTGCACATGTCCAACTTGATTCCAGTGTGTGGCCTTCCCATGAGCTCCCTTCGTGGGGATGTACACACCCATTACGATTGTGAACGATACAGTGGGGATCCGTTTCTGCAGGTTTACATGTTGATTCCTATTGTGCAGCATTCAGATCGAATTCCTTTGTGCCTGGCTTAGGCGGGAGCGGGTGGGGAACAGGCCGGCGAAAAGACAACAACTGAAAAACTTGGGGGGCCCAAAGGGCTGCGTTCTTAAGTGCAACGTGGTTGCCCAATGAAAACCTAAGGCGCAACAACAATCAACTTGGAGTCAAAGAGAACCTGTGTGTTTACAGCGTTTGCACATGTACAATGTGCTTCCCATTGTGCGGCGTGCATGCAGAATTCCTCTGCGCCTGGCTCAGAGGATCCATGCGTAGGTCTACACGGAAAGGATTTCACTTGCCTCCTACACACTAGGAATCAACATGTAGACCCCCTCATGCTACGATTGTATTTGAAGGCCACACAATCGGAATCAAAGTGTAAATGTGCGAACACTGTAAACACAGGTTTCTCTTCCTCCAAGTTTGTATCTCTGTGCTTGAGCGTGTCCCAATTTACGATTACAACGCAATACTTTTGGTTCAAAACGTTTACTTGTTTGTGCTTTGTGTTTTGTTTGTCTTGTTCGTCGGCCAGGTCCTCACCCGCCTCCGCCTGAGCCAGGCACAACCGAATTCTTAGTGAAGACCGCGCAATAGGAATCAATGTGTAAACCTGCACAAAAGGATTCCCCTTGCATCGTACACAGTAGGAATCAATTTGCAGATCCCCAGAACCAAGATTTTATTTGAAAGCCACACACTAGGAATCAACATGTAAATGTGCAAACGCTGTAAACACAAAGGTTGTCTTGCTTGCAAGTTGGCCTGGTGTTTTGGGTCTGACTCGAACATAAAGCAAACTTGCACGTACAAGCACAACGTTGTGGGTTCCCCAAATTGTCATCTGTGTATTGTTTGTGTGTTTGCTGGCTCAGGCAAACAGGAATTCCATTTGAAGGCCGAGGGGGCTCCCAGGACAGCCCTCTGGGCGTTTTTTTACGAGGATAACAACAAGTACTTCTTTTGCGGCGGATTACAAAGGAGAGTGAGAGAAAGAGTGTGAGAGAAAAAACATTCAGCTTGTTGTAACCGCAGACCCCCCCAAAGTCGAATAGAATGAATTTTCCCTCCCTCGAGTTGAACCCGCTAAACCCGTATGCAGGGTGGGTTCCTGATGACCCTCCCCACTGCAGGACGGTTGGACTCACCCTACACCAGCGTGCAAGGAAGGAGTTTGAATTCCTGCAAGGGGGGCCGGGGGGGGGGCAGGAAAACCCGCTGCCGAGAGGGTTCAACACTCCTAGAAGCCGAGAAGCCGCCACGCAGGCTGCTTTCGGAGGAAAACCCTCCTGCAGGGGTTCCAGCCCCCTCCAGAAGGGGGCTTCTAAGAGAAGCCCTCCCGCAGGGGAGTTACCCCCCCAATCCTCCCTCAGGGAGATTGCCCCAAGAAAACATCAGTGCAGGAAGGTTCAGCTCCCTACGCGCTTTGGTAGTTGGCTGCTCAGGGAAACCCAATGCCGGGAAGTTGAACTCCCCTAGACCCCCTGCAGGGCTGATTCGCAGGAGAACAAGAGGGTTCAACTCCCGACGCACTCTGAAAGTTGGTGTCTTAGGAAAGCCCCAACGCAGGGAAGTTGAACTCCCCTAGACGCCGCGCAGGAAGGGTTCTTAGGAACGCCTCCTTGCAGGAGAGTGTAGCCCCGAAACAACATGGCAATAGTTGGATTTTGTGGAGAACCCTTGCATGGGGGGCTGAATATCCGAAACCCGTTTTGCAAACATGTTCCTTACAACCTGGGGCATGGGAATTTAACACTCCTGGGCCGCCTTGCTTGAAGGGTTTTTAGGAAACCTAACCCGTCCTGCAGGAGGGTCCTGCAGAGCCAAGCACGCTTTTGCGTAATCCAGGCTTCGACTTCCAAGCGGCATTCGCCGATGGGAGGACTGGGGAGGGGCGGCTCGCTTGACGGGCGCGAGCATCTGCCCGCATAACCGCCGCAGGCACGAATGCATCAACTGCGGGGGCGCGAGCATCTGCGCGCATCGCCGCCAGCGCAGCAAACCTATACAGAGCGATCTGGGCTGCACAAAACCTCGACTGCCACTTGGGTAACTATGTAGGTCCAAATGCTATGTCCTGGCCCTCCTGGAAGAACAAACAAGCCCCCCCACCACGACTCCGGGGAAGGCCCGGAACGCTTCGCAGAAGCCCGCAGGCCGTCTGAGCTTTCTCTGCGGAGGGGCCCGCCCGCTCTGCCCTTCCCGTGCGACGTCGGAGATGCACAGGCGCCGTCGACGTGGAAAAAATCGGGCTCAACATCGAGCCGCATCACCAATGCATCGGCGATGCGGCGTGATCGTTCGGCCCCATCTACTCGGACCCCGTCTGGGAGGCCTAGAGTTCGGGAGCGCACTGATCAGGCGTCGCGGTGCACTGTCAGCCCCAAAGGCCCCCTTTGGGGCCCTGTAAAGGGCCCCCTTCGGGGGCCCCGAGGACCTCTTCTCTGCAGCCCTCGCTGCCCCCCCATGGATCGCCTCCCCGTGACGCGACCCGCAAACTGATCCAGGCCTCGCAGGAGCCTGCAGGAGCCTGCAGGAGCCTGCACGCAAGCCTTGGTCAGTGCAGCCTGGGCGCTGCAGGATCCTGCAGCATCCGGCGCTCCGACTGACCCCCGTTTGCGTCGACCCCCGCCTCAGGGCGCCGGACACCTTCCAGGTGTAACGCCGCAGGCGGCCCAGACTCGGTCGGTATTGCACGAGCTGGCGTCTCGGCAGCGGCGGATCGTCCAGGGTTGAACGACCCCCGAGGCGTCGGGAACCGACGCTCAAGCCGCCACGACACGAACGGGCCGTTGCCTCCGCGGATCGCGCCGCATCGCCGCATCGCCGACACGTCGGCGATGGCGGCGCGATCCACCGGCCCCGTCTGCTTCGACCCCAGTAGGGCGGCCCGGAGTGGCCAGGCTCCGGGCACCACTGGGCCAGCAGCGGCAGCGACAATCAACACAAGTGTCGTGGCATCAAGGAGAGACGGGCCCTGGAAGAAGGAGGTCCTGACCGTTTTCCACTGTGTTCAGGTCTTTATAAGGCCTTCCTGGCGCCCTGAGACTATCAATACACGACCTGAAATGAATCATTTCTCCTGGAGAGCCCCCCCTGGATATGGAACCACTTCTCTCAGAACCAACTCGCTCGTGTCGACAACAGCGGACAAGCCAGGGTGCGCGACAAAACAGAGTTCGAGGCCACGATTTATACACATCAACCTTCTGGGGAACCGACATGCCGGAACCCCAGGGCGCGGTGGATGGGGGCATATTTCGGCCTCGGGGCGGGGGCAAGCCCCTTGCGTCGCCCTGTGTCGCTGGAAGGCTCCAGGGCTCTAGAACATTTGTTCGGGGAACCCAGATGCGGTGTGGAACCTCCAGCAAGGTCTGGGCAATCCCCTGGCGCCGAATATCCTTCATCCACCGCCTCCCGGAGGTTTGTTGACTCTACGAGCGTGTGTGGTTGGGGGCGGGTAGTGGTGACACGTGGGCGGGGCGGGAGAGCACATCGGGGCGGGGTGCCCTGCGATAGCCATGGTATGCGCACGAGCACCAGCATGCGACGGGGGGAGGGTCCAGCCCCCCGCCGCACGCACGATCGGGTTCTCGAAAGGGTGGGGCAGCGGCCGGGAAACGACCGTGACGCGCCCGAGGGTCATCGCACAGCCCCCACGATGCTGCACTTTTTCTGTGATTTCGGCGCGTCGCGGGCGCGGCCACGGGGACCGCGCAGGGGCAGCGCTCTCGCGGCCGCCCGGGCTTCTGAGCGCCCCTCTGGGCCTGGGCAACGACCGCCACGCGCCAGAGGATCACAAACGGCAGCAGGGCACGAGCAAGGTCGAGATCTTGAGGCCACCCGTCCTCTGAGCGCCCTCCTGGACCCGGGCAGCGACCGTCGCGCGCCAGAGGAGAACAAAAGCACTCCCCCGAGAGCCAGGCAGATCGGCTCCCTGGCTGGTGCCGAACGGCCGAGCTGCCAGCGCCGCAGAGGCTGGCCCGAAAGACGGCGACCCAAAGGAGGGCGCGTGAGCACGGTGGCCCTTCGGGCAGGTCCGAGGAAGAAAACCAGCACGGTGCATGCTCACCTCCAGGGCACGGAAAAGTGAGGCGGTGGACGCGCACACCATGTCTTCAGCACGAGGGCGCGACAGCCCTCATGGCAGATCGCGCGGCCGTCTGCGCAGGCCGCCGCGCGCGGCACGCCTCTGGAGGCCTCCTAGATGGGTCGAAACCAAAAGGCATAGTTGAGGATGCAAGGCCAGGATGCAAGACCCTTGGAAGCCTCATCTACTAGTCATAGCTCTTCGGACGTCAAAACTGGCTCAGGGCGGGCCGAAGAAGCAGGGATGCAGGCGGGGCCTTGACGAAGCGGCGCATTCTTACGATGAACTTTGACTGCAGATGGCATCGGAGGACCACGCCTCATCGCCGAAGCATCGGCGATGCACGGGCGACAAGGGAGGGCGATGCATCGGCGCCGTCGGCGTGGACAAAACCTCGGCCCCCGCAGCGAGACGCAGCGCCGAGGCAGCGGCGAATTCTGCGGCGCGACCCTTCGACCCCCCCCCCCGTGCTCGGACCCCCCCTCCTGGAGGCCCAGAGCCTCGCCCCCGTCGCCTGCTTCCCCCCTGAACCCGGTCCCCCGCCTCCTCCTCCGCCTCGCCCTTCTCCGCCTCCCCCGTGCTCCTCCTCCGCCTCCTCCTCCTCGTCCTCCTCCTCCTCCTTCTCCGCCACCCTCCTCCTCCTCCTCCTCCACCTCCTCCTCCTCATCCTCCTCCTCCTCCCTCCTCCCTCCTCCTCCACCTCCTCCTCCTCCTCCTCCACCTCCTCCTCCTCCTCCTCCTCTTCTTCCTCCTCCCTCCTCCTCCGCCTCCCTCCTCCCTCCTCTATCCTTCTCCTCCTCTTCCTCCTCTTCTGAGCATGGGTTCCCCCCCTTAAGGCGAAAGTGTCCCGGGATCGCCGCCCGCAGCGCGCGGGGGGCGGCCTCGCTGGGCGTGCCGCCCTCCGTCTCCTCGCCGCGAGGCGCGGGCGAGAGTCGCTTGGGCGGGCGGAGGGCCCTCGAGAGAGGCGGTCGAGGCCTTATCCCATGGATCGGCCCAGGCAGTGTTGCTCGTTTTCGTTCTGTGTTCGCTTTCCCTTGTCTGGTCTTCAGATCCACCCTTGCTGCAAGACGGGGCCGAGACTGAAACGGCCCACGACATCGTCAGAACACTGATTAGGCCGACCTCTGGCTCATCCACGTCCATGCTGCTGCCTTCCGCTTGGAGCGCCGAGGGGGTTAGGGCATGGCTAGAAGCCTGGGCTGCAACGGCTGCTATGGTTGTCCATGCCCTCCGACCCCTGGCCCCTGGTGGGGTGGAGGCGCCAGCAGGGTCGCGATCTAAGGGAAACCTCGGTCGCCGCCAGAGGTAGGAACGGGGAGAAGGGGGAGACCCCAAAAATACAGGAGGGGAAAGAGGGCAAGGATGGGGAAGCAAGCGAGAAGAGCGATGAGGAACACAGGGATGAGGGGAGCAAGGAAAAAGGGGAGGGACGGATGGGGGACGAAGGATGAGGGAGGGGGAGAAAAGGGAGGGGACAAGTGGGCGGGGGTAAGACGAGGACGAGGACGAGAAAAGGGAGGAAGAGGAAGACGCGGACAGACGACAGGCGCTGAATGCAGTCCTCGTAGCAGCCCCGGAGCTTGGCGAACGCCTTCTCGACAAGGGGCACCTGCCAGGAGGGGCAGAAGACTCGGGGGACGCATTAACCCGGGTCGGCCAAAGCTCTCTTGCGAAGACTGGCTGGCTGGCTAGAAGCTCCAAAACCAAGGTCAACGGAAAGCGGAGAGAGTCGGAGGACCCAAAACCGTGTGGTGACGGACTACTCGGTGACGTCGAAATGCCTCGAGATCTCAATGCGCGATCCGTCACCGCATGGTTCAGAAGCCCTGGATGTCCAAACCCGCGCGGTGACCCGCATGCCTTGGCTGATCTCTATTACTTTTAGGCACGAATCTCTATCATGGTACCAAAACGTGGTTTTCAAAACGTATAGAACTTTGTAGTTTCTATGATATTATATGTTGGCTGATATTCATCCTTTTTAAGCGACAAGTCTCTTTAATATGACCGAAACGCGCTCCTGCGAAATATAACAAAGAGGAGGGGGAGGGGGAGGAGGAAGGAGGGGAATAAGGAGGGGGAGCCTACAGCCCTCTAGCCTATAGCCGCTAGGGTGCCCTCCGACCATCATCGATTACCTGAACCCCATGAGCCTATGATCCATGCTGATTTGCTATGCCGTGCATTGTTGGTGCCCTGGATATTCATGTCGTTGTCCGAAAGATACTGGATGCATGGCTGCAGTCTGGTCGGTGAGATTGTGTATCATATAATGGATACGTGAGCGTTGAGACAAAGCTGGTACATAACACTGGTGGATTGTACGCTGGTGCGCATGATCTTGTTGGTGGCAGCATATCATTTGTCTTGGGCCATTCTTATTGGGCTCGCTTGAGCAACTGAAACATGCTCGCGGGCTGGTCTCATGGGATCCGGTGTGAACACACGTGCGAACATTAAGTTGGTTCAGAGACGCCAGTGCGAACACAGTGCGGCCAAAGTGCGAACATTAAAACTGCCCCCCAGACAAGCGTACGAACACAGTGCGAACACAGTGCGAACACAACGCGAACACAAGAAACACTATAACGCAAGGCCACGTGCGAACACAGTGCACACATTGTGCGAACATTAAAACTGCCTGACCCCCCCCCGTGCGAACACAAATGCAAACAGAGCGAACACAAAACCTCGGACGGGAAACTGCCTCCAGACCCCCCCTCCCCTGGCCTTCGGAGCTCGTCAAAAAGATCTTGTTTGGGACACGTTTTTTGTGATGTCCAATGCGTCTGAACCTCATAATCGCACTCTGTTCGCACTGTGTTCGCACTGCGTTCGCACCGCAGTTCGCCATTTTTTGTGTTTGCACTGTGTTCGCATTGTGTTCGTTTCGCCCGTATTTGTGTTCGCGCTGTGTTCGCACGCGGTTTTGACTGCAGAAATGAGGCCCCTCCTCCCCAGTGGAATTCTATCTGAATTTGCTCCATTCCTGCTTCGTGTTTTTCCTCCTCCACCTCCTCCTCCTCCGCTCGCAAACTCCTCCTCCACCTCCTCCTCCCGCCCCTCGTCCTCCTCCTCCTCACCATCCCCCTCCTCCCTCCCTTCTCGCCTTTGGGGTTGCCTTTCAGGGGGCTCTGCGGCTCGGGTATCGGGAGGGGTCCTGTTATGCTTTCATCGTGCTTCCATAGGGCCTCATGCGTTACAGTCGGGGCGTCGACCTAAGGAACCCTACAGAAGGAACGAGGCCCCTTTTTTCCAGAAGTTGACCTGCGATTTCCTGTCGAAAACACCAGGAAAGCCTGAGGCACGCTGTGAAACACTTAAGGAACGCGGAGCCCCTCCCCAACGAGAAGGGTTCCTTCTTCAGGGCCCCGACTGTAAGAGGTGGGCCCCGCCTCCGCTGCAGCGGGGTCGGGAGGGCCACCGAGGCGGCGGGCTCCCCTGGAGGAGCCGGACCCTCTGCATTTGGTATCCTGGGCAGGTTCCTGGTCCTCCTGGACCTGAGTGGGCCCTGGAAACGACAGGGCCGTTTTTTTACCGGTTCCGTTTTGCCGTTTTTGTTGCCGGTTCCGACGCCGTTTTTTCACCGGTTCCGTCGCCGTTGTTTGACCGGTTCCGGCTCCGGTTCCAATCCTGGAGCCGTTTTTTTGCCGTTTCCGGTCGCCGTTTTTTTTGCCGTTTCTATTTTCAAGGGACATTTTTTAGAAACGGTGATAAAATGGCCCTGCCGTTTCCGGGGCCCACAGAGTCCTGGACCCCGTTGACGGCCGTGGGGCCGAACGTTGCAGCACGCGGCTGTATGTTTCACAGGCGGTGATTATCTGGATCTACGCGTGTTCCAAACTTGAGGGGCGAGAGACAGGAGACAGGGGAAGAGGGGAGCATGGGAAGGGACAGGAGAAAATGGAGGAGGAGGAGGAGGAGGAGGAGGAGGAGGAGGAGGAGGAGGAGGAGGAGGAGGAGGAGGAGGAGGAGGAGGAGGGGGGGGAGAGGGAGGAGGAGAAGGCTGGGACGAGGGAGAAAGGTGTGTGAAAGAGGAGGCCAGCAAGCCGTGAACCCTGGCGGATCATAGTTGTTTGAATGTCGTTTTGTCCAACAGCGTTGGTCCCCTCTCTTCCGTATCTGCAAATCACGTCTTCCTTCGGTGTTCAGATGGGTTCCGTTAGCGTGCAATGCGCATCGCGTCTGTAAACTGTTGTCTTGGAACCAGTCATTACACGTTTGATGGTATTTACATGCTTGAAACTGATGCTTTCGTTCGCACACGTTCTGTTAGCATTCGCCCAATAACGCGAGTTCTTATGCTCAGCTAGTGTTCGCGAGCCCGTTTCGTGCGTTCATATGGCGGTTTCTTATGTTCGCGCCGCGGTGTCATGCGTTCACGGGGTCGTTTCATTTCATGTGTTCACGGGTCGTTTTAAGGTTTCCGTTTGGAGCTTCTGGGTTCCAGAATGGGCTATGTTTGAGACGTTCTAGCCTTTAAAACAAAACAGATCCGCCAACGCATGCCCGCCTGACTCACCGCGCGCGGTCTGGTCGCCGCACCGTTGTTCGGGGGACCCCGAAGGTCGGAAGAGGCAGCACACGAGCCCGCCGGCGGCCGCACGGCCCGACGACGATTCTCGGGAACGCTTCCTTCTTCGGCGTTTCGAGATTGGGCGGAATTGGGGGGGGGAAGTCTGGCTCCGAAGCCTTTGCCTACTGCGACCGTTTGCACCAGTGCGTCCGATCACGTCGGCCCGCCGCCGCCGCCGCCGCCCGCGGCTCGCGGCGGCGCGGCCCCCCCGAGCGCCAGGGGCACGCACCTCGGGGGTCCCCGGGCGATGCGGAGCGGGGCGGCCCCGATCTCTCGTTGCGCGTTGCTCCTGCTCCAAGCCGCAGCGTCGTCGGTTGGACCAGGACTGAAATCCCATCTTGGACCCCTCGACTCCATCTAGAAACTGCCCCGCTCGAGCGGGACCAATCCGCGAAGGTCAGAGACCCCATGGCCCGAACCGGGGCAACATCGCCCACCACGTTTCTGCCCGCGACGCTCGGACCCGAGGGGACGACGACGACGACGACGACGACGACGACGACGACGACGCCTGGACGCGCGGCTCTGAGGGGACGACGACGACCACGACGCCTGGACCCGAGGGGGCGACGACAAACGACCGGAGGAGAAGGAGGCGGAGGAGGAGGAGGAGGATGAGGATGAGGAGGAGGAGGAGGAGGAGGAGGAGGAGGAGGAGGAGGAGACGACAACGACCCACGGCGCCGACCCACGGCGCCGACGACGACGACGACGACGACGACCGACGACGACCGACGACGGCGACGGCTCCCCCCCCCCCCCGGGGGCCAGGGCGCGCCCAGAGCTGATTCCTGCGGGCGCCGGAGTACGCCAGCATGTTGCCTGGGGGGGGGGCGGTCCTCCTCCTCCCTCCTCCTCCTCCTTCCTGCTCTCCTCCTCCTCCTCCTCCTCCTCCTACTCTCCTCCTCCTCTCCTCCTCCTCCTCCTCCTCCTCCCCCTCCTCCGCCTCCTCCTCCTCCTGGGCGGGTGGTAGTGGGGGGTGGCCCAAATGGGGGGTGAAGAAAAGAGTCCTACATGGGGCCCTTCAGGGGCCCTTCTGGAGCCAAAGGTGGCCAAAAGGAGCCCTGAAGGCCCTTTCAGGGCCCTTCTCTTCACCCACATCAAATTTTCACCCCCCATTACCACCCGCCCGCACGTCCTTGGACTTGAGCAGCAGCTGCTGCATCTGGCATTCATGCGGGTGGCTCCAGGAGAGCTGACGAACAGAAGGGGCACGGCAGGCTCGTGGCGTGACGACCCCCGCGCTGGTTTCTGACACCGCGTGGATGCTTCAACCTTGAACGATCGGCGGCGTTTCGATTCCAAGGTCGTTCCACATTGGCCGACTCTGGGCCACCGGCGGCATGCAACCTCGAACGCCCGCGGCGGGGTCGCCGCCCCGCCGACACGACGCGCACCTGCCCTCAGAGGCTGCAGGAGGAAGCGAGGCCGAGCTGAGCGGGCGAGAGCGAGAGAGCGGGGGAGCTGGCCTCCTCCCCCTCCCCCTCCCCCTCCTCCCCCTCCGCGGCGGCAGGAGGGGGGGAGAAGCCAGCGGCGCCCGACTCCGCGCCCCCGCCGCCCCCGCGAGCCGCGCGCAGACCTCCGCGCCCCCCGGCGAGCCGCTGCCCCCCGCGCGGAGGGGCGCCCTCTCTCTCCGGCCCCGGGGGGCCGCCGCGCGCGGGGCGCCGCGCGGGACTCTCTCTGTCCGAAGGGGCGCCCAGCGGGCGGCCCGGGAGGAGAGGGGGGGGGGCCGGGTCTGGAGGGCTCGAGGTTACAGGGCAGTTTTTGATACATAGGATGTTCTAAAACAAAATAGATGGGCTTCTCAATACATGATTAGTGTATGAATACATGTATGCATGAACTCATCGCTGCTTAGAATACTACATCCCTGCACTCTTTTATACATGATCCGCACGCGGAGCATGTATTAAAAAGGGCACTGTACGTCTCTCCAGAGCTCGGCCCATACACGTCGGTCGGAACAATCAGATAAGAGCGTGAGGTAGGAAGGCGGATTGAGTTGACTCGGTCCAGGCCCCCCCAGGGAATGACAGAGCGCAGCAAGAGCGTGCCGCTTCTTGACGTGGGAAGGCGCTTGAGTCGAATCCAGCCCAGCTGGGGGGTAAGAGGGGATAGGTAGGGGAAGAAAAAAAAAATTGGACCGAGGGGGGGCACGACATAGCGGGGGGCAGAGCGACGAGGACACGACGAGACAGGGGGGACTCGATTGACTGCGCCGACAACGGCAAGGCCCATCCTGGATCAACGAATGGGTGTGTAGATGCTGTCGGGACATGGCCGCGAAGACGTACACACCGCTCCGTGGACCAGGCATTCGCACGGTCAGGATCGGTGTAAGTGGAATGCTTCTGGTGTGGCTAAGAGTGGTCCTGGCCCAAGGTGCTCCCGGCTCTCTGCGCTATTTGCAGGCCTCTGGGGCCTCCTGGGCCCCGTGGGGCCGAATGGGTGCTCTGGAAGACGTCTGCGCCTCCCCGAGCAGCCAGCTGCGGTCCCCTTGGGCCAGGGCCACTTCCAGCAGCACCCGGAGATCCCACTCAAGAGTTGGGGGAACGAAGAATGACAGAGACACTCCGGAGTCCGCGCGGATGTCTCGGACCCTTGCTGAACCCCCCCTGGCGACGCCCCCTGTGCAGCCCCTGGCGCGCTCCGCGCGCCAGGGAGGGGGGTCCAGCGCGAATCCGAGAAATCCGCGCGGACCTTCGAGTTCGCATGTTTAGGTAATTTCTCCGTTCCCTGAGCGTGGGCCCTGGACTCCGTCAACGGTCCAGCCTGGCCCGTCCAACCGCGGCGACGAGGAAGCCACCCACCAACAAGAGGCCCAGACGAGGAGAACGACGACGGGCCGACGGGCGAGGTAAGAGGCACGGCGCCACACCAAGAGGCGCAGAAGAGGACGACGAGGGGCCGACGGGCGAGGTAAGAGGGGGGCGCGAAACCGAGCAGGTGGCGGCAGGGCGGGCGGGGGCTCGGGATTGCGCGGCGCACTCTTGTTGCACGGGAAGTTGTCGTCGGTGGTGATGAACACCCACTCGCCTGGTCGAGTTGCGAGGAGGGGGATTGGCAAGAGTCCAGCGGGCAACGAGGGGGGCGGGACCTCGACGCGGGGGCCCTCCACCAGGGACCAGCCCGTGCGTCGTGTCGCTCTCGAGAGCCACGGGCGAGGAGAACAGGCAGCAGGCACCGCCCCTTGCCGCGCCCCGCGGAGGAGGGAGGCGAAGGAGGGCAGGTGGCACGGGGCTGCCCAAGCTCGCGCGCAACATGCAGCAACGAGCACATGCACTGGCGGCGACAAAGGCAGCAGCCACGTCTGCTGCGGGAGGCACGGCTGCTGGTTGCGGCGCCGCTGGAGCTGGAGCTCAAGCGGGCTGGAACGCAGGCTGGAGGCAGAGGGGAGGAGGTCGGGAAGGGCCAGGGGACGCAGAATTGACAATCACAACTCCTGCAGGATGAGTACGGAACGAAGCCATTGCCTCCACACTTCTGTTGAGATTGCACGATGCCCCCGTGGGAAAAACGCATGGACCCCATTCCTTTCACACATTCGACGTACCCACTTTACAGCGGCAATTCAACGTCTCTCAGTCCTCTCTGCCCTCCCCTTAATGTCGCCACTGTAGATGGCTTCAGCATGATCCGTGCAGTGTTCTTCTCAAGGGCCTTCTCAGATCCCGATCCTGCGTCCTTCCTGTGGTTCATGTATCCCGCCTCCATTTCCAACTCATCATCGTCATCATCATCATCATCATCATCATCATCAGCAGCAGCAGCAGCAGCAGCAGCATCGTCTGCATCAGCATCAGCATCAGCATCATCATCATCAGTATCAGCTTGAGCTCCACCATCCTCATCATCACCAACATCAGCATGATCATCAGCATCATCGTCATCATCATGAGCATCATCAGCATCATCAACAGCATTACCACCATCGCCATCAACAACATCATCAACATCAGAATCGCAAGGCCCGTCACCATCATACAGCATCGACATCCGCAGCAGTTTCGTCATCATCATCAGGTTCGTCGTATCAGCATGACCATCATCAGCATCATCATCAGAATCACCACCAGCATCGGCATCGTCATCATCAGCATCATCAACATCGACATAATCATCATACTCACAATCAGCACTCCCAGCATCAGTAGAATCATCAGCATCATCATCATCATCATCATCATCATCATCAGCATCATCATCATCATCATCATCATCATCAACATAATCATCGTCATCAGCATCATCATCAGCAGCATTCGCAGCATCAACTTCATGCATTTTCATTCCTCCCCCGCCTTGTCGGTCCTCCCGATATGAGGGGAAGATGCCACGCCGAGATGGTCAGCGTCATCAACTTGTCGCGAATACTGGCTATAGGTTTGTGAGTTTGAAACAGTTCTGGCGGGGGTCATGTCGCCAGTGTACCTAACACGCCAACGGTGTGAGACGATGCTGGGACGAGGCAATGCTAACAAAACAAATCACATGGTGCACGATACAATAACAATGTACGCACGCACCATCATGGATCCTTGGGTGCCTGGTCCAGGACAGAAAGAGCGATCGGTGTGTTCGATTCTTATATGGCGCGTCATTTCAGACAAACGCACGATACGCTGCCAGTCCATGTAGGACGCTCAATTATACTTCTGATGTTTAGTTGTCAAATTCAAGCGTGCAACTGACTACCCAACTCAATGCGATGACGACTGGACATCAAAGAGCACCCGTACTTATGCGACCCTGGACTTCCCTGGGTGGCATTCAGTGGGAGCCTTGCGTGTTTGTTATCGGATAGAAGTCCCCGCTTGCGAGGGCGCTCCCCTCGGGGTCCGACAACTCGCACCCATACCTGTAGCGCCTTCATCGCCAATTCACTTGCCCGTTGATCATCACAATAGTTTCGAACGTGTGATGTTGTCTCACCATCCTTACAGCTGGCGTTGGAAAATGACCGTGCAACATCGATGCAAGAAAAGCACGCTGTCCGTGGGGCGTTCTGTGCAAACTCAAGGCTTCATCGGTGGAAGATATCCCCGAAATTTTGGACGCTCGATATGGGTACGGAAAAATGAACGCGATGCCCAAGAACAAACGTTGCCCAAACCGACAGCGGCCGCTGCCGGGCAGGCGACCTTCTGTCTCAGATGAACATCTTCCGCGGCGGGACCGGCAGCGAGTCCCGCTGGGAATGAACAGGATGTGCTGTCAATCTTGGCGGCGCGCAGAGGGGGGTAGGGGGAGGGGGGAAGGCTTCTTAGAAGCACCCCTGCTTCTTAGAAGGTGCGGGCCTTCTCTGTAGATGTAAGGCTGGCGCCTTCTAAGAAGCAGCCTCCTTCTAAGAAGCCCTCCCCCCTCCCCCTGCCCCCGTCTGCACGCCGCCAGCAATCTTCGTGCACATTCCTTCCGTGCCCATGTCGATCCTCCCGAGGGGGCGGGGGAAGCCGTGACGACATTGGGGAGGCGGCGCCGCCTCGCACGCTGGCCTTCCAGCGTCCGCCGCGGAACCCTCCGCGCCAATCCGAAGGCTCCTGGGCCCTACCACTAACCGGGCTTCCTTACCCGGAGTTCTAGTCATCGCCCCCCTCTCGGCCGCCCCCCATCCCCGAGCGCCGGTGCGGCCCCGGCGGCCGGGCGCCCCATCCGCCGCCCCGCCTCTCTCTCTTCCGGTGCTGCCCGCATGTAGGAGGCCCGCCTGCGGCCCCGCCCCCTTGCCCCTTTCGCCGCCACCCCGTGCCCCCCTCTGACTGCCTACCAGACCACCCCAACCCAACCCGAAGACCCGAATTTCGGGTTAGGGGGGGTACGGGTTGCATATGTATGTTTTCCATGTCCCCCGACCCCCTCCCCAGTGGAAATGGAGGGCAAATTGAGGACTTCGGGTTGGGTTGGGGTGGCTTGGTGGGTGGTGACCCTCTCCCCGCCCTTGTGCTGCAGCCGAAGTGCATTGCCACCGTGTTGCATTGCATGGCGCTGCACTCGCACTGCTCTGCATCGGGCTGCACTGCTCTGCATCACGCTCCGCGTGTCGTTGCATTGCGCTGCATTGCTTTGCCTTGCTCGGCACCGCATGGACTGCGCCACCCAGATTGCACCACATTGATTGCACCACACCTAGATTGCACCGCATAGGTTGCAAGAACCCTCTGGTTGGGGTCCACCCTGGCTAACATTGTGTACCCCTCCTATTCTTATCTTCTGCTCCCCCTCCTACTCCTCTCCCACCCCACCCTCCCCGAGGCAGGGAAGGAAGAGAGAAGAAGACGGACCCCCCCGCCTCCATCACACAGCCGCAAGAGGTACACCTGGCGCGGCAGACAAACGTCACACGCCGCTCGAGGAATGCAGTTGAAGAGAGAGAGGCAACAGCACAACGCATGGGCGATGCAGTGCCGCACCATGACATCCAGCGCATCGATCAAATCGAGGTGGCCGGTTTGTCGCCATGGTTGGCATCTGGAGGCTGGTTTCGGGCCTCTGAGGAACGCCACCAATCTACCTGGGGGAAGCGATACGCTGCCCTAGAGAAGGTGTCGTGAGGTCCTGAGGGCACCGTATCGAACAGACCAGGGCGCCAGACGTCAAAGGAATGCTGGCAGCACTGCACAGCACAGCAACTTGACGCGGGGTCCTGCACGCGTACACGTGATCGTCCCATGAAGTAGCCGTGGCGACTGTGCCGAGCAGGCCACAATCGATGATGGCAACGGAACGACGACAAGACAGGGGTCTGAAGGGAGATGACAGAGCGGCCTTACGCGGTGGCTTACGTGGACCGCCAGCGCGGGACGCCACAGTGGAGACGAAGGCGCTTACGCGCAACCTTGCGCAGGCAGCGTACGCACCAATGTCGGTGACGACGAACATGTTTCTCTGCCTCGCTCAGCTACTGGCGCACCCTCGCACGAGCCACGGGCCAACCGCTGGTGGAAGAAACCGCGGCGGCATCACCCAAAGCTCTCCGTGCTCCCGCTGCAGAAGCCGAAGGCCAAGGCCGGTTGGACGGAACGGGACGCGTCAGTCCCTCGTCTTCCTCCTTCTCCTCCTCCTCCTCCTCCTCTGTTTCCTCCTCTTAGTGATCCTCCTCCACGTTCGTTCGCAGCCTCGGGGCAGGGAGTAGAAAGCCCAATCACCGAGGGCAAAAGCGAAACGAGCAGATGGGAGGGGGAGAGCGGTGGAAGCGGTAATTAGCAGAGCAGCCGTGGCAAGCGAGCTACAACTTTGTGAAATCCTCCTGGCAGGTTGCTGCTCTTTCATTTCCAGCGTAGACTGTATCAACTCCCTGCCACGAGCCCTTCCCAATCATACTGGTACTACCAATATATGGCGATGGAACAACTCAGAGGGTTCAGCAGGTGTAGCAGCAATACAGTAGGAGCTCGACCACAATAATCCTTCCAAAAGAAAATCAACCCTGAGACCCAAGGACGTCCATCGGTTTTTGGTGTGGGAGCGTCACGCTTCCCATCGCAAAACCATCGAAGCCCCAGACACCCAAGGCACCCTGGAGGCAAGCAGGGTGTCTCTTGGCACCACCATGATATTTGGTTCACTGGACCTTCCCCCCCTATCCTCCCTCTCCGCCGGCGCATCCCCCCAGCACGAAACACTGGCTCCCCAATGCGAGGGGCCAGTCCCGCAAACTCCTCCTCCGCTACATCAACCTGAGCGTGACGTTGTGGCGCTGGTCCTCCTTATCCTCTTTCTCCTCCTCCTTTTTCTCCTCCCCCTCCTCCTCCTCCTCCTCCGCCTCCTCCCCCTCCTCCCCCTCCTCCGCCTCCTCCTCCTCCTCCTCCTCCTCCTCCTCCTCCATCCTCCATCCTCCTCCATCCTCCATCCTCCATGCCCGAGCCACGAGCTTCGCACTTGGTATCTGGCCGGGCGCCCGCCCTGGCAGGCGCCCCCTCGGCCCCGCCGCGGCCCGCGGGCGCTCCTCGCTCTGCCCCGCGCGGGCCGCCCGCGGCTCTGAGGCACGGGGCCTCTCAGAGGCGGCCCCGAGCGACGAAGCGAGGGGGCCACATGCGAACCCCACCCCTGCCCCCCACGATCTGTGGGCCCTGGAAACGACAGGGCCGTTTTTTTACCGGTTCCGTTTTGCCGTTTTTGTTGCCGGTTCCGACGCCGTTTTTGTTACCGCTTCCGTCGCCGTTTTTTGACCGGTTCCGGCTCCGGGTCCAATCCTGGAGCCGTTTTTTGCCGTTTCCGGTCGCCGTTCTTTGGCCGTTTCCATTTTCAAAAATCATTGTGGTGGAAGCGGTGAAAAAAAAAACAACCCTGCCGTTTCCAGGGCCCACGAAGCCTACAATTTCTGAGGGGGAGGGTGGGGTCCACTTCGTTCGGGAGGTCACGAGCGAAGTGAACCCCGCCCTCCCCCTCAAGAGTCGTGGGGGGCAGGGGTAGGGTTCGCATGTGGCCCCCTGGAAGCGGGTCCTGCGCGAGCGAAGCGGCATAGCGACCCTGCGCCCCAGCTCACGCGCGCCGCCGGCGCGGCAGGCGTGCGCTGGGAACGAGGGCGCCTGCGCGCGACCTCACGCGGGCAACTTGCGCGGGAGCGCCGGCCACGACGATGCCGCCTGCCTGCGCAGCTTGCCTGGCAACCAGCACTTTCTTTATACAGACACGCCCAGAGCCCCGCGGCAGAGGAAGAGGAGGGGAGGGGGGGAGGGAGGGAGGGAGGACGAGGGAGGGGGAAAAACCCGCAACTACAACTCACCCTGGTGGCCCAGGCCGCTCGGCCAGGCGCGCCGCGAGCGCTGCGCGCCACGCCACCTCGCCTCCACCAGCGCGCGCCGCCGGCACCAGCAGGAGGGCTGCCGCCCGCGGCGGCAGCTCGCGGGCCCAACCAAGGCACGGCCGCGCGGCGAGCGCGCGCCACCGCGGCGCCGAGCAGCCGCACCTGAGGCACGCCACCCACGCGGGGCCCTGCATGGCCGCGTGCGCCTGCCATGCGCGGCCAGCGAACAACGCGCGCGCGGCCTCGCCAGGCGGCGGCGGCGCCACGTCCCCTCCGCGGCCCCCTCGGCGGTTCGGGCGGCGCGCCCCGGAGCCGGCTTGCGGCGGCGCGGGCGCCGGCGCCGCCCCTGGCGCGCCCTGCGGCCGCGGCTGGCGGCGGGGGCGGAACCCAGCAGCAGCCCAGCGCCGGCGCACGCGCGGGCCGCCCGGCCCATGGCTGCCGTGGTTCGCTTCCAGGGCGGCGAGCTCCACTGCCGCCAGCAACTGCTGCGTCGCAGCGAGTGCTCGCAACTGGCGGTCCCGCGCTGCGCGCAGATCGGGCGGCGGCATCCGCGTCGCCGCCGCGGCGCCGGCCAGGAGGTCGGCCGCCTCGTTGCCCTCCCCATCCTCGGCACTCACCCCGCGCGCGCGCGGCCGCGGCGTCCAGGTGCGCCTTGACCCAGCGCGCCGTCAGGAAGCCGCTGCGGCAATGCGGCGCGATCGCGGCCCAGAGGTCGGAGTGCTGCCACTCCAGGTGGCACGCTCCAGCACGCAACGCCGCGACCCCGTTGCGGACGTAGCGCGAGTCAGTCACCACCTCGACGGGCCGGCCCGCCTCGATGACCGCGCGCACGGCGGCGGTGACTTCCGCTCGCTGCGCCGTCTGTGCGCCGTCGACGGGGCCGCTGCAGTCGACGGGGCCTGCGCCAGGGCGCTCGAGCCGCAGTCCCCACGCCGCTCGCGCCAACAGGGGGTCGCAAGGGCGCAGGCATGCGCCGTCCGTCCAGGCACGGAGCCGCTGCGGGCGCGGATCCGGTTGCTCCGGGGCTGGCAGAGGGGGCAAAGCGAGCGGCGCGCGGGCCGCCACTGCCAGGGCCTCGAGCCGGACGTCCACGGGCAGCACCCCAGAGAGCCTCACGCCTGGAGGCAGGGCGGCCCGGAGCGAGGCCTCCGTGAAACCGGACCCCTGCAGAGCCGTGCCCCGAGCGGCCGCCTACGCTGGGCAGGCCCAGAAGCGGTGCTCCCGGTCCTCGCACGCGGCGCCGCAGTGGGGGCAGGTTGCAGGCCGGCCCCACTTGGCGGCCACGGACTCGGTTATCACGTTGCCCGCGAGCACCGCGCGGAGTGCGCCAGCCGCGTCTGGCGCCAACCGCCCGCTGACGAGGAGGCGCCGGGTGGCCCATCGGTCGACCCCAGCCCCGACGTGGGCGAAGTCGGCTCGCCGGGCGGCCACCTCGCGTGCTTCGCGCCGCGCCCAGGCCTCAAGCAACACCTGCTGGGTGTCACGCAAGGCTTTGTCGGCCGGCCGCCACCCGTCTGGGCACCCAGGGACGCCGCGCCAGAGCTCCACCTCGGACCCGAGCCCCAGTGCCGCAAGTCTCCGCGTGGCCGCGGCGATGACGCCGACGACGACGGCGACGACGGCGACGACGACGACGACGACGACGACGACGACTACGACGACGGAGGGACCGTCCGAGGGTGGCTCCCGCCGGAGAGCAGGCGGCCTCCGACGAGGCCCCCGAGCGCCTTGCGCGGGGGCCGCGCCCGCCTCGCCGCCCGGCGCCCGTCCGCCGTCGTCCGGTCAGGGCCGGCCCCTGGGCCCCACCAGCTGAGCAGGGACCGACCCTGCTCAACGAACCGTGTTGGCTGCTTGCGACGGGCCGCAGCTGGAGGAGGAGGAGGAGGAGGAGGAGGAGGAGGAGAAGGAGGAGGCTGAGGAGGAGGAGGTGGAGGAGGAGGAGGAGGTGGAGGAGGAGGACGAGTATGAGGATAATGCAGAAGGGCAGGGGGAGAGGGGATGGTGAGTGGGGCAAGGGGGAGCTGTCGCGCAGCAGTGGGCGCGAAGCTCCCCCTTGCCCCAGAAACGTTCTATTTCTACAGGCCTACCACGAAACGTTCGTAGAACCCAGAAATGTTCTAAGAACAAAAACAGGGCTGGCAGAACATGAATTAACCCGAGGTGCTAAAACAAAACGGTCTCAACCAGACATGTTCTGAGAACAGTTCGCGCAAGCCACAGGAGGTTCTCAGAACTTGCCTTGGTAGGCCTATAGGCGAGCCAGGACGCTTCGCCACTGCTTGAGCCAGGGGCCAGCCGTTCGGGCTGCGCCCAGCCGCGGCGAGGAGAAAGGGTGGGGAGGACCCCTCCTCGCCCTGTCGCCTCGCAGAAAGCAAACAAACAAAAACATACACGCCACAATGACAACATTGCACAGCGACGGGCCCGAAATTGCTGTCAAAAGTACCCCAAAAAAGGCTGCACGACCATGGTGGTAGTGTTGTTTGCGTCGTCGGCCTGTCAAGAACCCAATATACATATATATATATATATATATATATGTATATATATACACATGTATATATATATATATATATAATATATATATATTATATAATATAAATATATATATTAACGCTGCAAATAACGCCCAAAGCACTCTCATGATGAGCCAAGAGGAGGACGGAAAAGGCGTGCCAGGAGGGGAACTGGGGGAAGGACGAGGCGTGCCAGGAGAGGAACGCAGCTCAAGGACGGGTCCTGGACCGTGGGGCCTCCCCCACGACGAGGGCCCAGGGGGAGGGCCCCAGCAGGCCCGAAACAGCAGCAAGTGGGTCCCCCTCCAGGTTCCTGGGGCTCGCTGGGCCTGGTGTGATGGGCCTGTTTTCCACCACCACCACCACCAGAAGTTGGAGGGGGGTGGGTCCTCCTCCCCCTCTTCTCTTCCCTCCTCCTTCCCCCCCTCCAACTTATAGTGGTGGTGGTGGTGGTGGAAAACAATCCCATCATGGTGAGGGGTGCACCAGGGGCCTACTTGGACATCCCTGGCACAGCTGGGGACACCTCGGGCCAGGGCCACCCCTCGCAACACTCGAGACCCCCTTTCGATCCCAAGCCCGCCCCCTTCCGCGCCCGAGATCGGAGAGGCGGGCCCGTCGAGGCAAAAGCGGCTCCCCGCCCGGCCTGGACCCGCTCAACACTGCACACCCGAGAGCGGACCCCCTCCCAGGGTCCGTCCTGAGCCGTGTCGTCGCCACGAGGCGTGCGAGGGGCGTGCCAAGTGGGGCGGCGGCGGCATGCGAACGCGGCCACTGGGGCCACGGAGCGTAGGATGGGGTGCGCCAGTGGGCATGGCGGCGGCATGCGCACGCGGCCCCTCGGGCATCACGCGGAGCACCCTCAGGGGGCCACGAAGCGGCCCAACCGTGGCGACGAGCCACGGCCCCCAGAGGCTGCCCGGAAAACACGCCCGGCCAGGGCCGCCGCTGTCCCGTGCGGGCTCCCCCACCCGACGAAAGCGGACCGAGGCGGGCCCCCCGCGGCGCGCCCCCTGGGGGCTGAGGTCGCCCCTCCGGGAGTTCTCGTCCTGTGGGCGGGCCGCCCGCGGGCGCCTCCCCCCCTTGGGAGGTGCCGCCGGGCCCGCCCGCGCCCCCGCGCACTGCCTGCTTGCCGCCGCCCTCCGCCTCCGCCTCCGCCGGCGTCCTCCTCCTCCTCCTCCTCCTCCTCCTCCGCCTCCGCCAACGCCTCCGCCTCCTCCTCCTTCTCCTCCTGGGCATGGGGGAGCTTCGCGCCCACTGCTGCGCGACAGCTCCCCCTTGCCCCACTCACCATCCCCTCTCCCCCTGCCCTGTTGCATGCTGCTCATACTCGTCCTCCTCCTCCTCCGCCTCCTCCTCCTCCGCCTCCACCTCCTCCTCCGCCTCCGCCTCCGCCTCCGCCTCCTCCTCCTCCTCCTTCTCCGCTTTCTCCTCCTCCTTCTCCTCCTCCTCCTCCTGCTCCTTGGCTCAAGCTCGGCCCGGGTGGCTGCCTCATGAGTAGGCGGCAAGGGGCGCTAGCGGCAGAGGAGGTGCTTACGGACTCACCCCCAGACCTCGCACCCAGCAGCAGTAAAAACGTGGTGAGCGTGCAGGCTTGTGCAGTCTGAACCAGTCGTTGTTCCTCCTCCTACCCTTCCTCCTCCTCCTCCTCCTCCTCCTCCTCCTCCTCCTCCTCCTCCTCCTCCTCCTCCCCCATTCTCGTTACCTGAAGGGGCGGCGCCGCTGCAGCTGCTGCCGGCGGCGCCGCCTCATCCCCCTCGCTCCAGAGGCTTCCGTCTCGGACTAGATCCAACTCTCCATGCAGGCGGTTGCGATAACATATCGAACAGGTGAACTGCCGAATATAGAATACATAGTCCGCCCTGAAGTCATCGTCGCGGATAGTTTGGCCAGAACATCTTGCGATAGTTGAGCGCTTCCCCCCCCCTCGCCCGCCTCGCCACTTAGGTGCTGCCGATGGAAGCCTCCCTGGGCCCAAGGGCGCCCCCATTATTTCCAGGGAGGCCCGGGTGGCCTTCAGAGCCAAGAGGGGGGATTTAGTCTTCCTTCCCTCTGTTTGTTCGGGCGGACCTGCTTGGGAATCGGCACCGTGCACGCGTGACTGACCCCGTGCGGCAAGCTCGTGTCGTGTCCACCTGGGCGTTGGTTTCTAACACCGCGGGCATCGTTCAGCCTTGAACGCTCGGCCGTCGCCGGCGATTCATTACCAGCCTCGAACGTATCCCTATCCCTAAGATTGGCACGCCAAAAGGCGATGACGATCTTAGGGATTCGCCCTCAAAACATAAGGGAATCCCTAAGATTGGCATCGTGATGAGGAGGTGCCCATCATAGGGATGGGGATCTGTTCCAGGCTGGTAATCAGGGGAAGGATGCAAGGCCCATGGCCGGCCATGCACTGGTCAGGTGAGAAGGGCCGAGAGCCGTGGGCGCAAGGGCACCCTGGGAAAACCGCGCGTCCCTCCGATCTCATGAGCCTGTGCGATTGCGCTCCACTAGCGCCCCCGATCCAACTCCCCGATGCCTCCGTCCCGCCCCCTCCCCGCCCATGCACCGCCGACCCCTCCCTCCGCTGTCCACCCCCCTCGCCTTGCCCTCCTCGCAAGCACCGGTGCAGCGTCTGCCTTCAGCACTGGGGCAGACGCGAACATGGATCAGGGATCCGTGGATCTAGCGCGTCGGCGCCCATGGATCGGGGAAGTGGCCTCCGAAGCATGGCGCCAGTGCCGTCGGGAATCCTCTGACCCGGGTCTACCCAGACCCGGGTCAGCAAAAAACCAAGAAACTGCAATGCAGAAAAACATAACTGCAACGCAGGTCTTCGCAAACCCTGGTCAGGCAATATGCGCGGCCGCCTCGCGGCCACGAGCGGCTCGCTAACCCGGGTCAGCCAGAGGGGGTCTTCGCAGGATCCTGCAGGCTCCAGTGCCCTGGCTGACCCCCGTTTGCATTGACCCCCGTCTCGAGGCTCCCGATGCCGCCTGATTCCCTAATTCCAGGCAAATCTTGTTTCTAAACAGGAGGTCAAATTACAAAGACAATCCCATTCGGACGCATTTTAGGACCCTTCCCAGCTCTGCTGCCCAGGAAAAGCAACTTATAATATCACACGAATGTACCCTTCCCCACACCAAGTTGGCTAGGGGTGGTTTCGACCAAAAAACTCAAGCGGTTCAGAGGGGAAGGGGTTTCCCGAAAGCTGGCGGCGGCTCCCAGGGAGATGTTTCAAGAAGAATCGCAGGTAGGTGAAAAGCGACCTGCTTTCCCGAAGATCCGAAGATTGTGGCGGCCCCCAGGGTGGGTCGCCGCCAAAAAACAACACATATTCCCCGATGCCTTGTCACGGCTTGTCGCGTGCCCTTTCGATTTCAAAAAAAGCTCAAGAACTCGCTACAAAGACCCCGATAGGCCCCGACGACCGTCCAAGAGGGCTCCAGATTGCGAAAGACCGCCTCAAGACGATCAACATGGCCTCAGAAATCGTTCCAAGACGGTTTTACTGGCAGTATGTGCATAAGGTGACGTGTGCCCATTCACTAAGATGATGTATTCCCTGACAAGACGGCCACAACATGAGGTAACGCATAATATGTTGATACGCTTCCCGAATGAATCAGGCACCACGCAGGTGAACCAGAGGGCGGATGGGTCACCAGGCAACTTGCCGAAAAAAATAAAAGTTGCACGTGTGTTCTGGGCCCCTTCATGAAGGGAGATATTCTCATTCAGTACCCTTCCCGCAAGAAGCAGGCACCACGCAGGTGACCAGGTTAGTCACCCGAAAACTAGTTCAGAACAACCAGCGGGTTCCCTTGCATTCTCGGGCCAAAGACGAGGTGATGCATTCCCATCCAATACATGCTCTCTATGAAGAAGGCACCGCGCAGGCGAGCCGCACGAACGTGGGTCTCCCGGGGACATGCTACAGCAGAACTCATTACTTCACTTGCCTTCTGGGCCCCAACATGAACTGATGCATTCTAACCCAAGAAGTTTCACACGTGAAACATGCAGGCACCACGCCGGTGACCCACAGGCGGATGGGTCACCCGAAAACGCATCAAATCGCTAATACTTTCCCTTGCATTCTGGGCCCATTAAGAGGTGATGTATTCCAATCAATTCCGCTTCCCCCATGAAACAGCCAAGGCGTTTCCTCTTCCACCCCCTTTTTCCCCCTCGGGGAGGGGCTTACCACTCCCCCTCCCCCCTCCCCTGGACCTGGACTGGGGGTCCCGCGAGTCGCCGGATCGTCCAAAACGGCCTCGGCGAGGAAGCCACACTCATTTGTTTTATCATGGTTTTGGCCCCATGTTGGCCTCTTGGGAGGGGACGCTCATGAAAGCTCCCCTCTTGTTTGATCTATCTCCTCCAAGATGGCCCCAAGAAGCGCCCAGCAGGCCCGCGCGCCGGGTGCACGCCCAGGAGGCCCCGAGAGGTCCCAAGATGGCCCCAAGATGGCCCCGAGAGGCCCCCAAAAAGGCCCCCAAAACGCCCCCCGAAGGATCCCAAGCGGCCCCTAGAGGCCCCCCCGAGGCACCCAAGACGTTGAAAAAAAACCCACGACCGCCAAGAGACCCCCAAGACGTCCCAAAACGCCCGAGAGATACCTCGAGAGGCTCCGAAAAAGCATCCAAGAGACATCTGGCCCTTCACCTTGCTTTTTTCCTCCTTCCTCCTCCTATCCCTTCTCATCCTCCTCCTCCCCCTCCGATTCCTCCTCCTCCTCCTCCCCCTCCTCCTCCTCCCCCTGCTCCTCCTCCTCCTCCTCCTCCTCCTCCTCCTCCTATTCATCTCCTCCTCCTCCTCCTCCTCCTCCTCCTCCTCCTCCTCCTCCTCCTCCTCCTCCTCCTCCTCCTCCTCCTATTCATCCTCCTTCTCCCTACTCCCTCATCCATCCATCCAATTTTCTCCTTCGCCCGCTCTCTCCTGCACACGGTTCGGCCGTCCCCCTCTTTGCTCCCGCACTTCCCTGATCACCTCTCAATTCGCCTGGACATCGTTTCTGGATGGGCTGGTGGGGATATGTTTTGGTCTGTGGGCTCGCGAAGCAACTCGAAAGCCGTCCGATCGCTAGCCCAGCCGCGAGTAGGCAGCAAGAAAAGAGAGGGCAAGCGAAGCGAGCGCGCGGGCAGCCACTCAGAAGGAGCACCAAGAGCGGCATGGCGTGGAAATCCCGGTGGCGACCATCAAGTAGGCGCAGCCGGAATGGGGTGGCGGCGCGACCATGAAAACGCAGAGGTCGATCACCCGAACGCTGGTTGGGATACTTGTTAGTCAACGGCCGCGGGCGGAAGCGCCGGCGGCGTGCCAAGTCGAAGCGGGTACGCGCCACAGACGAATTACCAGCAGGAAACTGGGGCACAGTACTGCCAGAGCGCGCATGCAAGCGGCCGAGGCGGAAAAAGGCAAGAGAAGCGCGGGAGAACCAACAGCGCGACGGGCGAGGCGGCAACTACGCGCGGCCGAAAACTGCTGGGGATACTTTCTTTTTTCCGGCCGCAGGCGAACGCGCCAGCGGCGGGCGAAGTAGGTCGGGCCGCGACCGGCTTAAGTTACCGACGGCTAGCGCGCGCGACTAGGCGGCCGCGGCGGCGCCGGATGCAGCAAGCAGCAACTGCGGCGAGGGCGAGGCTGATCCCAGGGAGAGCTGAACCCAGGGCAGAGCTGCAAGGTGACCCAGGGAAACCCAGGGAGCACCAAATTAGCCAAACCTGACACGCACTGGTGGGGATACGCGACGCGTCTAGAATTTCACTTGCATTCTGGGCCCCAGCACGCAGCTATACATCCAATTTCGATATGTTGCCAGCGTGAAGCAGGCACCACGCAACTGCCTCACAGGCGGCTGGGTCACCCGAAATCTGGCTGACCAGAAATAATTCTGCACTTGCGCTCTGGACCATCGACGTGAGGTGATGCACTCTCATTCCACATCGTCCGCCTGGAGCGGCACCACTCACGTACACACAGGCCGGCGGGTCACCCGAAACTGGTTTGAGACAAACCAACTGTTGCAATTGCATTCTGGGCCAACCCAGGAAGTGATATAATCCCACCAATTTCAGCTCCTACATGCAACAAGCACCACGCAGAGAACCCACAGGCGTGTAGGTCATTCGGAAACTGTCCGAAGAACAATTTTTCTCATTTGCAGCTTGGGCCCCAACACGAGATGATACATTCCCCTCCAAAAATGTCCAACAAAAGGCGCCACACGTGAGTGAGTTACCCAATGACAGGTTTCTGGAAACAAACCAAACGTTTCACTTGCACTCGGGGCCCCAACATGAAACGATGTAATCCCATGCAGCCCCACACGCGGATGGGTCAGTCAACTCGTTGACAATATCTGATTGTGTCACATGCATCCTGGGCACCACCATGACGTGATGAACTTTCATGTGATACAGTGCGCGCGTGAAGCAGGCACCACGAAGGTGACCCACAGGCCGGCGGGTCACCCGAAACCTTGTTGAGAAAACATGTTTCACTTGGATCCCAGGACCAACGCGTTCCCCGTCGAAGCAGTTCCCGCATGAGGCAAGCACCGCGCGGATAGCCCACAGGCGGGTGAGCCCGAAAACTGGCTGAGAGAAATAAAAAATGCTTCGCTTGCAGACCTGGTTGAGAGAAACAAGCATTGCCACAACGAGAACGTTTTCATGCTAGCCCGGGAAATAGGTAAACCCTAAAGTGTTTGCTGCACGTTCCCACATACAAGAGGCACAATGTTGGCAGAGCTACCACCGGCCACTGAACGGTGCGCAGGTGGAGAGTTGGGTATTGTCCACAATAAAACGCTTGTCATGTTGACCTGGCAATTGGTGTTGACGTTAGCGGCGGCCGATGGGATGTTCTAATTCACATGCGTTTCTTCATGCGTCCTCAAGGGACATGTGTTGCCATGACGGCTTGGAATCCAAAGTGAACCCCTCTGGTGAGAGGCTGCATTCTAACTCAACACGAGGTTGATGACAGCGCTGACTAATAAGTAGTGCCGATTATTCCTGATGGACGAGAATGAGGGTGGATGTTGCATGGTCGTGTGCTGGTGGGTGTTGCATGGTCGTTGTGCTGGTGGGTGTTCATACGCCGATTCATCAAGTTGCATGGCAACTTGATGAATCGGCGTATGAATGATTCGATATTGATGATGGATGATGCGGGTGCTTGAGAAGGGGCTGGTGCCGTCCGTGTTGTCAATACTGGCGACGGTGGTGATGTTGAGATTATGCTGTTGCTGAGCCCCCCAAACAAAACAACATATCGCAGGGATCACGCCCGCCCGCCCCTGCCCTTCGGGCGGGTGCTAATGGAGGGTGGCCCAAATGGGGGGTGAAGAGAAGGACCCTGAAAGGGGCCCTTTGGGCCCCTTTTAGGCCCCAGGTGGCTCCAAACAGGGCCCTACAGGGCCCCCTAAGCTTAGTGTCCGTTTCTTCACCCCCCTTGTGGGCCACCTTTCATTACCGCCCGCCCGAGCGCTGCCCTCGAGCGCGGATTATGCCCGCCCGCCCCCAAGCGCCCGGCCCACTGCTGCGCGACGCGTCTCCGGGTGTGCCCGGGCTGGTCGCCGCGCGCGGGAAGGAGGGCAAGGACGAGCAGCGCTGGGGGCAAATTCTGATCGCTCGTGCGGCCCGTGCTATCGACCTGGAGGAGCTGCCGGCGCGCGCCGCCTGCGCTGCCCCCCCCCCTCCCCCCCGGGACGGCAGCCGCGGCCGCCCGACGCACGCAGGAGGCGAGGACGGGGGCGCGCGGCGGCCCCCCCCCAGACCCCCGGGGTCCACGAACAGCCTCTTCACGAGGTCCTTCGCAGAGGTGGGGGCAGCATCATCTTTCCGCCCCCCCATTCTCCTCCTGACTGCGTCCTCCTCCTCCTCCTTCTCCTCCTCCTCCTCCTCCTCCGCAGCGTCCTCCATGGAGGAGGCTGTGCACAGCCTCCTCCTCCTCCTGCTCCTCCCCCTCCTCCTCCGATCTCCTCCTCCTGCCCTCCTCCTCCTCCTCCTCCTCCTCCTCCTCCTCCTCCTCCTCCTCCCCCGTCCTCCCACTTCTCCTCCCATCTCCTCCTCCTCCTCCCTCCTCCTCCTCGTCCTCCTCCCCCTCCTCCTCCTCCCCTCCTCCTCTCCTCCCTCCTCCTCATCATCATCATCATCATCATCATCATCATCATCATCATCATCATCATCATCATCATCATCATCATCATCATCATCATCATCATCATCATCATCATCATCATCATCATCATCATCATCATCCATCATCATCATCATCATCATCATCATCATCATCATCATCATCATGACCACAACCACAATCATCATCATCATCATCATCATCATCATCATCATCATCATCATCAACCTTCTCTTCCTCCTCCTCCTCCTCCTCCGCCTCCGTTTCCTCATCCTCCTCCTGTTCCTCCTCCTCCTGCTCCCCTTCCTATTCCTCCTGCTCCACCTCCTCCTCCTGATCATCTTTCCCGCTTACCTCTCCTCCTCCTTCCTCCTCCTCATCTTTATCGTTCCCACCCTCCTCATTCCTCTTCCTCATCCTCCATGTTCTTCCTCCTCCTCCTCCCCCCATCCTCCATCTCATGAGTGTTCCTCATCTCTCCTCCTCCCTCCCTTTCCTTCCTCCTCCTCGCCTTCTCCTCCGCCTCCTCCTCCGCCTGCTTCTCCCCCTCCGCCTCCTCCAACTCCTTCTGTTCCTCCTCCTCCTACACCGCATGGATTACATCGCGTAACTTTTACTACCTACGTCACACCGCATGGCTTACAACGCATAGTTCGCACCGTCAAAGCTCATGCGAAATAGGTCACATCGCATGGCTTGCACGACGTAGCTCAAGCCATAGCTTACATCATAGCTTACACAACGTAGCTCACACCACACAACGTGTACCTCAATCGTGCAATCACGAACTGTCTGGGGCCCACGCTGGCGCTATCATTACTCCCGTCGTGCCGTTACCAACATCAGTCGCAAGCGTACGATGTGTTGTACTCCTGGCTGCAATCAATGATCGTATGCCCCCTGCTCCTCCTACTCCGTCCCGTTCCCCACACGCATCACAAAAAAGCGGAAGCTCCGGCTTCTCGGCCACGGCTGCTAGGGAGCCGCAAAACCAGCAGTTCCCGAGGGCCCCCTTTGGGGCGCGCGGGCGCGCGCAACAGCCAGAGAACTGGGACCAGAAGGCGGGAAGAGGAGGAGGAAGCGGAGGATGGCAGAGGACGGCAAGGAAGAAGGCAAGGGAATAGCGGTGGAGGAGGAGGAAGACGAGGAGGAGGAGGAGGAGGAGGAGGAGGAGGAGGAACACAAGGGGAGAGGGAAGAGGAATGAGGGGAGGAGGAGGAGGAGGAGGAGGAGGAGGAGGAGGAGGAGGAGGAAAGGAAATGAGGGAAGGTAATACTGTTGGCTCCAGTCCGAAGCGGTGGCCCAGGACGCAAACGTGTTTTGGCACATGCGGGCGGCGGCCCCTACCAGTTCACGGAGACAACATCTCCACCCCTCTTCGATATTGCGCTGTGGTTCCAGCCCGCGTTCGCGAACACACTGCGGCAGGTCATGGGCCAACGGCCTCTTGTTGCAATTCTCTTGTGTCCCTACCTCCCACGAGCCGCCTGCAGACTCTGTGGGAAGCGCATGCCAGTCAACGTGCCCACGGTCGCCGAAGGGGGCGGCACCAGGCAATTGGATGCCTGGCCCGAGGAGTCGCCCGAGACAGGTGGACAAAACGCCCTCGACGAGGAGTCCCTCGGCATCGGCGCAAAACGCAGCGTTGACGACTTCAGCAAGCTGTGCGCCTCGTGGCCGCCCGATCAGGTCGCGAGGGTGCTCGCCAGGCGGGCGCGCATCCAAAGTGGGGCCGCTGCGCCTGTCCAAGACGGCGCGCGTCGAGCTTCTTTCGCGTGCCTACTCCCAAGTTCCGCCTGCAGACTCTGCGGGAAGTGCATGCCAGCCAACGTGCCCACGGTCGCCGAAGGGGGCGGCAGCAGGCAATTCGATGCCTGGCCCGGGGAGTCGCCCGAGACAGGTGGACACAACGCCCTCGACGAGGAGTCCCTCGGCACCGGCGCAAAACTCAGCGTGGACGACTTCAGGAAGCTGTGCGCCCCCCCCGAGCAGGTCGCGAGGGTGCTCACCAGGCGGGCATGTATCCAAAGTGGGACTGCCGCGCCTGCCCAAGACGGCGCGCGTCGAGCTTCTCTCGTGCGCCTACCTCCCACGTGCCGCCTGCAGGCTGTGGGAAGCGCATGCCATCCAATGTGCCCACGGTCGCCGAAGGGGGCGGCAGCAGGCAATTGGATGCCTGGCCCGAGGAGTCGCCCGAGACAGGTGGACAAAACGCCCTCGACGAGGAGCCCCTCGGCATCGGCGCAAAACTCAGCGTTGACGACTTCAGCAAGCTGCGCGCCTCGCGGCCGCCCGATCAGGTCGCGAGGGTGCTCGCCAGGCGGGCGCGCATCCAAAGTGGGATCGCTGCGCCTGCCCAAGACGGCGCGCGTCGAGCAGGACCACCTGTCCGACCAGCGGGGCGAGGCGGAGCAGGCACGCACAAAGTGCCTTGAGCAGGCCAGCCAGGCAGTCGCTCAAGCCGCCAAGCCCAAGAGCCGGCTCTGCGAGCTGAGCCGGGCGCGGACGGAGGCCGCACAACTCGAGCAGCCAAGGCCTGCGCTGAGATGGGCGCCGCCACGGTCGCTGCAGGAAGCCCGCGCAGTAGCTCGGAGCCTTGGCCGCCGCCGCCGCCAAGGGTCGCCAGCTGCAGCAGTTTGCCGCGCAGCTGCAAGGGCTCGCGCCAGCGCCCCAGGCCATCTTGGCGCTGTTCGCACCAGCTGCCCCTCCAACTCCTGGCGACGATGCGCTCTTGGGCGGCGCGGGCGCGCGGCCCCAGGACGCGCCTGTTCGTTGGCGACCGCCTGCGGGCCAGCTCCTGCCTCAATAGCTCGCCGCTGCCACCGCGGGCAGCGCTGCTGCCGGCGCTGCTGCCGCCAAGCATCGCGCTGACGACGCCTGCAACGAGCTCCTCGAGCGGTGCCCGATGCAGCGGGCCGCAGGTCCTGGCGGGCCGGGGAAGGCGTCGCTGTCAAGCCTGAGCCCGCCAAGCTGGCAGGAAAAAAAAGACGGTGTCCAGAGCGAGCTGGCGCAAGGCATCTCCGATGAAATCCCACCAGCCCTCTGGGCGTAGGTGGTCTAGAGCAGATCCTCTTCCACCCCTCCCTCTTCCCCCTTGGGGAGGGGTTTACCCCTCCCCCTACCCCCTCCCCTGGACCTGGACGGGGGGGGCCGCGGGTAGTTAGAGCGTCCCAGATGGCCCAAGACGGCTCCAAGAGCGCCTCAGAGAACCCAAGATGAGCTCCAAGATGGCTCAAGATAGCGCAAGATCGCTCGAGATGGCTCCTAAGATGGTTCCAAGAAGCCCAAAGACGGCCCCAAGATAACTCCAAGTGGCCAAACAGCTCCCCAAGGAGGCCCCGAAGAGGCCAAAATCGTCCCAAAACCTAAGGAAAATCAATGATTTTTGCTTTCTCGCCTTTTCGCTTCCGATGGCCATCCGAGGCCTGGAGATGGTTCCAAGATGGCCCAAGAGGGCCCCAAGAGAGCCCCAAAAGAGCCCCAAGACGGCCCCAAGAGCGCCCAAGAGCACTCCAAGAGCGTTCCAAGAGGGGTCCAAGAGGCGATTTTAGGGGCTTCCGAGGGGGGGCGCTAATTAAACCCCCCCTCTTGTTTGATCGATCTCCTCCAAGATGGCCCCAAGAAGCGCCCAGGAAGCCCCAAGAGGTCCCAAGATGGCCCCAAAATGGCCCCAAGAGGCCCCCAAGAGGCCCCCCGGAGGCCCCCAAGAGACCCCCAAGAGGCCCCAAGAGCCCCCCCAGATGCACCCAAGATGCTCCAAGAGGCCTCGGCGAGAATGCCTAATCATTGATTCTACACAGGTTTTAGCCACATGGAGGCCTCTTGGGGGGGGGCACGGATTAAGATGACTCCAAGAGCGTCTGGGAGAGCCCAAAATGACCTCCAAGATGGCTCAAGATATCCCAAGATGTCTCATAATGGCTTCCTCTGTGTGCTGCCCACTTCTCTGATCGAGGCAATTCCTCTGGGCATCGTTTCTGGATGGGCTGGTGGGGATTCGCGAAGCGACAACAATTCTCAACCAAGCCAAGCAGACGCAGGTCAAGCTTGGCGACGAGTTCTGCGGGTACCCCGGAAGCACCGCGCGCGCCATCAGCATCGTCGCCAGCGACGTCACGGGCATCGTTGGGCCCAAAGCCACTTTGAAACACCCTGCGCAGGGAACGCGAGCACGGGCCGTCGCTGCGCAGGAGCATCATCTCGATGGTTCCCTGGTCGATCTGGGGAGCCACGCCTGCCGAGAGTGGATGGAGGCCGCAGTGCGCGCGGCCGCTGATAATTTCCCCTGGTGGAACATCTGGCGCCCAGCTACAGATGGCGCCTGCAACTGCTGGGCCACGGAGGTTCGAACGGATTTTCAGCGTGGTGGCCGCATGGCGCGCTCGCATTCTGGGTTGCCCTGGCCTCGCACCGGCTTCGCTCTCGCCGCCGTGCGCCTTCATCGCAGTCGGGGACTTGGCTACGAAGCAGTTGTCTTTACTGTTTGCCACGCGCGGGGGCTTTCAACTCTCGTCGAGGAAGTTGGCGGGCCCTGAGTGGGCTGAAACACTTTTCCTGTCTGATGTTGGTATTCGTCGAAATCGCTGGTGGCGCCGAGCGCTTGCGCGCCTGGCCCCCGGCGCTCGCGCGCGTCGCTTCCTCGCTGAGCGAGAGGGCGAGATGCGCCTGATAGCTCTCGCGCACACGTTGGCCCGACTGCAGGGCGACCTGTGCGGCCCGTTAGTTGCGCGCTGGCAGGCCGACCACCCTCGCCTGGCCTGGCGGGCCACCGGCGGTCGCAGCAGTGACGAGCCGTCGCAGCAGACCGGTCTGAATGGGCGCGCGAGCGCGCGGATTCTCCGGTGTGCTCACCCTGTAAGACTGGCCGGCTCCTTGCGAACAAACTCGCCACAGTGAGCTCCTGCGCGCTGCGTGCTGGCCAGGGTTTCGGCCGCGCCAGCCGAATTGTCGAGCTTGATCGGGCGCCCAGGGCCCTCGCTTCAGATGGCCCGTTCCCTCCGTCTGTTGGGGCGCCGCGGGCTGCGCTGCCAAGCTGGCACTTTGCCGCCTGACGCTGCGCGCGGTACTTCTCGGAGCTGCGGCGCGATCGGGGATCTTCTGACCCGGGTCAATCCAGACCCGGGCCAGCAGGAAACCAAAAACTGCTGCGCAAGAAAAAAAAACTGCAACGCAGGTCTTCGCAAACCCGGGTCAGCCAATATGCGCGGCCGCCTCGCGGCCGCGAGCGGCTCGCTAACCCGGGTCAGCTATTTTTCCTCGCGAGACAAGGCAAAGGCGACGAGGCCACGCGCGAGCTCGGGCCTGCAAGCTGCCGCGCATTGCCAAGCGAGTTAAGCAGGTTCGACTGCGCGCGATGCTGCAGGCAGACGCCATGGCCTTCGTCAAACATGGGGGCACGGCGCGCGGCGCCAGCAGCCTCGCACTTCGAGGGGCGCGCGCGCCATGTAGTCTTTCAGTCCTGCGGGAGAAAGCGTTTCTCTCATGCTCGCGCTGTCGCCCACGCGCGCGTGACCCCGCGTGCGGATTGGAGCTCCATCCTCTGGTTGGCTACGCGGTCGCCGTCGGGGATGAGCTTCTTACGCGCGTGGTTTCCTCTAGTGAAAATATATTTCACTGGTGGCTGCGCATCGCGGCCACAGGGGCCCCTGGGTATCGATCCGGGGCCCCCCCGCCGCCTGCGCGGCCGCGGCGAAGCGTTTTTTGCGTCGCCGCTGGCTGTTTCGAGGGGAGCCATGCGAGGCGCAAGGTTGCCATTCTGCTCGGGCAGCGCCGTCACGTCGCGGCTCATGTCTGTCATCAGACATTGGCTGTGGCGCAAGGTTGCCAAGAGAGAAAAGGACAGAGAGAGAGAGAGAGAACAACAAATATACATAGAGAGAGAGAGAGAGAGAAAGAGAGAGCGCGTGCCCGAGCTTGAGATAGGCGCCAACCTTGCTCCACTCCGATCTTTCTCTTGCAAAGGCCCTCGCTTGCCCGGCAGGAGAAAGGGCGTCTCCGATCGGCGGTGGCGGGTGGGCCGCGGCCCCCGCATGGCCAGTGGGGGGCGGGGCTCGTCCATCAGCCGACCTGCCAGGCTTGCATCGAGGCACCGCGCGCGCTTTTTGCATCGCCGCGCCGCCTGCGGGCGCCGTCAGGAGTTGCTGCCCGACCAAGCGCCGGCCGATCTTGTTGCTGGGCTCGTGCGTGCCCCTGTTCACCGCCTCCCTCGTGTCTTAACTGAGAGGCTGCTCGTGCCGCTCGCCGTGGCCCCCCGCTCCTCTGTCTCCCACGTCCCGTTGGTTCGGGGGGGGGGCTTGCGGACGTGGGAGCGCCGGCGCTCCTCGACGGGTCTTTGAGGGACTGGTGCTTCCCTGGGCCCTCGCAAGCACTGGCTTGGGCGCTTGTGGCGCTGGGCCAAAACACGTATCGCACGATATCCGTGTACTGCGGCACGCTGCAGCTTGCGTGTGCTGACACAGACGCGGCCGAACTTGTGGCCTTGTCGCGCGGGCTCCAGTTCGGTAGTGCAGGCACCGCGCTTTACACGGACAACGCGCGTTCGCGCATGATGGGGCATGTGTGCGTGGACGCGCGTGCACGCGTGGACGTGCGTGGACGTACGTGGCAGGAGGTCGGCGAAGGCCGAGCTCTGGATCCAAGCGTGGACTCGGGGGGACAGCTGGGGGTGGCTCGAGCACGCGCCAATGGTGAAACTCTGCGCGCACCGCACGAATGCCGCGGTGCAGTGGGCGCACCATCCCGTGGTACGAGACCGGCCGTGACTTGTCCGACGACGGGGACCATCTGGCAGGGTGACGGGTCTCGGGCCCCTGGGCCGCTGCGCGTGGCCCACAAGGGCAGACCGGAGATCCTGAACGAGTGGGTTTCCCCGACGGCCTGTGTGCAGGTTTCCCAACAGGACGCCAGCAGCTGCATCTAGCAGCGCCGGGCGACCGTGCTTTTGTCTCTCGTCGCGCCCCCCCACCCACTTGAGCAGGGACCGGCCGTCCCAGCATTCCCATAGACCTACCACGAAATATTCTAAGAACAAAAACAACGTTCACATAACATAATACCAATGTGACAAGACAAGACAGACTCCGCCAAACATGTTATATATATATATATATATATATATACATACACACACAAAAATATCGTGGGAACCACAAAACGCTCTTAAAACATTGTTCGGTAGGGCTATAGGCAGGCCAGGACGCTTCGCCACTGCTTGAAGGGCGCCGCCGCCGCCGAGAGCCCGTCGGGGGTGGGGGGGGGGCGGGGCGGCACGCCCGACGAGCGCCGTGCGGCACCGAGCGGAGCTCGGGGGCGTGCCACTGCCCAGGGGGGGGGGCCCAAAGGGGGGGGGCTCCTCCTCCTCCTCCTCCTCCTCCTCCTCCTCCTCCTCCTCCTCCTCCTCCTCCTCCTCCTCCTCCTCCTCCTCCTGCTCCTTTTCTCCTCCTCTTCTTCCTCCCTCCTCCTCCTCCTCCTCCTCCTCCTCCTCCTCCTCCTCCTCCTCCTCCTCCCCTTCCCCCTCCCCCTCCTCCTCCTCCTCCTCCTCCTCCTCCTCCTCCTCCTCCTCCTCCTCCTCCTCCTCCTCCTCCTCCTCCTCCTCCTCCTCCTCCTCCTCCTCCTCCTCCTCCTCCTCCTCCTCCTCCTCCTCCTCCTCCTCCTCCTCCTCCACTGCTCGACCCACGCGCCCGCCGTGCTGCGCCGACCCGACGGCGCGCTCACCGGTGCCGCGTGGCCGGGGGAGGCACGGCCGCACGTCGCCCCTGCGGTTCCCTGCGCGTCTCGGGGGGGCCGTGGTGCGGCGTGTGCTCCTGTTGGTCGGGGGGCGCGCTCCTCTCGGCCAAGTGGCGGGCCTTGGTGCCCAGGGCCCCGGCATGAAGTCGGGCGTGTTCCCCAACAGGGGGGTTTTCGACGAGAAATACAAAATACTCAAAAACATGTTCCATTTACTATTTTCGAAGATTCCCCCTGTAGAGGGACAGGCCCGATTTAACCCCAGCCCCAAGGCTCTTGGGGCGCCCGCGTCATCTCGAGCCTGGAGCAGAGGCCTTTTCTCGATGAGCAATGCGTGGCGCTTGTTGCTGCGGTCTTTCGTCGCCGCAGACCTCTTGCGAATCGGCGAGACAGCGTCGGCGCACAACTCGTCGAGTCTTTGGTTTGTGTTGACCGCCACCCACTGGACTCCGTCCGTGGTGGCGCAAGTGGCAATTTGGCGCCACCCGCCTCTGAACGTGTGGTGGCGGAAGTGGCTTGGAACGCCACGCGCGCCGTGCACGCGGTGGCGAAGGTGGCAGGTGTGACAGACATGTTGCGCCTCGGCTGAGTCGAGGAGGAGGAGGAGGAAGGAAGAGCAGGATGCGGAAGCGGCAGCGTTCGGAAACCACCAATGCCTTGATGGGCGCGGACGCCTTGCAACCTTTAAAGGGCGCCGAGATCAGCATTCAGCAAATCAGCAATACAGCGGTCACTAGATCAGGACATCGGAAATACACAATTCAGCAACTCAGATATTCAACAAAGGAAAAGGCCCACTACTTCAGAAATTCGGATATCGGCAGCTCTGTGACTCAGATATTCAACAAAACGAGGGTCCACTACCTCAGAAATTCGGATCGCGGCAGCTTTGCCACTCAGATATTCAGTAAAACACGGATGACAGTTTCAGCAGCAATTCGGAATTCGGCGAATCAGCAACTCAAATGCTTTAACAGCTCAGTGTTTCAATATACTGGAGAGGGGAGGGTGAAGAGGGGAGAGGAGGAGGGCCCCTCGTCCTCTTCCCGCCGCCCTTCCCTCCCCCCGCCCTCCCTCGACCCCTCTCGCCCCTCTCCCCCCCCGTCGGCCCTCGCCCCCCGTCGCTGTCGCCCTGGGCTGGCGGGTGGCGGGTGTCGCCCTGCATATCGCTCGCAATCGGCAAACACCACTCACTCCGCCTCAGGCTTCCGTGCCCCGAGGGCTTCCGACCAGCATTTTCGAACCAACGCCCGGCAGCGCCGCGAGGGCCGCCCCATGAGACCACCCAACATGAACGCAGGCACGACTCACAAGATAGGTCGGGATGGGAACGGGCAGAGCGCGGATCGGATGGGATCGACAAGAATTGCAACTTGCGATGTGCTTCTCTCTCTCCCTCTCTCTCTCTCTCTCTTTCTCTCTCCCTCTCCCTCTCTCTCCCTCTCTCTCTATGTCTTTATGTTGTTTTCTCTCTCTCTCTCTCTCTCTCTCTCTCTCTTTCTCTTTCTCTCTCCTTCTCCCTCTCTCTCTCTGTCTTTTTGTTTTTTTTTTTCTCTCTCTCTCTCTCTCTCTCTCTCTCTCTCTCTTTCTCTCTCTCTCTCTCTCTCTCTCTCTCTCTCTTTCTCTCTGTCTGCTGGCCATCGCGCGCGCAACCCCGCGCTGCGTCTCTGTCAAGTCTCGCCTCGAGCGGGCGACCCCTGCCGCGTCTGTGAGACGCGACTCGCCCGCGCCGAGATCCCTGCTCAGAGGAGCCCGAGATCCCGCCGCCCCTCGAGGGAGCCCCCAGCGACGCCTACGCCGCCGAGGTCTCGAGCCGGGCGCACTCCTCGAGGATGGACTCGCTCATCTTGACGCCCTTGGCCAAGATGTCCGCCTTCAGGGCATCCACCGCGTCCTTGCGCTTCCTCTGGCCCTTGATCTTCGGGATCACCGCAGTGACTTGGAAGACGGCGTAGGCGAGGGACACGACCTCGATCCCATTGTCGAACACCTGCTTGGACTTGCTGACGACATCTGCCGCTAAGAAGGGGCCGAACGCGTCCTCGGCCACGGAGCGCGCGACGCGGCGAGCCTCCTTCAGGGCGTTCACGCTCTCGGAGAGGACCTTGTAGTTCTTGTTGCCGACCAGCGCAGCATGCTTCTCCGAGTGCTCAGGCTTCAAGATGCTATCCTTGAGCGCCAGGATGCCCGGCGGCTCAATGGACGACTCGATGGAATTGCAGATTTGGTGCACGCATGCCGTCCACGCGTTCCGCCAGATGTCGAGCTCCCTCATGGCCGACCCGACCACGAACTCCTTGAACGACATGGGGTCGCCGAGGAACTGGTCGAACGCGTCGAGGTGATTGTCCTCGTCCTCCCTCTTCTCGAAGAGGTCGGGCTCGACGACGGTCGCCACCAACGTCTGCAGGCGCGCGCGCACCGAGGTGATGAGCTTGGCGGTGTCGTCGCACACCGGGGCCGAGCCGCTGAGCTCGGCGATCTGCAAGCCTTCGCCGCGAGCCTGCGCCACGGCGTGCAATGCCATCCCAGTCGCATGCGCCGCCTTCATCAGGGGCAGCTGCTTCACCAGACGGCGGTCGCCAACGCCCGCGGCGAGGCTGGTCAAGTCCCCCAGCTGCAGCTCCTTGAACTCCCTGGGAAACGCATTCGTCTTGTACTCCTCAGGCACTTGGTCGACGAAAGCCTTGACGGAGTCGGCGAGCTTCTTCTCGGCGACAACGGACATGAAGATGGATTTCCGAAGCCTCAGATCGAACAACCTGCCGAGGCGCAGGTGGGCGACCCCCCCCGGCCGAGCCCCGGCGAGCGCCGGCGCCCCGCGCCTCGGCCCCCGAGGGCCCGACGAAAGCCCCTTGGGCCCTCCCAGGACATTCAGGGGGGGCCCGAAAGTACCCCGATGGGCGCCTCAAGAAGGCCCCAGGACGGCTCCAGGAGGGCCCAAACAGCAGTCAAACATCGGTGACGCGAGCGCCCTCTCGCGAGACGTGACATGTGACATGTCACGTCACGCCTGACATGTCACATGTCACGTCAGACATGTCACATGTCACGTCAGCGGGCAGTCAGACATGTCACATGTCCCATGTCTGACTGCCCTCGAGGCCCTCTTGGACCCCCCCTGGGGCCCTCGATCGTGGTGGGGGGGGGGGCGCCCTAGCGCCTCTCCTTGACGGCAGTGCCGAAGGCCGCCGCAATCTCCTTGGCCGTGTTGGAGCTGGGCTCCGACTGCGAGCCATCGCTCTCCAGGGTCGCCGTGGCGATGGCAGCTTCGTCCGCCCAGGCCGCGTCCATCGAGAAGTCACAGAGAGCTGCTTGGAGCTTGATCGCCTCCCCAGTGTTCAGCGTCTCAGCCTGCTTGAGGGCCACCACCTTGGCTACGCATGGCAGGAGGGAGATGATCTGCTCGAGCGCCGGCTTGAGCGAGTCATGCTTGCTGTCGCACACAGCGCCACCGACATTGGTACAATGGGCCGCAATCGCAATGCCGACGATGCACTCCATCAGATCGCCGTCCATCTTGTCGTGATCGTCCGCGACCCTGAGGACGAAAGCGAAGGCCTGACCAAGGGCTACCCCGGACCAGTACCGCATGCTGCCCCAGAAAAATTGCTCCATGAAATCGCCCTTGATGTCCTTGTCGGCGCGGCCGTAGTCCACCGAGGTCAGCGCCTCGACCGCGCCGACGAGAGATTTCACCGCCGGCGCCACTCTCTCGAGATCCTCGGAGTGGGCCGTCCACCCCCGCTCACCCAGCTTGTCGAGCTCCCCCAGCTCGCCGCTCTCAACTTCGACGCGGGACAGCGCGAGGTCACTGGCCTTGGTGGCGTCCCTGGTCTTCAGCGCCTGCTGGTGGAGGAGCTTGCCAGGCGGGAAAAGCAACAAGCTGCTCGCGACCTCTGCGGACTTGTCGGCGACGAGCTCCACGGCCGCCCCGAGCTTGTCGAGCGGCACGGCGCCGATCGAAGAAGTCGACGACGCCTTGATCACGTTGCTGATGGACTCGACCTCCACGAGCGTATCAGCCGACAACTCGGCATTGCAGAAATAAGCCTCCTGGAAAATGCTCAAGAGGGATGCGCGGCAAGTCGTCGCGTTCTCCTGGGCCGACTCCACCTTGCTGCACAACAGCTCGCGCTGCAACTTGCGCGTCTCAGCGATGGTAACGGTGACTTCGGCCAAGTTGTCCACGGACAAGGACTGCCAGAAATCGGCGCCGGCGGCCCCCAGAACCGAGAAGCGCTTGGCCGCCAACTTGACGAAGCCCGGGAAAACACTCACCTCGATCTTCGGGTCCATGTCAACGAACGCCATCTGATTTTTTGCTTCAGCCAAGAACTCATCGGACTCCGCGCCGTGCTTCTTGGCGGTCTTGCACAGCGATGATATTACCTGCACGGTCTTCTTCATAATGACGATCTGGGCGCGAGTCTCGGCGTCCTGGGTCTCGCCCAAGCGCTCGTCGATGGCGACCTCGAGCCGAGAGATCCACTGCATCATGGTTTTGGACCCCGTGCCGAAGAAGCTCGGGCTGCTCTCTGAGTAACTGGTCCAATCCAACCTGAGCTTGTCGGTGTCTGCGGCAATGTCGCGCTTGTCTCTGCCGGGGCCTCTCTTCTCTCTCGAGCCGCCGCTTGCCGCGGCGCCATCCGAGCCCGCCTGCTTGCCCCGCTTGGCCGCCGACCGCTTCGGGATAGGAACGGCGGGCGCCTCGCCCTCGTCCTCCGCCTTCACGCGGGCCCTCCCCTGCCCGCGCTCCACCTTCACGCAGACCGCCCCTGGGGAAGGCGACGGCGTCGATGCCTGTCCTGGCTGCGCCTGGTTCTTAGGAGGCGTCGCCATCTGCACGTTGAAGAAACCCTGAGGGGGCTTGGCGGGCGTGGATGCCCCCACGTCGACGCTCGCCGGCGACTGGGTGACCGGCGCGCGCAGCAGGCCCAGGTGGGCGCCGACCGCGTTCTCGACCCTCGGGGGAGGAGCCCGCGGGGAAGGCTGGAGGAGGAGGAGGAGGAAGATGGAGGGGAATGAGAGGGAAGGCGCAGGAGCGAAAGGGCTGGCAAGAGCGGGGCGCGGAAGAGGTCGAGAGGAAAGAGATAGCGAAGAGGAGACGGAGGGGGAGCGGAGGAGGAGAGAGGGCGCGGAGAAAGAGGGAGGAGGTAAAGAGAGAAAAAGGGAATCGGAAGAGAGAGGAGGAACGGAGTTAAGCAGCGGGCGGAGGGAGGGACGAGGGAGATAAAAGGGGGGGCAAGAGGAGCGAGCAAGTCCTGAAACCAGCGAGCACCGTCTGCATGGTGTCGGTCAGCTGCGACTCGCTGAGGACCATGTTGCCGTCGTCGTGCACCCGCTCGCGCTCCGCGAAGCCGGCCTTCATCCTGCGGATCTTCTTGACCGGCGGTGGCAGCGCGAAGACGCCGTAAACGCCTTCGAACCAGCCGACTCGATGCCCTTTTCCATTGCTGGCTGGGTCGCCCTGTCCGCCGCGGTACCCGGTCTTGTAGCACTCCAGCTCGACGTGCTCCTGAGGGGGCGGGCGGGGCAAACGCAACGGGACATGCGCGGGGAAGTGGTGGGGGGCGGGCAGGGGGGGCTGAGGGTTGAGAATCCAGGGCCGACTACAGAGGATCGGGGATCAACGATCGATCGGCGTCGTCGTCGTCGTCGTCGCCGTCATCGTCGCCGACGTCGTCAAGGATTCCAAGGGTGCCCTTGGAGAGCTACTCATCCTCCTCAGCCTGACAGCATCGTGAGGAAGATGAGTAGCTCTCCAAGGGCGCCCATGGCATCCTCGGCGACGACGACGAGAACGAGGACGACGATGGCGGCAACGACGACGACGACGGCGGCGAAGACGGCGACGACGACGACGACGACGACGACGCCGATCGATCGTTGATCCTCGATCCTCTGTAGTCGGCCCTGCACTCTCAACCCTCCGCCCCCCCTGCCCGCCCTCCAGCTCTCCCCCGCGCATCCTATGTAGTCGTCGTCGTCGTCGTCGCCGCCGCCGTCGTCGTCGTCGTCGTCGCCGCCGCGACGACGAATCTCCTCGTCGTCGAAGACCTGGATGCCCTCCTGCTCCCTGGACAGCACGCGGTCGGAAACGGCCGCACCCTCCCACTTGATCTTGATGTCGCGGGAGTTGGCGTCGACGCACTTCTGCACCAGGAACTTCGCAAGGTCCTTGAAAGACTCCCAGAAGTCGATGTCCTCACCGCACTTATTGATGAGCAGCTTCATTGTGGGGAACTCTATTTTTTTTGGCCGTCTGCCAGGTCCTGCCGCAGCACCAGCAGATGCATCCCTGACGAGATGCCGCCGCACGCACCACGCCGCCCTCCCACTCCACGCCCCCCCACTCCGCCATGGAATGGGGCAGCGAGGAGAGGGGGGCAGGAGGGGTGCGTGGGCGCTGCACCCCCACCTGAGTTTTGCCGTTCGCGTACGGCGGGTAGAACCATGCGAGATAGCCGCCGTCGACAGGGTCAACGCTGTTGGCCTTCAACAAGCACAGCTCGCACGCCCGGGCGTCGGGCGCATACTTGCTGGTGACTTCCACCCCCTTGCGCTTGGCGCCGCGCCTGGTGACCTGGACCTGCGCCCCAGCTTCATCTGAGCACCCAAACAAGCCCAGGCTCGGATGCTCTGATATGTCCACCGTCTCCGCAATGCTCATGGCCGGGGCTCAAACTGCGGCCCGAAATGCGACAAAAAGCTCGGCGGCGTCTCGAGTCAGAACGCCTTGGGATTCGCGGCGTCGCCCAGATCCGCCCTCGGCCCCCTCCAAGAGGGCCCCGAGGCGGCTCCAGGGGGGCCCCAATACCATATGGAAAAGTTCGTTTTGAAAGCCTTTCAACACGAGCCCTGGCGGGGCCCTCCCGGAGCCCCGTCGCGGCCGCTCGGGCCCGCCAGGGCCCTCTCGTGGCCCAAAGACGGCTCCGAGAGGACGCCCAGGGAGCCCGAATATGGCCCTCAGACTATATTTAGGTGTTCCATTTTTGGGCTAAGGTGGTCCGAGCGCCAGACTGCAAACGTAAATTCAAACTACACAAACAATTCAAACTGATTTCCGCCGTGAAATTCGAACTACACAAAAAATCAAACAGATATTCAAAATAAAAAAAATCAAAATGAAATTCCAAACAAAACTTGAATTCCATGAAGAATTCCAATTGAAATTACAATAAATGTTACATGAAAAATATCACGAAATTCAAATCCTAACTGAGACCACGCGCGAAACCGCATGTCAACGTTAACGCCTGGGAAGAGAAGAGTGCGAACCACAAAGAATTAAAGCCAGCGGCGCAACGCCCCCACATTCTTTGACACGTATGAGATCGGCCGCGGCACATCCTGGAGAATACCGCTTCGAAGAACGGCCCCCTCATTGAACCCGTTTCCTATTACACGACATCTCCGGGGGGAAGCGAAATATCACGATATCACGATATCACGATATCCGAAACAGGGGCGGGGCGTGGGGCGGAGGGCTGCGATATTTCTGCGTGCGCTGCTGATGTTGGGAGGGCCATGTCCGCCGGCCACCCGGAACATTCCCAACCAGGTATTCCAGGACGGCGCAAGATGGCCTCCAAGATGGCCACGTTGGCCCTATATGGCCTCCCAGAGGCCTCTTAGGCGGCCAAGGTTGCCTCCAAGACTGCTAAGATGGTTCCCAGATGCCTCCAACACGTCCCCAGAGGCCTCCAAGACGTTCTCCAGGAGAGCCCGGAGAGGGCGAAACCATTAGTTTTCCTTAGGTGTTGGAAGGTTGCTTTCGTGTTTTCTTCTTCTCTGCCTTCCGACGGCTCAGGAGGCCCCCAAGATCGCCCAAGAGGCCTGCGAAATGGAAATGGCCTTTTGACGGCTCGATTGCCCCCCTAGACTCTAGACGGCCCCCAGAGCGCCCCAAGACGGCCCAAGAGGCCTCCAAGGCGCCCACATGACCCCAAGATGCCTGCAAGATGGCCCAAGAGGCCTCCAGGACGCAGACGCCCAAGATGGCCTCCAAGACGGCCCTGAGGCCTCGCCGACGCTGACATTGTCCGCCGTCCTCGCGGGCGCTGATCCCAGCGCTGTAGCTGATGACGTCGGGCTCCAGCTTCGCGTCCCACATTTCGCTGAGCAGCGCCAGAGCACGCTGCCACCGCCCGCCCGTCTCGCAGGCGCTGATCCCAGCGCTGTAGCTGATGGCGTTCGGCTCCAGCTTCGCGTATCACATCTCGCTGAGCAGCGCCAGAGCACGCTGCCACCGCCCGCCCTTCTCGCAGGCGCTGGTCCCAGCGCTGTAGCTGATGACGTTGGGTTTCAGCGTCGCATCCCACATCTCGCTCAGCAGCGCCAGAGCACGCTGCCACTGCCCGCCCATCTCGCAGGCGCCCGTCCCAGCGCTGTAGCTGATGACGTCGGGCTCAAGCCTCGCGTCCCACATCTCGCTGGGCAGCGCCAGAGCACGCTGACATTGTCTGCCCTTCTCGCGCGCGCGCCCAGCGTTGTAGCTGATGACGTTGGGCTTCAGCGTCGCATCCCACATCTCGCTGAGCAGCGCCAGAGCACGCAGACATTGTCCGCCGTCCTCGCGGGCGCTGATCCCAGCGCTGTAGCTGATGACGTCGGGCTCAAGCTTCGCGTCCCACATCCCGCGCAGCAGCGCCAGAGCACGCTGCCACTGCCCGCCCATCTCGCAGGCGCCCGTCCCAGCGCTGTAGCTGATGACGTTCGGCTCCAGCTTCGCGTCCCACATCTCGCTGAGCAGCGCCAGAGCACGCTGCCACCGCCCGCCCTTCTCGCAGGCGCTGGTCCCAGCGCTGTAGCTGATGACGTCGGGCTCAAGCCTCGCGCCCCACATCCCTCTGAGCAGCAAGAGTGCTCGATGCCATTGGCCGCCTGCTCGACGCGCGCACGCAGTCGAGCAGGCGGCCAATGGCACCTTGAGCCTAGGTGGTGAGAGGATTCAGAGAGGCCCCCAAGACGGCTCCCGACGGCGTCGGACGGGCCAGGAGCGCCCGATGACGGCCAAAGATGCCCCCAAGAAGCTCCCCAAAGCCCCCAGCAGGCCCAAGGAGGCCCCCATGAGACCCCCAAAAAGCCTCCAGGAAACTCCGAGCAACCCCCAAGAGTGCTCCAAGAGGCTCCCACGAAGCTTCCTCCTTCTCCTACTACCATTCCTCGTCCTCTTCCTCTTCTGCACGTTGGGGCCCTTTGGGGGCCCTCTTGGGGCCCTCTTGGGCTCCCTTGCGGCTCTCTTGGGAGCCCTGGAGCGCCTCTTGGGGCCATCTTCGAGGCTATCGATCAAGGGAGGGAGGGTCCCGATCAGCGCCCCCCCCCTCGGGGGCCACGATCCTCGTGAGGGGTGACAAACATTGGCCCTCCCAGGGGGGGCGATCTCGGACGCTCCACCCGGTCGCGGCCCTTCCCGTCTTGGTCCAAGAGGAAAGGACGTCACCGTTTGACCATCTGTCGCCCAAAGGGCTGGTGGGATTACGCTGCGTCCGCGCTCCCAGGGCCACCTTCCCTTGCAAGTCTGGTTGCGTCCGCGCTCCCAGGGCCACGATCCATACTAACTTTCGCTGCGTCCGCGCTCCCAGGGCAACGATCCATCGTAAATTACGCATGCGCCCGCGCTCCCAAGGCCAGGATCCCTTGTAAATTACGCTGCGTCCGCGCTCCCAGGGCCACGTTCCCTTTTAAGTTTCGTTGCGCCCGCGCTCCCAAGGCCAGGATCCCTTGTAAATTATGCTGCGCCCGCGCGATCCATCGTAAATCAAATTGCGTCCGTTCCCTGGGCCACGATCCTTTGGAAACAACGCTGCGTCCGCTCTCCCTGGGCCCCGATCCCTTATGCATTACACTGCGTCCGCGCTCCCAGGGCCACGATCCATAGTAGATTACGCTGCGTCCGCGCTCCCAGGGCCACGATCCATAATAGATTACGCTGCGTCCGCGCTCCCAGGGCCACGATCCCTTACAAATTACGCTGCGTCCGCGTTCCCAGGGCCACGTTCCCTTTTAAGTTTCGTTGCGTCCGCGCTCCCAAGGCCAGGATCCCTTGTAAATTATGCTGCGTCCGCGCGATCCATCGTAAATCAAATTGCGTCCGTTCCCTGGGCCACGATCCTTTGGAAACAACGCTGCGTCCGCTCTCCCTGGGCCCCGATCCCTTATGCATTACACTGCGTCCGCGCTCCCAGGGCCACGATCCATAGTAGATTACGCTGCGTCCGCGCTCCCAAGGCCACGATCCATAATAGATTACGCTGCGTCCGCGCTCCCAGGGCCACGATCCCTTACGAATTACGCTGCGTCCGCCCCCCCAGGGCCAGGATCCCTCGTAAATGTCGCTGCGTCCGCGCTCCCAGGGCCACGATCTACTGTAAATTGCGTTGCGTCCGCGCTCCGAGGGCCACGACCCCTGGTACGCTGCGTCCGCGATCCCAGGGCCAGTATCCCTTGTAAATTACGTTGCGTTCGGGCTCCCAAAACAAGCGCTTCTCTCGAAACATCCTCGAATTGTTTCGCTCGAGACATCCTCACGACCTGGGCACGTGAAAATACGCATTTTCACCTGAGACGTTTGGTGAATTCTGGCCCCAAAGAAAGGAACGATCTATAGCACAAGACAAACGTTTTGCTCGAGACACCCTCAACGCATCATGCAAACCAAGCGTTTCGTTCGAGACATCCGCAACAGACGAAACTGCATACTTCATCATGTGTTATATCGATCGGAAGTTCAGAATGAGCGTTTCGCTCGGGACATCCTCAACATTTAATTCGCCGGCCCGTCTCGACCTCTTTATTCAACTGAAAAAAGAACAGAAACTAATTTTGCCGGCCCGTCTCAAGTCGATTCCGGGGCTAAACTTACTAGAATATAATTTTGGGCCACAGCCTTCCACGAAAAAACATGCAACACCCCTACGCACTCAGCACTGGCACGCCAGGAGGAGGAGGAGGAGGAGGAGGAGGAGGAGGAAGAGGGAGGAGGAGGAGGAGGAAAGGGG
>CAUYUJ010001625.1:115000-212500 GCA_963575745.1 Prorocentrum cordatum | reverse complement strand
GCCCCGAGGAAACCGCAAGAAAGCACCGCAAACGCAAACACACACACACACACACGCACACATACACACTCACTCACTCACTCACTCACTCACTCACTCACTCACTCACTCACTCACTCACTCACTCACTCACTCTCTCACACACACACACGCACACACACACACGCACGCACACACACGCGCACACACACACACACGCACACACACACACACACGCACGCACAAACGAATGGGCTCAAGAATAAGACCCCGTTTGTGCCATTGCTCGTGTTTTCGGGGTGGCCATCTTGGGCCCTCTTGGAGCCCTCCCAGGGCCTCTGTCGGAGTCACCATGGGGCTGTATTGTATTGGGCCCCTCTTGGGGCCCTCTTTTTTGCGCTGCATACTGCTAGACTGCACGCTGCCACGCGTCCCCGATCAGGGCAAATTCGACCCCCCCGCGCCCCTAGCCTGACAGGCCCTACCCCAGAGGTCCTAATCCTAAGACCCTGACCGTAATATCTGACCTTGAGACCCAACGAGACCCTAGCCCCAACGACCCACGCGGAGGATGCGGAGGAGAATGATGAGGAAGACCCTCGTACCTGTTCTCCGGGAGGTGGAGGACGGAGAGATGGAGGAGGAAGAGGAGCAGAAGGCCGAGTCGGAGGAGCAGGAGAACAACGACGCCGACGACGATGACGATGCCGACGACGACGACGACGGCGACTTCGACTTCGATGGCCTGAGCGACGATAAGGGGGGGCGTGGGTGAGGTGCTGATTGCGACGCACTGTCCTCCTCCATGCCCTGCATAGAGGCGAAAATGCTGGACATTGCGTTCGCGGTACTAATCTCCTGAAACATCTTGCCGAGGGGCCCGCTGCTCTGCGACATAGCGCAAATCCGTGTGATCTGCGCCAGGGGTGGGCGCTCGATTCGAAACTGCGGGTGGCGGGGAGGGGGGGGGAGGGAATGGGGAGTGACATCCCGCCGGGCCTTTAGGGCGTGAGGTGGTCTAGAGAGCTCTCTCTCCCCTTTTTCCTTCTTCTCAACTAACTCCCTGCAATGACCCTGCCATGCCCTGCGAACCCCCCCTGCAAATACCCTGCAAAGATCCCTGCAAACCAGGCCCCCCGCAAAGACCCTGCGCATACCCCTGCGAACATTGTCGGTCGGAGAGCCCTGCAGAGCCCTGGGAGGGCCCCCCAAACGACGTTCTGCTGTAGGACGCTGCCGCTCCACTCCAGGACGCGCGCCTTCTACGGCAGTGCGCCTGCGCTCTGTAATACGACGGCCCCCGAGACAGCCCCCAAGCCAAGACGGCTCGAAGAAGGCCCGAGAGCCTCCAGAAAGCCCGAGGGGCAACTCTATGCATCGAGTTGGGACTCTGGCGCTAGGGGGGTGCTCCTGGATCCGTCTCGGGGCCCCCATGGGGCCGTCTCGGGCCCCCCCTGGCCCATCCGAAGACCCCGGGAAGGGCCCAGTAAGGCCCCGCGCTGCTCCGATAGGGCCCCAAGACGGCCCAAGAACGCCAAAGGGCCCCAACTCTATGCATGGAGATGGGCCTGTGGCGCCAAGGGGGCCTCTTGGAGCCGTCTCGGGGCCCCCCTGGAGCAGCGCCGGGGCTCTCACGGGCCCACCTGAGGGCACTGGGGAGGACCCCGTGGCCCAGAGGGCCCCGAGAGAGCCTGGAGAGATCCTCTAGCACTATAGATGCCCCCCTTGCTCATCCCTCATCCCCAAACCCTCAACGCCCCTCCCGAGGATCAGGGCAACTCGCCTGGCGACTGTTTCTGGATGTGCGGGTGGGGGTACGCGAAGCGTCGAGAATATGTAGCACCCCGCAATGGCAGATAAGAGTGAAGGCGCGGGCGGGCGGGCGCAGCGCCCACGTGCGCCCGTGCTTCACATGTCGGCATCACACGTTTCGTGGACCCACAGGGAGCTCCTCCGGGGGCCTCAGCGGCAGGGCCCTGCGTCCTCCAGAAGGCTCCCAACATGTGGTGGCCGCCTCTGGGCCCGCCTAGACGCTCCTGGAACGCAGCGGCGAGACCGCAGCGGCTTCCGCGGCAGCCGATGGGCGGCAAGGAGAAGGAGGGTGAAGCGGAGGAGGAGGGGGAGGAGGAGGAGGAGGAGGAGGAGGAGGAGGAGAAGGAAGAGACAGAGGAAAGGAGGAGGAGGAGACAGGAAATGAGGATGAGGAGGAGGGGGGGGAGGAGAAGGAAGAGGAGGAGGAGAAGTTGGGGTTGGAGTTGTTGTTGTTGTTGGAGGAGGAGGAGGAGGAGGAGGAGAAGGAGGGGGATGAGGAGGATAAGGAGGAGGAGGAGGAGGAGGAGGGAAGAGGAGGAGGAGAGAGGAGGAGGAGGAGGAGGAGGAGGAAGGAGGAGGAGGAGGAGGAGGAGGAGGAGGAGGAGGAGGAGGAGGAGGAGGAGGAGGAGAGAGGAGGAGGAGGAGGAGGAGAAGGAGGAGGAGGAGGAGGAAAAGGAGGAGGAGGAGGAGGAGGAGGAGGAGGAGGAGGAGGGGATGGGGGGGGGGGGAGGGGGGGGGCAGGGGGAGGGGGAGGAGGCGGCGGAAGAGGAGGTGGAGATGGGGGAGGAGGAAGCGGAGGAGGAGGAGGAGGAAGAGGAGGAGGAGGAGGAGGATGCGGGAGGACGAGGGGGGGGGAGGAGGAGGAGGAGGAGGAGGAGGAGGAGGAGGAGGAGGAGGAGGAGGAGGAGGAGGAGGAGCGGGAGGAGGAGGGAGAGGAGGAGGAGAGCGAGGAGGATGAGGTGGAGGTGGAGGAGGAGGAGGATAAGGAGGAGGAGGACGAGGAGGAGGGGACGAGGAGGAGGATGAGGAGGATAAGGAGGAGGATAAGGAAGAAGAGGAGAAGTTGGAATTGGAGCTGGAGGAGGAGGAGGAGGAGACAGAGGAAATGATGATGATGATGATGATGATGATGATGAGGAGGAGGAGGAGGAGGAGGAGGAGGAGGACGCCTCGTGGCCCCACAGGGAGCTCCTCCGGGGGCCTCAGCGGCAGGGCCCGCGCGCCTCCCCGCCGCAAATTCCGGCACACCCCTCACGCGCTTCGGGGCCCCGTAGAGAGATCAACCGACAGCCTTAGCGTTGGGGCCCGCATGCCTCCCCACCACGCATGTCGGCACTCCCCTCGCACATTCTGTGGCCTCATTGGGAGCTCTACCGAAGATGGTATTCACAACCGCGGTGCTGACACCTGCATATGGTCGGGCCCCTCGCCAATATAATTATGAGAGGGCCCCCCCAATAACTTATAACACTCCCCGCGGTTGCCCAAGAGATGCCCCGACAGGCCCGGCGAAAACATGGGAACTCCGTGGTTCCCGCCTTTTTCTTGGTTTGGGCAAAAACAAACGCCAGGGAATGTTGTCTGTGTTCGTTTGTGTTATTTGTTGTGGGATCTCTTGGGGGTCATTGGCGAGTCATTGGGGTCTGTGGTTCTTCTCCACGAGTCTGGGGTCGTCGCAAACCAATAACAGGCGGGAACCACGGAGTTCCCAAGTTTCTGCCTTGGCTATTTCTGGGAGGCGTCACGGCGAAAACTTGGGAGCTCCGTGGTTCCCGCCTTTTTCTCCGAAGATGCTGCAAGACTGGCCCAAGGAGCTCCGAGAGGGCCCCGAGACGGCCCCCAGACGGCCCAGGAAATCTGGCCAGCAAATGTTCTTTTGAGGGGAGGCCCAAACAACACTTCCCACGGTTGCCCAATAATGTCCCAAGAAGCTCCAGAGGGGCCCCGGAGATGCCCAGAGACTGGCCCAAGGGGTTTCGACAAAGCCCCAAGACGGCCCCGAGACGGCCCCGCAGCCCACCCGCTGGGGCGACGACGACGACGACGACGACGACGACAGCAGCAGCAGCAGCAGCAACAACAACAACAACAACGACATCAACAACAAAAACAACAACAACAACAACAACAACAACAGCAACAGCAACAGCAACAGCAACAACAACAACAACAACAACAACAACATAAACAACAACAACACCAACACCACCACCACCACCACCAACAACAACAACAACAAACATCATCCTCACCGCGGATCCCCACTGCAGCCGGGCACCCAGGGACATTGTAAGACCGTTCGGCCCCCTCGCCCCGATGAGATGCCAATGGGGAGGGCACGGCGTTGCTAGCAGACAAAAATCGCGAGAGGCGGAGGGGGGGGGAGGGGGGGGCAAGGAGGGGGGGCAGGGAGGGAGGAGGAGGGAGGAGGAAGGAGGGAGGGAGGGAGGAGGAAGGGGTGGAGGGAGGAGATGTTAGAGTGTTTGCCACCGCGGGGCTCCTCAGAGGCAGCCCCGCGCCTCCGCAGCCGCTTCGGCGGCCTCCTCCGCGGCCGCCCTCGCGGCGGCCGCTTCCTTGCGGCTCGCATAAGCCGCCTCGAACGACTTGGTCGAGTCTCGCAGCGCCTCGATGATCTTCTGATTGCTCCGCAGCGCGTACCCGAGGGCGTCCTCGGCCGCGGAGGCCGCGCGCTCGGCCGCCGCCTGCGCGGCCTCCACCGCGCGCGCATCCCCCTCGAGGGCTGCGCCAGAATCCTGCCGCGGCTCCGCGGCCGCGCGCGCCGCCGCCGCGGCCTTGGCCTTGGCCTGCTGGGCCGACACCGCCGCGCGGGCCCTGGCCACGCGCTGCTGGGTCCCCTCGCAAACGAGGTGCTCAGGCGGCGGATGGCTCGGCGGCGCCGGCCGCTTCATGGCGACCACTGCCGCGCGCCCGCGCCACCGAAGCTCGAAGCTTGAAGCGTGGCCGCAGGAGGAGGGAGGAGAAGGAGGAGGGAGGAGGAGGAGGAGGAGGGGGAGGAGGAGGAGGGCGGAGGAGGAGGAAGAGGAGGAGGAGGAGGAGGAGGAGGAGGAGGAGGAGGATTGGGATGGGGATTGGGCCCGTAGGAGTTCGACCCCCCTGAACGGCACGCAGCCTACGGGGGGCCCACGACCGGGGACCAGTATTGGCAAGCGACTGCAGGCCTTTCCCCCGAGCCACTGGACGACGGAGCCACCAGGGCCGAGAACCGTCTTCCAGCGCCTGGAGGAGACGCGCACAGTTACCTACCACGCAGTGCTACCTACGACCCCCACCCTTGCCCTAGGACGGCAAATCCCGTCGGGGATGCCTGGGCAGCCTGGGGGCGAACAACCGAGCCGGGGGCGGGCCAGCTGCAAGGTCCGCGGGCGCCTGGAGGGAGGATGGGGGGATGCAAGGGAGGTGGAGGAGGAGGAGGAGGAGGAGGAGGAGGAGGAGGAGGAGGGGGGGGAGGGGAAGGAGGAGGAGGAGGAGGAGGAGGAGGAGGAGGATGAGGAGGAGGAGGAGGAGGAGGGAGGAGGAGGAGGAGGAGGAGGAAGGGGGGAGGAGAAACGGGGGGAGGAGGAGACAGGATCGAGATGATAATCGAACTTCGTCCTTCCCCAACCCCGACTCGCCGACCTCCCGGCTGGCCCTCTCCGACGCCATGACACGGCGGCGCAAGCGTGCATACGCAAACGCCAATGTTGAATCAGAGGGGCGGGGCCGCACCATCAAACCTGATGACAAAGGGCGCGCGGTCAAGATGCAAGACCCTTTCACGCCCGAGCCGACGTTGCTGTTAACGGTGCGCGGTCAAGCAAGGATGCAGATGCCCCTTGCCCCTCTGGCAAATGGGTCGCCCTTGCCACGCGCGCGGGCGGCGATTCTCTTCGCGCCCCAGCGGAAGGGCGGCGGGGGAAAAGGGATCGGAGAGGAGGGGGCATTGACCAGCATGGAATACATCGCGGGGTACCCTGCCCGCCAGTCGGGACGCACGCTGGCCAAGTTACGGTGGAAGCGCCCTCCTCTTCCACCTCCTCTTCCTCCTCCTACGGGCCTTACCCCTCCTCGCCCCTGTTTCAAAACTGGCCCTTGGGCCTGAGACAGTTGTGTTTGCTATTTCCGAAGGCGCGACGGTTCGGGCTCGTCTCTCAAGCGGCAATCAGACGCTCCACCTCCTCGATAGAGGACCCTGGCTCACCGTGACGGATGTCCATGCTAATGTGGTCTCTGCGCATAGTGGCGGAAATTGGCAGGCGGAGGCCGACGAGGAGCCAATACTTCAAACGGTGGACGCACTGCTCATCTGTCAGGCGCTCTTTACCGTAAGTCAACTGCTTCTTGCAGGGCAGGCCTGGGACTGCCGCGTCTGGATTGGCGGGGTCAGGGACGTGGCCGTCGCAATGGCGGCCGCACGTGGCGCCCCAACCGATCTGAACACCCTGGCTGAAAACCCGCGCGAGATTGAAGCGATACCGAGCGGGCCCCCATGGGATCGCCCGCTTTTCCTTGGGGGGCGCAGGCGCCTCGGGCCCCGGCGCTGCGGCCGCGGCCGCCGGATCAGCGGGCGCAGGCGGGGGCGGAGGAACCAGCGGGGGCAGAGGAACTGGCGGGGCCGGAGGAACCGCTGCCAATGGTGGCGCAGCCTCGGCCTGAGGCAGAGCCTTCTTTGCTGTGGCCTTCGCCTTCAGCTTCGAAAAAACATGCGTCAATAACTCATCGTCGTCTACGTCGCTCTCGGACTGAGGCTCCGCGCTCGGGCACTCCACGGCGCACTTAGGCTTCTTCTTGGGCGGGGGTGTCGGGCAGGCGGACTCGCGCGAAAGCGCGTGGAAACCCTGGCAGATGTTCGCCGCGAGCGCGGCCTCTGACCCACTGGGTCCGCCGTCGCCGCCCTCGACAGCCAGGGCCTCGCCACCGGCGCCGTCGTCGCCGAAAGTCCGCCCCGCCACGAATGGAGGACCCCTCGTCGCGACAGGCGCTCCTCGGACATCGAGCCGAAGACGAGGGAGAGGCGGGCGATGATGAGGAGGAGGAGGAGGGGGAGGAGGAGGAGGAGGAGGAGGAGGAAGGAGAGGAGGAAGAGGATGAGGAGGGAGAGGAGGAGGATGAGGAGGAGGAGGAGGAAGACCTCGCCCACCCTGGGATGGGGGGGGAGGAGGAGGAGAGGGCGAAGGGGGATGAGGAGGAGGAGGAGGAGGAGGAGGAAGAGGGAGGAGGAGGAGGAGGAGGGGGAGAGGATGGAGGGGACGAGAGAATGGCGGCCATCTCGTCGCGGACCCCCCGCCGCGAGCTCAGTCGAGGCCGTGCGCCAGGCGGCTCGATTTCGCTTTTGAACGTGGCCCCCTCCTCCCCTCCTCCTCCTACTCCCTCCTCCTCCTCCCCTCCTCCTCCCCCTCCTCCCTACTCCCCTCCTCCTCCTCCCCCCCCTCCTCCTCTTTCTCGTCCTCCTCCTACTCCTCCTCCACCTCGTCCTCGGACGACGACGGCAGGCGACAGCGGAGCGATCGGCAGCTCAGCAAGGAAGCACTAGGCCTCCTGCAGCGGCACGGGGACGGGCCAGCCCCACCGCCCTCCCGCTCCCCCCCTCATCCTCTGCCCCCCCCCCCCTATCCACCACCACTCGCACCCTCCACCTCCTCCTTCCTCCTCCTCGGTCGTCCTCCTCCTCCTCCTCCTCCTCCCTCCTCCTCCTTCCTCCGCCTCCTTCCTCCTCCCCCCTTCCCCCACCCCCCCCCCCCATCCTCCTCCTCCTCCCCCTCCTCCTCCTCCCCTCCTGCTCCTCGCCCCTCCTCCTTCCCTCGCCGTCCCCCTCGCCCTCTTCCGTCATCTGTTTCGGTTGGCTGGCGGGCGCGGCGCCAGCCGTAATGCTTACAGCGTACGGGTCGCCCTCCCCGACGACTTCGAAGTACCTCAAGCTCGCGGCGTCCTCGGGGCAGGCGACCTGCAACGGGCGCAACTCCAGGCCATCTGGGTCACCTGCTGGCAGAGACAAGAAGGAACGATGGATGGAAAGAAACTCGCCGACGTTCGGCGAGCTTGTTTTCGCGTTCCTTCCTGGGGCCTTCGGTTCTGACGCCGAACCGAAGGCTCCAGGAAGGAATGCGAATAACGAGAACGCCGATCATCGGCGAGCCTGTTTGGCATCCAGTGTTCGGCGTAGGTCTGACCTGGAAGCCGCCGCAAAGCCGCGGCAATGACCTCGCTGATCTCCTTGATCACGAGTCTGCCAGCGCATGCCTGCAACCGCACGCCAGCAGCGCAGCGCTCCAGCATCAGCACCGTCGCGCCCCGCGGCTCATTGAACGACATGGCGCCTAGCTGGAATATGTACTCGATGTGTGCTGGCATGGACGTGAGCATGAACAACTGCCCCCTCTTGAATTTGACCCGCTGGAAAATGCCAACGATGGCCTCGCGCGCCTCGATGCCGAGGGCGTGGAGGGCAGGATCCGCCGTCGGGCACAGTCCAGGATGCGCGACCCCGCAGCACTGCCGGTACGAGACATGCAAATCCTTCGGGATCCCATCGCAGTCCGAGACGACAAGCCGCCGCTGGAACGCAGACCGCAATGGCTCTGACATGCGTCGCACGCCGCCTGTCGCAGCGGGAGGGGCGGCGAGCCGCTGCATGGCCTCCAGGACATTGCGCTCCTGGATGGGGGCACCGCGGGACGACAGCCCCAGGAGCTTGTTGCCGATGGAGCGGCTGTACCGCTCCTCCTCGTCCACGGCGCCGCCGAGCTGTTGCTCGCGCGCCGCCTCCTCCTGCATGTGAAACCTTGCCCTCTCCTCATTCGGCAGCGCGGCGAATGCTCGCAATCGCTGTCGGCGCACCTCCTTCCAGGGCAGTGCCTTGTCATGCGGCTTGCTGCGCACGCATGCGAATGCGCCCCTCGCGCCCCGTGGCTTGCCACGGGCCTTCTTGGCGCATCGGAGCGGGACATGTGCCTCCAACAACTCCTTCCGAGACGGCGCCCGGCGAGGGCCCAGGCCGCCGGCCGCGAGGTGGCTCGCCAATACTTGCGTCAGCAGGCTCGTGCCCGCCAATCTCTCCACGGTAGGGTGGTGCACAGGGGTGCTGTTCTTGAACAGGGCCAGCAACCTCTCCGTCGACATGTTCGTGAAGGTTGTCGTGCGAGCCCACGTGTCGAGGGCCCTCGTGACTGCGACGTCGTCCTTCATTGCCTCCAAGGACGGATACATCTTGCGCAGGCGCAGCGAGAAGAACTCATCCAAATCACAGTCTGGGGCATTCCAGAACTCCCCCCACAAGGCGTCCTTCTCCGCCTGCGACACCCGCACGTCAACCAACTTGAGGAGGCGATAGGGATACGATTGGAACGCAAAGTGAAAGCGGCCGTGGATCTCGCAAGCCAGCGTTGCGAATACCCCCTGGAACTGCGCGCATAGCTGCGCGTGGTCATCGGGGCCGCGGCTGTAGGTATAGAAGACGACGGAGGCTGGGCCATCCAAGTACGGCCCCAAGCAAGACTCTGATATTTCCTGCAGGCATATCTCGAACGGGTTGGTGCGAGACGAGTTCAGGTCCTTGAGCGACGGGCAGTTCGCATCGAGATACTGCAACTTCATCCACAAATTGTCAGCGGGGGCCAAGGCGAAAGACAGGACTGCGGTCTGCTGCATGTGACCAGGCGTGTTCGTTTTCTGGACTGCTCGCACTCGCTTCGAACGAATGACCTCGCGGAAGTCGTCGGCGCCGAGGCCCTGCTCGGCCCTGACCTTCCTGCCCGTGGCGGGGAACGCGCGGCTCAGCGCCTCGGGCAGTATCCCCATGATCATGTCCCCCGCGAGTTGCTCGCCCATCGCCTTCGGGCCACGGGGTCGAAAGGAGGGGCGGGCAGGGGGGGCGAGCGCGAGGGGGGCGCGCGGGAGGGCGAGCGGAGGGGCGAGGGGCAGAAGACGAGGCGGATGGGATGCAGAGGCCAGGGGCGGGGTCGAGAATGAGGGCGAGGGGAGAGAGGGCGAATGGCCCGAATGGCCTCCGACGAAGAACCCCACCGACTCTTCGAAGGCGCACTGGAACAGAAGCCGCCCAACAAGCCCCCCGACACGATGGCCGCGTGTATGTTGTCCTTGGCTGCCTCCTCGCTGGCGCAGCAGCCGTTGCAGTAGTGCACGCGAGCACCGCGCCCCCGCACGCGGGGGTCGCCATTCAGAAACGTCTTGACCAACGTGACGGCCACCCTGCGCTGCCTGTACTCCTGGTCGCTGCGGCGGCCCCCCGGCTGGTCGGCCAACAGCTCGGCCATCTCGTCGTGCGCGGGGAGCGGGATGCGCTCTACCCTGCCGCTCACTTGCGACATGGTCCGCAATATTGTCTGCTCTAAAATGGTGTCGATGTGTCGCGCCCATTCCGCGTTGGGCGGCGGGCCAGGCACAATGTTAAACTCGGATGCGATGGCCTGGGCAGCGATGGAGAGGCCCCTGCGAGACTGAAAACGACGGGTCGTGAACCAGACAGCGTGGATGTCCCCGACGATCTTGTCCTCTGCCATCACCCCTACAATCCCGCGCCACAGGAGATGGGCAGCACATCCCATCGGTGGCGCCAACACGTTCGACGGTAGCATTGCTGCCGTGGCTGCCCGCTTCCTCTTGTTGACGATGTGGTTGTCGGGCACCTCGCTGTACAAAACGATCTGGTGCTTGGCCGCCAACGCCTGCACCTTGTCGATGGTCATCTCGGGGACAGCCTTCTCGACGGACTCAAATACAGTGCTCGCATTGGCTCGCTTCAGGATGGACGGGGCCACGACCAGACGGCGGGCATCCGTGGTGCGACCATCAGGCATAGCAGCGACGACCTCGACCGTCTGGGCCATGAACTCCACGATGCCTTTCCCCGGGAATGCCTTCGGGAAACGCTCTCGGAATCCAACCAGCCCTCTGAGCGTCGGTGGTTTAGAGAGTTTCCTTCGGGGAGGGGGTTTACCCCTCCCCCATGCCCCCTCCCCTGGACTTGGACAGGGGGCCCCGCGAGGCGTCGGAGCGCCCGGAACGGCCTCGGCGAGGCAGCCAACATCGTGGGTTCTACTATTGCATTGGCCCTATTTGGGCCTCCTGAGAGGGGGGGGCCCTACCTACAGCTCCCCTCTCGCTTGATCGATCTCCTCCAAGATGGCCCCATGAAGCGCCCAGGAGGCCCCGAGAGGTCCCAAGATGGCCCCAAGACGGCCCCAAGATGGCCCCAAGAAGCCTCCAGGAGGCCCCCACGAGGATCCCACGCGGCCCAAAGAGGCCCCCCCCGAGGCACCCAAGACGCCGGAGACCCCCCCACGACAGCGAAGGGATCCCCAAGACGTCCCAAGACGCCCAAGAGATACCCCATGAGGCTGCGATAAGCATCCAAGAGACCTCTCTGGCCCTTTTGCTTGCTCTCCTCCTCCTCCTCCTCCTCCTGCCTCCTCCTATCCCTTCTCCCCCTCCTCCTCCTCCTCCCCCTCCGCCTCCTCCCCCCCCCTCATCCTCTTCATCTTCCTTCTCCCCGCGCCCTCATCCACCCATCCGCTTTTCTCCTTCGCCCCCTCTCTCCTTCGCGCGGTTCGGCCGCTCCCCTCTTTGCTCCCGCGCTTCCCTGATCACCTCTCAATTCGCCTGGACATCGTTTCTGGATGGGCTTGGCAGTTGATTCGCGAAGGCGTCTAGAATTATTCCATGACACGCTTTCCACTGGCCCATCTACGTCGGGATCCTGGAATCAAATAGCGGGGCGGGAATTCCGCGGCAAGTCCTGGGCCATGGCACCGAACGACAAAATAAGCTGCGTCGGTCGTAGTCGCCGCTCGATGTGGAGCACTGCGTGCGCGGGCAGTACCATCAACCATGTCGGAGGCATGCCGTGCGCTCCTGCAAGCCGCTCCGCGAGGGATGACGAAAGGACTGCTGATGATGCTGTTTCGCCTACCTCACCCAAGCCGCGAAGTGAGCCCCTCGGCCACCGAATTAAGTTACCCATCCGATCTTTCATGGCATACCGGACAAGCTCAATCGTTTCGATGTAGCACTCCCCCGCAAACTGAATGGGTAATTTCGACCGCCACGTGCGCCCTGCCGTAGGGCCGTTCTCAGTGTTACACACACGGCGAAGAGACTCGTTACCCTCTCGCTCGTGCTGGTGATCCCGCTGTTCTTTTTTCTAGGTTCTGGCACTGCGCATGATTTGGGCATGGCCTTCCGACCGATGAGCCGTGCCTGCAGGGAGCTGGGGGCCACGACGCTGGAAGATCGGCCTCTCGGACGCCACCTCGCGGAAGCCAACTGCAATAACCTCGGCAGGGGTTGGAGCAGCATCGCCCTCGCCCGGCTCGGCTGAAACAGAATAGAAACCATCGGCAATATCTAACACGAATCACGCGGAAGACGTCGGCATTTAGTGTGCGTTTGAGCCAACATGTTTACGGGTGCCAGGGAACAGGAAACCAGGCCCGTCTCTCCTGAGGGACGTCGCTAATGCGACCGCATTAAAGGGAAATGCGTAAATACGCAGAAAGAGCGCACCATACGACGGTTGAGTGAAGCAAAAAAAGCTGGCCTTGAGAACTGGTTTTTGCGATTCCGATGTGTTTCTATGGCGACTGGTGCATGTGGACCGTCGTGCGAAATACCTCTAGCGCTGCCCTAGCGAAACACCGTGCAATCTGCCCAAAGCGGGCTTTCCAAGCGCAGGCCCAGGAAAAACAAAAACCCGTTCTCAAGGCCAAGACTTGTCTTCGCAAGTGGCCGGCGCGCGCGCCGACCGGACCCTTCGGACGTCGCTAATGCGACCGTCCTATGGGAAATGCGTAAAGACGCAGAAATAGCGCACCATACGACGGTTTAGTGAAGCAAAAAAAGCTGGCCTTGAGAACTGGTTCTTGCGAATCCGATGCGTTTCTATGGCGGCTGGTGCATGTGGACCGTCGTGCGAAAAACCTCTAGCGCTGCCCTAGCGAACCGCCGTCCAATCTGCCCAAATCGAGCTTTCCTAGCGCAGGCCCAGGAAAAACAAAAACCCATTCTCAAGGCCAAAACTTGTCTTCGCAGGTGGACGAGCGCAACGCGCCAAGTGGGCCCATTCGGACGGTCGCATTTGGAACAGCGAAGACGACGACGCCGATGACGCCGAGACGACGACGACGACGACGAAGAGACGAGACGAGACGAGACGAGACGAGACGAGACGAGACGAGACGAGACGCAGACGAGACGGACGAGACGACGACGACCGTCCCCCCCCCCCCCCCCGACGACGAGGGACAGACGAGGACGACGACGACCACGACAAGAACACTAACACGGGCCTGCCGCTGCTCTGCGCAGAGGGTGTCTCTCCCCCCAAGCTTACTGAGACGGTGGAGGGGTATTTCTGCAGAGATAATCTTATTATGCTAGGTGTTTCAGCATAGTTCTGGACATTCTGATGGGTTAATTCTGGATATGAGTAGTCTGATGGGGGGTCGTCGGTTTTTTTTTTTTTTTTCCTCCCCCCCCCCCCCTCGTCCTCGTCCTGGTCGTCGTCGTCGTCGCCGACGTCGTCGTCGTGGTCGTGGTCGTTGTCGTGGTCGTGGTCGTGGTCGTGGTCGTCGTCGTTCTCGTCCAGGTCCTCGTCGTCGTCGTCGTCGTTTTCGTCGTCGTCGCCGTCGCCGCCGCCGTCGTCGTCGTCGTCGTCGCTGTCGTGGTCGTGATCGTCGTGGTCGTGGTGGCGTCTTTCCACATAATTGATATTCTGATGTGGAAATTTTTGAATAATTGAATTTCTGATGTGGGTATGTCTGAAAAAAGCTACGCTGATGGTATAATTGATTAGCTGAAACTATGATGTGGCTACTTCTCAATAACTGATTCCGATGTTGTGTATTTCTGAATTACTGAATGTCTGATTCGGGTATTTCTGAATAGTTGAATTTCTGATGTGGGTATTTCTGAAAAAAACTACGCTGATGGTATAATTGATTAGCTGAAATTATGATGTGGTTACTTCTCAATAAATGATTTTCTGATGTTGTGTATTTCTGAATTACTGAATTTCTGATTCGGGTATTTATGAATAACTGAATGTCTGATTTGGGGTATTTCTAAATATCTGAATGTCAGATCTGGGGTATTTCTGAATTTCTGAATTTCTGATTCGGTTATTTCTGAATTGCTGAATTGCTGATTTGGGTATTTCTGAAAAAGAACTACGCTGATGGTATAATTGATTAGCTGAAATTATGATGTGGTTACTTCTCAATAAATGATTTTCTGATGTTGTGTATTTCTGAATTACTGAATTTCTGATTCGGGCATTTCTGAATAACTGAATTTCTGATTTGGGGTATTTCTGAATATCTGAATTTCTGATCTGGAGTATTTCTGAATTTCTGAATTTCTGATTCGGGTATTTCTGAATGACTGAATTGCTGATTTGGGTATTTCTGAATAACTGAATTTCTGATTCCCGTGGCGTTTTAAAGAAGTGGGCCATTAGCAAAGCAAGCGCGCCTTTCAACCAATGCCGACAGGAATCGGGAAGCGGTAAGCGGGCAGGAGGAGGGCGAGGGGAGTGGAGAGTTGTACCCGGGCGCGGCAGAGAGCGCAGCGTGCTACGCAGACTGGCTCGGGGCAGTGGCCCCGCTGGGAGAGCAAAAGATTGGGCACGGCCCTCCGAAGAGAGAGCAGGAGGAGAATGAGGAACATGGGGGGCCGTCTGTCTGCAGCAATTGCGCGTCCCTTGGTGGCTCGCCAGGTCGGCAGAGAAAACAAGTCGCAAGCATAAGATAGATCGAGTGCGCTGTGGGCGTGGATGACATCGGCGCACACGCGCGCCTCAACCGCAAACATTTAGGCCCAGAAAACCCCTCGATCAGCGCGCGCCCGGGCCGAGTGTACCGTCTTGGCCAAGAGAATGCACCGTCAGCGCGTAGAAAAAAATTGTGCGCGACAAGGAGGCGAGGGCCTTGGAAGGCCAGGTCGACACCTTTCGAGCGGGGCGCGGCCAGCGAAAATCGCCAAGGATGGGCCGAGAGGGAAATCTGCAAAGGTAACCGCGGAACGGCGCTTGTCCTGACTATCCGTTTAGGCCCAGAAGCCCCCTCGATCAGCGTGCATCCCAGCCTGGTAGCCTGTCTTGACCCAGAGAGGAACACAGTCAGCGCGTCTAAGCAAAAGAGGTGCACGATATTGAAACAGGGGCCTCGGAAGGCCATGCCAACACTTTTCGAGCGGGGCGTGGCCAGCGGCAATGGCCAAGGGTGGGCCGAAAGGGAACTACGCAACAGTAGTCCTAGAAACTCGCTCGTCCTTGCTACCCGTGATGACTGTAGCGTACAATCGGGGCGCTGACCTAAGGAACCCTAAATAAGGAACGGGGCCACTTTTCTCCAGAAGTTGAACTTCGATTTCCCTTCGAAAAACCTACGGAAAGCTTGGGGCAAACTGTGAAACAATGAAGGAACACGGAGCCCCTATCCAACGAAAAGAGTTCCTTCTTCAGCGCCCCGACTGCAATTCAGAAGGAGAGGGCAAGGAGGAGGATCGGGTCTCGAGGATCGGGGGTCGAACTTCGGAGATGCACTGGTTGCGTGTCTGTCCACCATTTTGCGGGCCTCCACAGAGCGGTTCGCATCGCAGCTGCTGGCCCCAGCTCGAAAAATACCGCCGAAGAGGGGGCACGAAGAGGTGCGAGACGCAGCTGTGCAATGGCGGGGAAGGGACAGGTGGAGAGAGGGGAGGAACATCGAGATTCGACGATCGACGTTCGAGGTTGCCGACTGGTTCCCTCCCCTGTTTGAGCCTCTGGAGTACCTCTCGTCGCCGTGGGTTTCCCTGGAAGTCTGGCCACAACAAGTCTGGCCAAAACGATCCCCTGGAGAAATCCATGGGCTGATGCCGATTGAAAGAGGAGGAGAATGCCAGAGATGATGACGACGAAACGGGGAAGAGGATGAGAACATGAATGAACATATTTGATAGCGGATAATCAAGTCATGGGATACAGTTGCTAGTAGGACTCCCAAAATTATGGACGCACATCGGGGGGATTTGAAGAGATGGATTGGCTGTTCATGGCTTCCGCTTGTCATAATCACATATATCCTACCCAAGTTGTTTCTCTGGGTTCCGTCCTCCTCGTCCGTGCACTCGCGCGGACACGCGCACGCGTGCGCGCGCGCCCGCGCATGCGCGACCGCGCGCGCTTACCAGCGCACACCCACTTGCCTGCACCCACGCACCCACGCACATTCGTCACACGGCGGCAGGTTTGGCTAACGCAGCGAGAGCTAGAGAGCGAGACACGCCGAGGCCAATGACCACCGGGACTTGCAGGTGGGGGGTCAGGACGTACAGGATTCGGCCTGATGTAAAGAACGGTGAATGGGCAACGACACCCTTCTTCCCAAGAAGCTCCAGAGGGGCCCCGGAGACGCCCAGAGACTGGCCCAAGGGGTTTCGACAAAGCCCCAAGACGGCCCCGAGACGGCCCCGCAGCCCACCCGCTGGGGCGACGACGACGACGACGACGACGACAGCAGCAGCAGCAGCAGCAACAACAACAACAACAACGACATCAACAACAAAAACAACAACAACAACAACAACAACAGCAACAGCAACAGCAACAGCAACAACAACAACAACAACAACATAAACAACAACAACACCAACACCAACACCACCACCACCAACAACAACAACAACAAACATCATCCTCACCGCGGATCCCCACTGCAGCCGGGCACCCAGGGACATTGTAAGACCGTTCGGCCCCCTCGCCCCGATGAGATGCCAATGGGGAGGGCACGGCGTTGCTAGCAGACAAAAATCGCGAGAGGCGGAGGGGGGGGGAGGGGGGGGCAAGGAGGGGGGGCAGGGAGGGAGGAGGAGGGAGGAGGAAGGAGGGAGGGAGGGAGGAGGAAGGGGTGGAGGGAGGAGATGTTAGAGTGTTTGCCACCGCGGGGCTCCTCAGAGGCAGCCCCGCGCCTCCGCAGCCGCTTCGGCGGCCTCCTCCGCGGCCGCCCTCGCGGCGGCCGCTTCCTTGCGGCTCGCATAAGCCGCCTCGAACGACTTGGTCGAGTCTCGCAGCGCCTCGATGATCTTCTGATTGCTCCGCAGCGCGTACCCGAGGGCGTCCTCGGCCGCGGAGGCCGCGCGCTCGGCCGCCGCCTGCGCGGCCTCCACCGCGCGCGCATCCCCCTCGAGGGCTGCGCCAGAATCCTGCCGCGGCTCCGCGGCCGCGCGCGCCGCCGCCGCGGCCTTGGCCTTGGCCTGCTGGGCCGACACCGCCGCGCGGGCCCTGGCCACGCGCTGCTGGGTCCCCTCGCAAACGAGGTGCTCAGGCGGCGGATGGCTCGGCGGCGCCGGCCGCTTCATGGCGACCACTGCCGCGCGCCCGCGCCACCGAAGCTCGAAGCTTGAAGCGTGGCCGCAGGAGGAGGGAGGAGAAGGAGGAGGGAGGAGGAGGAGGAGGAGGAGGGGGAGGAGGAGGAGGGCGGAGGAGGAGGAGGAGGAGGAGGAGGAGGAGGAGGAGGAGGAGGAGGAGGAGGATGGGATGGGGATTGGGCCCGTAGGAGTTCGACCCCCCTGAACGGCACGCAGCCTACGGGGGGCCCACGACCGGGGACCAGTATTGGCAAGCGACTGCAGGCCTTTCCCCCGAGCCACTGGACGACGGAGCCACCAGGGCCGAGAACCGTCTTCCAGCGCCTGGAGGAGACGCGCACAGTTACCTACCACGCAGTGCTACCTACGACCCCCACCCTTGCCCTAGGACGGCAAATCCCGTCGGGGATGCCTGGGCAGCCTGGGGGCGAACAACCGAGCCGGGGGCGGGCCAGCTGCAAGGTCCGCGGGCGCCTGGAGAGGAAATGGGGGGATGCAAGGGAGGTGGATGAGGAAAGGAAAGGAGGAGGAGAGTGAGGAGGAGAGGCAGGAGAGAGGGGGGGGGGGTGGGTGAGGGGAAGGAGTGAGGAGAGGGTGGAGGAGAGAGGGGGATGATGAGGAGGAAAGGGGAAGGAGGAGGAGAGGAGGAGGAGGAGGAGGAGGAGGGGAGGGGTGGAGGAGAAACAGGGGGGAGGAAGACAGGATCGAGTATGATAATCGAACATTCGCCCCCTTCCCCAACGAACCCCCCGGCCATCGCGACCCTCCCGGCTGGCCCTCTCCGACGCCATGACACGGCGGCGCAAGCGTGCATACGCAAACGCCAATGTTGAATCAGAGGGGCGGGGCCGCACCATCAAACCTGATGACAAAGGACGCGCGGTCAAGATGCAAGACCCTTTCACGCCCGAGCCGACGTTGCTGTTAACGGTGCGCGGTCAAGCAAGGATGCAGATGCCCCTTGCCCCTCTGGCAAATGGGTCGCCCTTGCCACGCGCGCGGGCGGCGATTCTCTTCGCGCCCCAGCGGAAGGGCGGCGGGGGAAAAGGGATCGGAGAGGAGGGGGCATTGACCAGCATGGAATACATCGCGGGGTACCCTGCCCGCCAGTCGGGACGCACGCTGGCCAAGTTACGGTGGAAGCGCCCTCCTCTTCCACCTCCTCTTCCTCCTCCTACGGGCCTTACCCCTCCTCGCCCCTGTTTCAAAACTGGCCCTTGGGCCTGAGACAGTTGTGTTTGCTATTTCCGAAGGCGCGACGGTTCGGGCTCGTCTCTCAAGCGGCAATCAGACGCTCCACCTCCTCGATAGAGGACCCTGGCTCACCGTGACGGATGTCCATGCTAATGTGGTCTCTGCGCATAGTGGCGGAAATTGGCAGGCGGAGGCCGACGAGGAGCCAATACTTCAAACGGTGGACGCACTGCTCATCTGTCAGGCGCTCTTTACCGTAAGTCAACTGCTTCTTGCAGGGCAGGCCTGGGACTGCCGCGTCTGGATTGGCGGGGTCAGGGACGTGGCCGTCGCAATGGCGGCCGCACGTGGCGCCCCAACCGATCTGAACACCCTGGCTGAAAACCCGCGCGAGATTGAAGCGATACCGAGCGGGCCCCCATGGGATCGCCCGCTTTTCCTTGGGGGGCGCAGGCGCCTCGGGCCCCGGCGCTGCGGCCGCGGCCGCCGGATCAGCGGGCGCAGGCGGGGGCGGAGGAACCAGCGGGGGCAGAGGAACTGGCGGGGCCGGAGGAACCGCTGCCAATGGTGGCGCAGCCTCGGCCTGAGGCAGAGCCTTCTTTGCTGTGGCCTTCGCCTTCAGCTTCGAAAAAACATGCGTCAATAACTCATCGTCGTCTACGTCGCTCTCGGACTGAGGCTCCGCGCTCGGGCACTCCACGGCGCACTTAGGCTTCTTCTTGGGCGGGGGTGTCGGGCAGGCGGACTCGCGCGAAAGCGCGTGGAAACCCTGGCAGATGTTCGCCGCGAGCGCGGCCTCTGACCCACTGGGTCCGCCGTCGCCGCCCTCGACAGCCAGGGCCTCGCCACCGGCGCCGTCGTCGCCGAAAGTCCGCCCCGCCACGAATGGAGGACCCCTCGTCGCGACAGGCGCTCCTCGGACATCGAGCCGAAGACGAGGGAGAGGCGGGCGATGATGAGGAGGAGGAGGAGGGGGAGGAGGAGGAGGAGGAGGAGGAGGAAGGAGAGGAGGAAGAGGATGAGGAGGGAGAGGAGGAGGATGAGGAGGAGGAGGAGGAAGACCTCGCCCACCCTGGGATGGGGGGGGAGGAGGAGGAGAGGGCGAAGGGGGATGAGGAGGAGGAGGAGGAGGAGGAGGAAGAGGAGGAGAGGAAGGGGGGAGAAGAAGGAGAAAATGAGGACGAGGAAATGGCGCCATCTCGTTCGCGACCCGCCCCGCCCGCGAGCTCATTGCCGGCCCCTTGCGCCAGCGCTCGAGTTCCCGCTTTGAACGAGGCCCCCCTCCACCTCCACCCTCACTCCTCCTCCACCTCCTCACCTCCTCCTCCCCCTCCTCCTCCACCTCCTCCTCCTCCTCCTCCCCCCCCTCCTCCTCTTTCTCGTCCTCCTCCTACTCCTCCTCCACCTCGTCCTCGGACGACGACGGCAGGCGACAGCGGAGCGATCGGCAGCTCAGCAAGGAAGCACTAGGCCTCCTGCAGCGGCACGGGGACGGGCCAGCCCCACCGCCCTCCCGCTCCCCCCCTCATCCTCTGCCCCCCCCCCCCTATCCACCAACCACCTCACCTCCCACATCCTCCACCTCCTCCCTCTTCGTTCCTCCTCCTCCTCCTCCTCCTCCTCCTCCTCCTCCTCCTCCCTCCTCCTCCCCCTCCCCCCCCATCCGCCTCCCCCCACCATCCTCGCCCTCCCCCTCACCCCTCCCCCCTCCTCCTCCTCCTCCTCCTCCTCCTCCCCCTCCTCCTCCTCCCCTCCTGCTCCTCGCCCCTCCTCCTTCCCTCGCCGTCCCCCTCGCCCTCTTCCGTCATCTGTTTCGGTTGGCTGGCGGGCGCGGCGCCAGCCGTAATGCTTACAGCGTACGGGTCGCCCTCCCCGACGACTTCGAAGTACCTCAAGCTCGCGGCGTCCTCGGGGCAGGCGACCTGCAACGGGCGCAACTCCAGGCCATCTGGGTCACCTGCTGGCAGAGACAAGAAGGAACGATGGATGGAAAGAAACTCGCCGACGTTCGGCGAGCTTGTTTTCGCGTTCCTTCCTGGGGCCTTCGGTTCTGACGCCGAACCGAAGGCTCCAGGAAGGAATGCGAATAACGAGAACGCCGATCATCGGCGAGCCTGTTTGGCATCCAGTGTTCGGCGTAGGTCTGACCTGGAAGCCGCCGCAAAGCCGCGGCAATGACCTCGCTGATCTCCTTGATCACGAGTCTGCCAGCGCATGCCTGCAACCGCACGCCAGCAGCGCAGCGCTCCAGCATCAGCACCGTCGCGCCCCGCGGCTCATTGAACGACATGGCGCCTAGCTGGAATATGTACTCGATGTGTGCTGGCATGGACGTGAGCATGAACAACTGCCCCCTCTTGAATTTGACCCGCTGGAAAATGCCAACGATGGCCTCGCGCGCCTCGATGCCGAGGGCGTGGAGGGCAGGATCCGCCGTCGGGCACAGTCCAGGATGCGCGACCCCGCAGCACTGCCGGTACGAGACATGCAAATCCTTCGGGATCCCATCGCAGTCCGAGACGACAAGCCGCCGCTGGAACGCAGACCGCAATGGCTCTGACATGCGTCGCACGCCGCCTGTCGCAGCGGGAGGGGCGGCGAGCCGCTGCATGGCCTCCAGGACATTGCGCTCCTGGATGGGGGCACCGCGGGACGACAGCCCCAGGAGCTTGTTGCCGATGGAGCGGCTGTACCGCTCCTCCTCGTCCACGGCGCCGCCGAGCTGTTGCTCGCGCGCCGCCTCCTCCTGCATGTGAAACCTTGCCCTCTCCTCATTCGGCAGCGCGGCGAATGCTCGCAATCGCTGTCGGCGCACCTCCTTCCAGGGCAGTGCCTTGTCATGCGGCTTGCTGCGCACGCATGCGAATGCGCCCCTCGCGCCCCGTGGCTTGCCACGGGCCTTCTTGGCGCATCGGAGCGGGACATGTGCCTCCAACAACTCCTTCCGAGACGGCGCCCGGCGAGGGTCCAGGCCGCCGGCCGCGAGGTGGCTCGCCAATACTTGCGTCAGCAGGCTCGTGCCCGCCAATCTCTCCACGGTAGGGTGGTGCACAGGGGTGCTGTTCTTGAACAGGGCCAGCAACCTCTCCGTCGACATGTTCGTGAAGGTTGTCGTGCGAGCCCACGTGTCGAGGGCCCTCGTGACTGCGACGTCGTCCTTCATTGCCTCCAAGGACGGATACATCTTGCGCAGGCGCAGCGAGAAGAACTCATCCAAATCACATTCTGGGGCATTCCAGAACTCCCCCCACAAGGCGTCCTTCTCCGCCTGCGACACCCGCACGTCAACCAACTTGAGGAGGCGATAGGGATACGATTGGAACGCAAAGTGAAAGCGGCTGTGGATCTCGCAAGCCAGCGTTGCGAATGCCCCCTGGAACTGCGCGCATAGCTGCGCGTGGTCATCGGGGCCGCGGCTGTAGGTATAGAAGACGACGGAGGCTGGGCCATCCAAGTACGGCCCCAAGCAAGACTCTGATATTTCCTGCAGGCATATCTCGAACGGGTTGGTGCGAGACGAGTTCAGGTCCTTGAGCGACGGGCAGTTCGCATCGAGATACTGCAACTTCATCCACAAATTGTCAGCGGGGGCCAAGGCGAAAGACAGGACTGCGGTCTGCTGCATGTGACCAGGCGTGTTCGTTTTCTGGACTGCTCGCACTCGCTTCGAACGAATGACCTCGCGGAAGTCGTCGGCGCCGAGGCCCTGCTCGGCCCTGACCTTCCTGCCCGTGGCGGGGAACGCGCGGCTCAGCGCCTCGGGCAGTATCCCCATGATCATGTCCCCCGCGAGTTGCTCGCCCATCGCCTTCGGGCCACGGGGTCGAAAGGAGGGGCGGGCAGGGGGGGCGAGCGCGAGGGGGGCGCGCGGGAGGGCGAGCGGAGGGGCGAGGGGCAGAAGACGAGGCGGATGGGATGCAGAGGCCAGGGGCGGGGTCGAGAATGAGGGCGAGGAGAGAGAGGGCGAATGGCCCGAATGGCCTCCGACGAAGAACCCCACCGACTCTTCGAAGGCGCACTGGAACAGAAGCCGCCCAACAAGCCCCCCGACACGATGGCCGCGTGTATGTTGTCCTTGGCTGCCTCCTCGCTGGCGCAGCAGCCGTTGCAGTAGTGCACGCGAGCACCGCGCCCCCGCACGCGGGGGTCGCCATTCAGAAACGTCTTGACCAACGTGACGGCCACCCTGCGCTGCCTGTACTCCTGGTCGCTGCGGCGGCCCCCCGGCTGGTCGGCCAACAGCTCGGCCATCTCGTCGTGCGCGGGGAGCGGGATGCGCTCTACCCTGCCGCTCACTTGCGACATGGTCCGCAATATTGTCTGCTCTAAAATGGTGTCGATGTGTCGCGCCCATTCCGCGTTGGGCGGCGGGCCAGGCACAATGTTAAACTCGGATGCGATGGCCTGGGCAGCGATGGAGAGGCCCCTGCGAGACTGAAAACGACGGGTCGTGAACCAGACAGCGTGGATGTCCCCGACGATCTTGTCCTCTGCCATCACCCCTACAATCCCGCGCCACAGGAGATGGGCAGCACATCCCATCGGTGGCGCCAACACGTTCGACGGTAGCATTGCTGCCGTGGCTGCCCGCTTCCTCTTGTTGACGATGTGGTTGTCGGGCACCTCGCTGTACAAAACGATCTGGTGCTTGGCCGCCAACGCCTGCACCTTGTCGATGGTCATCTCGGGGACAGCCTTCTCGACGGACTCAAATACAGTGCTCGCATTGGCTCGCTTCAGGATGGACGGGGCCACGACCAGACGGCGGGCATCCGTGGTGCGACCATCAGGCATAGCAGCGACGACCTCGACCGTCTGGGCCATGAACTCCACGATGCCTTTCCCCGGGAATGCCTTCGGGAAACGCTCTCGGAATCCAACCAGCCCTCTGAGCGTCGGTGGTTTAGAGAGTTTCCTTCGGGGAGGGGGTTTACCCCTCCCCCATGCCCCCTCCCCTGGACTTGGACAGGGGGCCCCGCGAGGCGTCGGAGCGCCCGGAACGGCCTCGGCGAGGCAGCCAACATCGTGGGTTCTACTATTGCATTGGCCCTATTTGGGCCTCCTGAGAGGGGGGGCCCTACCTACAGCTCCCCTCTCGCTTGATCGATCTCCTCCAAGATGGCCCCATGAAGCGCCCAGGAGGCCCCGAGAGGTCCCAAGATGGCCCCAAGACGGCCCCAAGATGGCCCCAAGAAGCCTCCAGGAGGCCCCCACGAGGATCCCACGCGGCCCAAAGAGGCCCCCCCCGAGGCACCCAAGACGCCGGAGACCCCCCCACGACAGCGAAGGGATCCCCAAGACGTCCCAAGACGCCCAAGAGATACCCCATGAGGCTGCGATAAGCATCCAAGAGACCTCTCTGGCCCTTTTGCTTGCTCTCCTCCTCCTCCTCCTCCTCCTGCCTCCTCCTATCCCTTCTCCCCCTCCTCCTCCTCCTCCCCCTCCGCCTCCTCCCCCCCCCTCATCCTCTTCATCTTCCTTCTCCCCGCGCCCTCATCCACCCATCCGCTTTTCTCCTTCGCCCCCTCTCTCCTTCGCGCGGTTCGGCCGCTCCCCTCTTTGCTCCCGCGCTTCCCTGATCACCTCTCAATTCGCCTGGACATCGTTTCTGGATGGGCTGGCGGTGATACGCGAAGCGTCTAGAATTTATTCCATGACACCGCTTTCCACTGGCCCTCTACGTCAGGATCTGGAATCAAATAGCGGGCGGACTCCTGCAAGCCCTGGGCCATGGCACCGAACGACAAAAATAGCTGCGTCGGGTCGTAGTGCCGCTCGATGTGGAGCACGGCGCCGTCGGGCAGACCATCCAACCATGTCGAGAAGGCATGGCCGTGCGCCTCCTGCAAGCCGCCCGCGAGGATGGACAAAGCCTGCTGATGATGCCTTGTTTCGCCTACTCCCCCAAGGCCGCGGAAGTGAGCCCCCTGGCCCCCGACTTCCTTCCAGCCGATCTTCATGGCACCGGACAAGCTCCACTCGTTCGGATGTGCACTCGAAAACTGATGGGGTAATCCGACCGCCACGTTGTCGCCCTGCCGTAGGCCGTTCTCAGTGTTCCACACACTGCGAAGAGACTCGTTACCCTCTCGCTCGTGCTGGTGATCCCGCTGTTCTTTTTTCAAGGTTCTGGCACTGCGCATGATTTGGGCATGGCCTTCCGACCGATGAGCCGTGCCTGCAGGGAGCTGGGGGCCACGACGCTGGAAGATCGGCCTCTCGGACGCCACCTCGCGGAAGCCAACTGCAATAACCTCGGCAGGGGTTGGAGCAGCATCGCCCTCGCCCGGCTCGGCTGAAACAGAATAGAAACCATCGGCAATATCTAACATGAATCACGCGGAAGACGTCGGCATTTAGTGTGCGTTTGAGCCAACATGTTTACGGGTGCCAGGGAACAGGAAACCAGGCCCGTCTCTCCTGAGGGACGTCGCTAATGCGACCGCATTAAAGGGAAATGCGTAAATACGCAGAAAGAGCGCACCATACGACGGTTTAGTGAAGCAAAAAAAGCTGGCCTTGAGAACTGGTGTTTGCGATTCCGATGCGTTTCTATGGCGACTGGTGCATGTGGACCGTCGTGCGAAATACCTCTAGCGCTGCCCTAGCGAAACACCGTGCAATCTGCCCAAAGCGGGCTTTCCAAGCGCAGGCCCAGGAAAAACAAAAACCCGTTCTCAAGGCCAAGACTTGTTTTCGCAAGTGGCCGGCGCGCGCGCCGACCGGACCCTTCGGACGTCGCTAATGCGACCGTCCTATGGGAAATGCGTAAAGACGCAGAAAGAGCGCACCATACGACGGTTTAGTGAAGCAAAAAAAGCTGGCCTTGAGAACTGGTTCTTGCGAATCCGATGCGTTTCTATGGCGGCTGGTGCATGTGGACCGTCGTGCGAAAAACCTCTAGCGCTGCCCTAGCGAACCGCCGTCCAATCTGCCCAAATCGGGCTTTCCAAGCGCAGGCCCAGGAAAAACAAAAACCCGTTCTCAAGGCCAAGACTTGTCTTCGCAGGTGGCCGGCGCACGCGCCAATTGGCCCCTTCGGACGTCGCATTTGGGAACAGACGAAGACGACGACGCCGATGACGCCGAGACGACGACGACGACGACGACGAGACGAGACGAGACGAGACGAGACGAGACGAGACGAGACGAGACGAGACGAGACGAGACGAGACGACGACGACGACGACGACGAGGACCAGGACGAGGACGACGACGACCACGACCAAGACCACTACCACGGGCCTGCCGCTTCTCTGCGCAGAGGGATTGTCTCTCCCCCCAAGCTTACTGAGACGGTGGGGATGGGTGTATTTCTGCAGAGATAATCTTATTATGCTAGGTGTTTCAGCATAGTTCTGGACATTCTGATGAGGTACTTCTGGATACTGAGTAGTCTGATGGGGGGTCGTCGTCCTCGTCCTCGTCCTGGTCGTCGTCGTCGTCGCCGACGTCGTCGTCGTGGTCGTGGTCGTTGTCGTGGTCGTGGTCGTGGTCGTGGTCGTCGTCGTTCTCGTCCAGGTCCTCGTCGTCGTCGTCGTTTTCGTCGTCGTCGCCGTCGCCGCCGCCGTCGTCGTCGTCGTCGTCGCTGTCGTGGTCGTGATCGTCGTGGTCGTGGTGGCGTCTTTCCACATAATTGATATTCTGATGTGGAAATTTTTGAATAATTGAATTTCTGATGTGGGTATGTCTGAAAAAAGCTACGCTGATGGTATAATTGATTAGCTGAAACTATGATGTGGCTACTTCTCAATAACTGATTCCGATGTTGTGTATTTCTGAATTACTGAATGTCTGATTCGGGTATTTCTGAATAGTTGAATTTCTGATGTGGGTATTTCTGAAAAAAAAACTACGCTGATGGTATAATTGATTAGCTGAAATTATGATGTGGTTACTTCTCAATAAATGATTTTCTGATGTTGTGTATTTCTGAATTACTGAATTTCTGATTCGGGTATTTATGAATAACTGAATGTCTGATTTGGGGTATTTCTGAATATCTGAATTTCAGATCTGGAGTATTTCTGAATTTCTGAATTTCTGATTCGGTTATTTCTGAATTACTGAATTGCTGATTTGGGTATTTCTGAAAAAGAACTACGCTGATGGTATAATTGATTAGCTGAAATTATGATGTGGTTACTTCTCAATAAATGATTTTCTGATGTTGTGTATTTCTGAATTACTGAATTTCTGATTCGGGCATTTCTGAATAACTGAATTTCTGATTTGGGGTATTTCTGAATATCTGAATTTCTGATCTGGAGTATTTCTGAATTTCTGAATTTCTGATTCGGGTATTTCTGAATGACTGAATTGCTGATTTGGGTATTTCTGAATAACTGAATTTCTGATTCCCGTGGCGTTTTAAAGAAGTGGGCCATTAGCAAAGCAAGCGCGCCTTTCAACCAATGCCGACAGGAATCGGGAAGCGGTAAGCGGGCAGGAGGAGGGCGAGGGGAGTGGAGAGTTGTACCCGGGCGCGGCAGAGAGCGCAGCGTGCTACGCAGACTGGCTCGGGGCAGTGGCCCCGCTGGGAGAGCAAAAGATTGGGCACGGCCCTCCGAAGAGAGAGCAGGAGGAGAATGAGGAACATGGGGGGCCGTCTGTCTGCAGCAATTGCGCGTCCCTTGGTGGCTCGCCAGGTCGGCAGAGAAAACAAGTCGCAAGCATAAGATAGATCGAGTGCGCTGTGGGTGTGGATGACATCGGCGCACACGCGCGCCTCAACCGCAAACATTTAGGCCCAGAAAACCCCTCGATCAGCGTGCGCCCGGGCCGAGTGTACCGTCTTGGCCAAGAGAATGCACCGTCAGCGCGTAGAAAAAAAATTGTGCGCGACAAGGAGGCGAGGGCCTTGGAAGGCCAGGTCGACACCTTTCGAGCGGGGCGCGGCCAGCGAAAATCGCCAAGGATGGGCCGAGAGGGAAATCTGCAAAGGTAACCGCGGAACGGCGCTTGTCCTGACTATCCGTTTAGGCCCAGAAGCCCCCTCGATCAGCGTGCATCCCAGCCTGGTAGCCTGTCTTGACCCAGAGAGAAACACAGTCAGCGCGTCTAAGCAAAAGAGGTGCACGATATTGAAACAGGGGCCTCGGAAGGCCATGCCAACACTTTTCGAGCGGGGCGTGGCCAGCGGCAATGGCCAAGGGTGGGCCGAAAGGGAACTACGCAACAGTAGTCCTAGAAACTCGCTCGTCCTTGCTACCCGTGATGACTGTAGCGTACAATCGGGGCGCTGACCTAAGGAACCCTAAATAAGGAACGGGGCCACTTTTCTCCAGAAGTTGAACTTCGATTTCCCTTCGAAAAACCTACGGAAAGCTTGGGGCAAACTGTGAAACAATGAAGGAACACGGAGCCCCTATCCAACGAAAAGAGTTCCTTCTTCAGCGCCCCGACTGCAATTCAGAAGGAGAGGGCAAGGAGGAGGATCGGGTCTCGAGGATCGGGGGTCGAACTTCGGAGATGCACTGGTTGCGTGTCTGTCCACCATTTTGCGGGCCTCCACAGAGCGGTTCGCATCGCAGCTGCTGGCCCCAGCTCGAAAAATACCGCCGAAGAGGGGGCACGAAGAGGTGCGAGACGCAGCTGTGCAATGGCGGGGAAGGGACAGGTGGAGAGAGGGGAGGAACATCGAGATTCGACGATCGACGTTCGAGGTTGCCGACTGGTTCCCTCCCCTGTTTGAGCCTCTGGAGTACCTCTCGTCGCCGTGGGTTTCCCTGGAAGTCTGGCCACAACAAGTCTGGCCAAAACGATCCCCTGGAGAAATCCATGGGCTGATGCCGATTGAAAGAGGAGGAGAATGCCAGAGATGATGACGACGAAACGGGGAAGAGGATGAGAACATGAATGAACATATTTGATAGCGGATAATCAAGTCATGGGATACAGTTGCTAGTAGGACTCCCAAAATTATGGACGCACATCGGGGGGATTTGAAGAGATGGATTGGCTGTTCATGGCTTCCGCTTGTCATAATCACATATATCCTACCCAAGTTGTTTCTCTGGGTTCCGTCCTCCTCGTCCGTGCACTCGCGCGGACACGCGCACGCGTGCGCGCGCGCCCGCGCATGCGCGACCGCGCGCGCTTACCAGCGCACACCCACTTGCCTGCACCCACGCACCCACGCACATTCGTCACACGGCGGCAGGTTTGGCTAACGCAGCGAGAGCTAGAGAGCGAGACACGCCGAGGCCAATGACCACCGGGACTTGCAGGTGGGGGGTCAGGACGTACAGGATTCGGCCTGATGTAAAGAACGGTGAATGGGCAACGACACCCTTCTTCCCAAGAAGCTCCAGAGGGGCCCCGGAGACGCCCAGAGACTGGCCCAAGGGGTTTCGACAAAGCCCCAAGACGGCCCCGAGACGGCCCCGCAGCCCACCCGCTGGGGCGACGACGACGACGACGACGACGACAGCAGCAGCAGCAGCAGCAACAACAACAACAACAACGACATCAACAACAAAAACAACAACAACAACAACAACAACAGCAACAGCAACAGCAACAGCAACAACAACAACAACAACAACATAAACAACAACAACACCAACACCAACACCACCACCACCAACAACAACAACAACAAACATCATCCTCACCGCGGATCCCCACTGCAGCCGGGCACCCAGGGACATTGTAAGACCGTTCGGCCCCCTCGCCCCGATGAGATGCCAATGGGGAGGGCACGGCGTTGCTAGCAGACAAAAATCGCGAGAGGCGGAGGGGGGGGGAGGGGGGGGCAAGGAGGGGGGGCAGGGAGGGAGGAGGAGGGAGGAGGAAGGAGGGAGGGAGGGAGGAGGAAGGGGTGGAGGGAGGAGATGTTAGAGTGTTTGCCACCGCGGGGCTCCTCAGAGGCAGCCCCGCGCCTCCGCAGCCGCTTCGGCGGCCTCCTCCGCGGCCGCCCTCGCGGCGGCCGCTTCCTTGCGGCTCGCATAAGCCGCCTCGAACGACTTGGTCGAGTCTCGCAGCGCCTCGATGATCTTCTGATTGCTCCGCAGCGCGTACCCGAGGGCGTCCTCGGCCGCGGAGGCCGCGCGCTCGGCCGCCGCCTGCGCGGCCTCCACCGCGCGCGCATCCCCCTCGAGGGCTGCGCCAGAATCCTGCCGCGGCTCCGCGGCCGCGCGCGCCGCCGCCGCGGCCTTGGCCTTGGCCTGCTGGGCCGACACCGCCGCGCGGGCCCTGGCCACGCGCTGCTGGGTCCCCTCGCAAACGAGGTGCTCAGGCGGCGGATGGCTCGGCGGCGCCGGCCGCTTCATGGCGACCACTGCCGCGCGCCCGCGCCACCGAAGCTCGAAGCTTGAAGCGTGGTGGGCCTCGGCACGTGGAGAGGGGTGTGTGATTGGTCGGTGAATGGAGCGGAGGATAGAGTAGGGAGGAGGAGGAGTGGCGGATGGGTAGGAAGAGGAGTAGAGTAGGATGAGAGAGGAGAGGAGTAGTGGAGGATTGGAGGAGGGGATTGGGCCCGTAGGAGTTCGACCCCCCTGAACGGCACGCAGCCTACGGGGGGCCCACGACCGGGGACCAGTATTGGCAAGCGACTGCAGGCCTTTCCCCCGAGCCACTGGACGACGGAGCCACCAGGGCCGAGAACCGTCTTCCAGCGCCTGGAGGAGACGCGCACAGTTACCTACCACGCAGTGCTACCTACGACCCCCACCCTTGCCCTAGGACGGCAAATCCCGTCGGGGATGCCTGGGCAGCCTGGGGGCGAACAACCGAGCCGGGGGCGGGCCAGCTGCAAGGTCCGCGGGCGCCTGGAGGGAGGATGGGGGGATGCAAGGGAGGTGGAGGAGGAGGAGGAGGAGGGAGAGGGACTACTTATGAGTATGCTTAGTATATTCTTGGTTTGTTGTTCGTGGTAGGTTAAGGAGTCTTAGTCCGATGATGTATGAGTTTTGTAGTAATGAGCTGCGGGGATGAGTAGTAGTCGTGCGCGGAGGAGGAGGAGGAGGAGGAGGAGGAGGGGGGAGGAGAAACGGGGGGAGGAGGAGACAGGGTCGAGATGATAATCGAACTTCGTCCTTCCCCAACCCCGACTCGCCGACCTCCCGGCTGGCCCTCTCCGACGCCATGACACGGCGGCGCAAGCGTGCATACGCAAACGCCAATGTTGAATCAGAGGGGCGGGGCCGCACCATCAAACCTGATGACAAAGGGCGCGCGGTCAAGATGCAAGACCCTTTCACGCCCGAGCCGACGTTGCTGTTAACGGTGCGCGGTCAAGCAAGGATGCAGATGCCCCTTGCCCCTCTGGCAAATGGGTCGCCCTTGCCACGCGCGCGGGCGGCGATTCTCTTCGCGCCCCAGCGGAAGGGCGGCGGGGGAAAAGGGATCGGAGAGGAGGGGGCATTGACCAGCATGGAATACATCGCGGGGTACCCTGCCCGCCAGTCGGGACGCACGCTGGCCAAGTTACGGTGGAAGCGCCCTCCTCTTCCACCTCCTCTTCCTCCTCCTACGGGCCTTACCCCTCCTCGCCCCTGTTTCAAAACTGGCCCTTGGGCCTGAGACAGTTGTGTTTGCTATTTCCGAAGGCGCGACGGTTCGGGCTCGTCTCTCAAGCGGCAATCAGACGCTCCACCTCCTCGATAGAGGACCCTGGCTCACCGTGACGGATGTCCATGCTAATGTGGTCTCTGCGCATAGTGGCGGATATTGGCAGGCGGAGGCCGACGAGGAGCCAATACTTCAAACGGTGGACGCACTGCTCATCTGTCAGGCGCTCTTTACCGTAAGTCAACTGCTTCTTGCAGGGCAGGCCTGGGACTGCCGCGTCTGGATTGGCGGGGTCAGGGACGTGGCCGTCGCAATGGCGGCCGCACGTGGCGCCCCAACCGATCTGAACACCCTGGCTGAAAACCCGCGCGAGATTGAAGCGATACCGAGCGGGCCCCCATGGGATCGCCCGCTTTTCCTTGGGGGGCGCAGGCGCCTCGGGCCCCGGCGCTGCGGCCGCGGCCGCCGGATCAGCGGGCGCAGGCGGGGGCGGAGGAACCAGCGGGGGCAGAGGAACTGGCGGGGCCGGAGGAACCACTGCCAATGGTGGCGCAGCCTCGGCCTGAGGCAGAGCCTTCTTTGCTGTGGCCTTCGCCTTCAGCTTCGAAAAAACATGCGTCAATAACTCATCGTCGTCTACGTCGCTCTCGGACTGAGGCTCCGCGCTCGGGCACTCCACGGCGCACTTAGGCTTCTTCTTGGGCGGGGGTGTCGGGCAGGCGGACTCGCGCGAAAGCGCGTGGAAACCCTGGCAGATGTTCGCCGCGAGCGCGGCCTCTGACCCACTGGGTCCGCCGTCGCCGCCCTCGACAGCCAGGGCCTCGCCACCGGCGCCGTCGTCGCCGAAAGTCCGCCCCGCCACGAATGGAGGACCCCTCGTCGCGACAGGCGCTCCTCGGACATCGAGCCGAAGACGAGGGAGAGGCGGGCGATGATGAGGAGGAGGAGGAGGGGGAGGAGGAGGAGGAGGAGGAGGAGGAAGGAGAGGAGGAAGAGGATGAGGAGGGAGAGGAGGAGGATGAGGAGGAGGAGGAGGAAGACCTCGCCCACCCTGGGATGGGGGGGGAGGAGGAGGAGAGGGCGAAGGGGGATGAGGAGGAGGAGGAGGAGGAGGGGGGCGGAGGAGGAGGGAGGAGGGGGAGGAGGATGAGAGACGAGGAAATGGCGCCATCTCGTTCGCGGACCCCCCGCCCGCGAGCTCAGTGCGAGCCCTTGCGCAGGCGTCTCGGCGCCCGCTTGAAACGTGCCCCCCTCCTCCTCCTCCCCTCCTCTCTCCTTCCTCTCCTCCTCCTCCCCCCGACCTCTCCTCCTCCTCCTCCTCCCCTCTCCCACCCCCCCCTCCTCCTCTTTCTCGTCCTCCTCCTACTCCTCCTCCACCTCGTCCTCGGACGACGACGGCAGGCGACAGCGGAGCGATCGGCAGCTCAGCAAGGAAGCACTAGGCCTCCTGCAGCGGCACGGGGACGGGCCAGCCCCACCGCCCTCCCGCTCCCCCCCTCATCCTCTGCCCCCCCCCCCCTATCCACCATCCACCTCGACCTCCATCTCTCCTCCTCCTCCTCGTCGTCCTCCTCCTCCTCCTCCTCCTCCTCCTCCTCCTCCTCCTCCTCCTCCTCCCCTCTCCCCCCCCATCCCGCCTCCCCCCCCACTCCTCCCCCTCCCCTCCCCCTCCCCTCCTCCTCCTCCTCCCTCCTCCTCCCTCCTCCTCCCTCCTCCTCCTCCTCCCCTCCTGCTCCTCGCTCCTCGCCCCTCCTCCTTCCCTCGCCGTCCCCCTCGCCCTCTTCCGTCATCTGTTTCGGTTGGCTGGCGGGCGCGGCGCCAGCCGTAATGCTTACAGCGTACGGGTCGCCCTCCCCGACGACTTCGAAGTACCTCAAGCTCGCGGCGTCCTCGGGGCAGGCGACCTGCAACGGGCGCAACTCCAGGCCATCTGGGTCACCTGCTGGCAGAGACAAGAAGGAACGATGGATGGAAAGAAACTCGCCGACGTTCGGCGAGCTTGTTTTCGCGTTCCTTCCTGGGGCCTTCGGTTCTGACGCCGAACCGAAGGCTCCAGGAAGGAATGCGAATAACGAGAACGCCGATCATCGGCGAGCCTGTTTGGCATCCAGTGTTCGGCGTAGGTCTGACCTGGAAGCCGCCGCAAAGCCGCGGCAATGACCTCGCTGATCTCCTTGATCACGAGTCTGCCAGCGCATGCCTGCAACCGCACGCCAGCAGCGCAGCGCTCCAGCATCAGCACCGTCGCGCCCCGCGGCTCATTGAACGACATGGCGCCTAGCTGGAATATGTACTCGATGTGTGCTGGCATGGACGTGAGCATGAACAACTGCCCCCTCTTGAATTTGACCCGCTGGAAAATGCCAACGATGGCCTCGCGCGCCTCGATGCCGAGGGCGTGGAGGGCAGGATCCGCCGTCGGGCACAGTCCAGGATGCGCGACCCCGCAGCACTGCCGGTACGAGACATGCAAATCCTTCGGGATCCCATCGCAGTCCGAGACGACAAGCCGCCGCTGGAACGCAGACCGCAATGGCTCTGACATGCGTCGCACGCCGCCTGTCGCAGCGGGAGGGGCGGCGAGCCGCTGCATGGCCTCCAGGACATTGCGCTCCTGGATGGGGGCACCGCGGGACGACAGCCCCAGGAGCTTGTTGCCGATGGAGCGGCTGTACCGCTCCTCCTCGTCCACGGCGCCGCCGAGCTGTTGCTCGCGCGCCGCCTCCTCCTGCATGTGAAACCTTGCCCTCTCCTCATTCGGCAGCGCGGCGAATGCTCGCAATCGCTGTCGGCGCACCTCCTTCCAGGGCAGTGCCTTGTCATGCGGCTTGCTGCGCACGCATGCGAATGCGCCCCTCGCGCCCCGTGGCTTGCCACGGGCCTTCTTGGCGCATCGGAGCGGGACATGTGCCTCCAACAACTCCTTCCGAGACGGCGCCCGGCGAGGGTCCAGGCCGCCGGCCGCGAGGTGGCTCGCCAATACTTGCGTCAGCAGGCTCGTGCCCGCCAATCTCTCCACGGTAGGGTGGTGCACAGGGGTGCTGTTCTTGAACAGGGCCAGCAACCTCTCCGTCGACATGTTCGTGAAGGTTGTCGTGCGAGCCCACGTGTCGAGGGCCCTCGTGACTGCGACGTCGTCCTTCATTGCCTCCAAGGACGGATACATCTTGCGCAGGCGCAGCGAGAAGAACTCATCCAAATCACATTCTGGGGCATTCCAGAACTCCCCCCACAAGGCGTCCTTCTCCGCCTGCGACACCCGCACGTCAACCAACTTGAGGAGGCGATAGGGATACGATTGGAACGCAAAGTGAAAGCGGCTGTGGATCTCGCAAGCCAGCGTTGCGAATGCCCCCTGGAACTGCGCGCATAGCTGCGCGTGGTCATCGGGGCCGCGGCTGTAGGTATAGAAGACGACGGAGGCTGGGCCATCCAAGTACGGCCCCAAGCAAGACTCTGATATTTCCAGCAGGCATATCTCGAACGGGTTGGTGCGAGACGAGTTCAGGTCCTTGAGCGACGGGCAGTTCGCATCGAGATACTGCAACTTCATCCACAAATTGTCAGCGGGGGCCAAGGCGAAAGACAGGACTGCGGTCTGCTGCATGTGACCAGGCGTGTTCGTTTTCTGGACTGCTCGCACTCGCTTCGAACGAATGACCTCGCGGAAGTCGTCGGCGCCGAGGCCCTGCTCGGCCCTGACCTTCCTGCCCGTGGCGGGGAACGCGCGGCTCAGCGCCTCGGGCAGTATCCCCATGATCATGTCCCCCGCGAGTTGCTCGCCCATCGCCTTCGGGCCACGGGGTCGAAAGGAGGGGCGGGCAGGGGGGGCGAGCGCGAGGGGGGCGCGCGGGAGGGCGAGCGGAGGGGCGAGGGGCAGAAGACGAGGCGGATGGGATGCAGAGGCCAGGGGCGGGGTCGAGAATGAGGGCGAGGGGAGAGAGGGCGAATGGCCCGAATGGCCTCCGACGAAGAACCCCACCGACTCTTCGAAGGCGCACTGGAACAGAAGCCGCCCAACAAGCCCCCCGACACGATGGCCGCGTGTATGTTGTCCTTGGCTGCCTCCTCGCTGGCGCAGCAGCCGTTGCAGTAGTGCACGCGAGCACCGCGCCCCCGCACGCGGGGGTCGCCATTCAGAAACGTCTTGACCAACGTGACGGCCACCCTGCGCTGCCTGTACTCCTGGTCGCTGCGGCGGCCCCCCGGCTGGTCGGCCAACAGCTCGGCCATCTCGTCGTGCGCGGGGAGCGGGATGCGCTCTACCCTGCCGCTCACTTGCGACATGGTCCGCAATATTGTCTGCTCTAAAATGGTGTCGATGTGTCGCGCCCATTCCGCGTTGGGCGGCGGGCCAGGCACAATGTTAAACTCGGATGCGATGGCCTGGGCAGCGATGGAGAGGCCCCTGCGAGACTGAAAACGACGGGTCGTGAACCAGACAGCGTGGATGTCCCCGACGATCTTGTCCTCTGCCATCACCCCTACAATCCCGCGCCACAGGAGATGGGCAGCACATCCCATCGGTGGCGCCAACACGTTCGACGGTAGCATTGCTGCCGTGGCTGCCCGCTTCCTCTTGTTGACGATGTGGTTGTCGGGCACCTCGCTGTACAAAACGATCTGGTGCTTGGCCGCCAACGCCTGCACCTTGTCGATGGTCATCTCGGGGACAGCCTTCTCGACGGACTCAAATACAGTGCTCGCATTGGCTCGCTTCAGGATGGACGGGGCCACGACCAGACGGCGGGCATCCGTGGTGCGACCATCAGGCATAGCAGCGACGACCTCGACCGTCTGGGCCATGAACTCCACGATGCCTTTCCCCGGGAATGCCTTCGGGAAACGCTCTCGGAATCCAACCAGCCCTCTGAGCGTCGGTGGTTTAGAGAGTTTCCTTCGGGGAGGGGGTTTACCCCTCCCCCATGCCCCCTCCCCTGGACTTGGACAGGGGGCCCCGCGAGGCGTCGGAGCGCCCGGAACGGCCTCGGCGAGGCAGCCAACATCGTGGGTTCTACTATTGCATTGGCCCTATTTGGGCCTCCTGAGAGGGGGGGCCCTACCTACAGCTCCCCTCTCGCTTGATCGATCTCCTCCAAGATGGCCCCATGAAGCGCCCAGGAGGCCCCGAGAGGTCCCAAGATGGCCCCAAGACGGCCCCAAGATGGCCCCAAGAAGCCTCCAGGAGGCCCCCACGAGGATCCCACGCGGCCCAAAGAGGCCCCCCCCGAGGCACCCAAGACGCCGGAGACCCCCCCACGACAGCGAAGGGATCCCCAAGACGTCCCAAGACGCCCAAGAGATACCCCATGAGGCTGCGATAAGCATCCAAGAGACCTCTCTGGCCCTTTTGCTTGCTCTCCTCCTCCTCCTCCTCCTCCTGCCTCCTCCTATCCCTTCTCCCCCTCCTCCTCCTCCTCCCCCTCCGCCTCCTCCCCCCCCCTCATCCTCTTCATCTTCCTTCTCCCCGCGCCCTCATCCACCCATCCGCTTTTCTCCTTCGCCCCCTCTCTCCTTCGCGCGGTTCGGCCGCTCCCCTCTTTGCTCCCGCGCTTCCCTGATCACCTCTCAATTCGCCTGGACATCGTTTCTGGATGGGCTGGCGGTGATGCGCGAAGCGTCTAGAATTTATTCCATGACACCGCTTTCCACTGGCCCTCTACGTCAGGATCTGGAATCAAATAGCGGGCGGACTCCTGCAAGTCCTGGGCCATGGCACCGAACGACAAAAATAGCTGCGTCGGGTCGTAGTGCCGCTCGATGTGGAGCACGGCGCCGTCGGGCAGACCATCCAACCATGTCGAGAAGGCATGGCCGTGCGCCTCCTGCAAGCCGCCCGCGAGGATGGACAAAGCCTGCTGATGATGCCTTGTTTCGCCTACTCCCCCAAGGCCGCGGAAGTGAGCCCCCTGGCCCCCGACTTCCTTCCAGCCGATCTTCATGGCACCGGACAAGCTCCACTCGTTCGGATGTGCACTCGAAAACTGATGGGGTAATCCGACCGCCACGTTGTCGCCCTGCCGTAGGCCGTTCTCAGTGTTCCACACACTGCGAAGAGACTCGTTACCCTCTCGCTCGTGCTGGTGATCCCGCTGTTCTTTTTTCAAGGTTCTGGCACTGCGCATGATTTGGGCATGGCCTTCCGACCGATGAGCCGTGCCTGCAGGGAGCTGGGGGCCACGACGCTGGAAGATCGGCCTCTCGGACGCCACCTCGCGGAAGCCAACTGCAATAACCTCGGCAGGGGTTGGAGCAGCATCGCCCTCGCCCGGCTCGGCTGAAACAGAATAGAAACCATCGGCAATATCTAACATGAATCACGCGGAAGACGTCGGCATTTAGTGTGCGTTTGAGCCAACATGTTTACGGGTGCCAGGGAACAGGAAACCAGGCCCGTCTCTCCTGAGGGACGTCGCTAATGCGACCGCATTAAAGGGAAATGCGTAAATACGCAGAAAGAGCGCACCATACGACGGTTGAGTGAAGCAAAAAAAGCTGGCCTTGAGAACTGGTTTTTGCGATTCCGATGTGTTTCTATGGCGACTGGTGCATGTGGACCGTCGTGCGAAATACCTCTAGCGCTGCCCTAGCGAAACACCGTGCAATCTGCCCAAAGCGGGCTTTCCAAGCGCAGGCCCAGGAAAAACGAAAACCCGTTCTCAAGGCCAAGACTTGTTTTTGCAAGTGGCCGGCGCGCGCGCCGACCGGACCCTTCGGACGTCGCTAATGCGACCGTCCTATGGGAAATGCGTAAAGACGCAGAAAGAGCGCACCATACGACGGTTTAGTGAAGCAAAAAAAGCTGGCCTTGAGAACTGGTTCTTGCGAATCCGATGCGTTTCTATGGCGGCTGGTGCATGTGGACCGTCGTGCGAAAAACCTCTAGCGCTGCCCTAGCGAACCGCCGTCCAATCTGCCCAAATCGGGCTTTCCAAGCGCAGGCCCAGGAAAAACAAAAACCCGTTCTCAAGGCCAAGACTTGTCTTCGCAGGTGGCCGGCGCACGCGCCAATTGGCCCCTTCGGACGTCGCATTTGGGAACAGACGAAGACGACGACGCCGATGACGCCGAGACGACGACGACGACGACGACGACGAGACGAGACGAGACGAGACGAGACGAGACGAGACGAGACGAGACGAGACGAGACGACGACGACGACGACGACGAGGACCAGGACGAGGACGACGACGACCACGACCAAGACCACTACCACGGGCCTGCCGCTTCTCTGCGCAGAGGGATTGTCTCTCCCCCCAAGCTTACTGAGACGGTGGGGATGGGTGTATTTCTGCAGAGATAATCTTATTATGCTAGGTGTTTCAGCATAGTTCTGGACATTCTGATGAGGTACTTCTGGATACTGAGTAGTCTGATGGGGGGTCGTCGTCCTCGTCCTCGTCCTGGTCGTCGTCGTCGTCGCCGACGTCGTCGTCGTGGTCGTGGTCGTTGTCGTGGTCGTGGTCGTGGTCGTGGTCGTCGTCGTTCTCGTCCAGGTCCTCGTCGTCGTCGTCGTCGTTTTCGTCGTCGTCGCCGTCGCCGCCGCCGTCGTCGTCGTCGTCGTCGCTGTCGTGGTCGTGATCGTCGTGGTCGTGGTGGCGTCTTTCCACATAATTGATATTCTGATGTGGAAATTTTTGAATAATTGAATTTCTGATGTGGGTATGTCTGAAAAAAGCTACGCTGATGGTATAATTGATTAGCTGAAACTATGATGTGGCTACTTCTCAATAACTGATTCCGATGTTGTGTATTTCTGAATTACTGAATGTCTGATTCGGGTATTTCTGAATAGTTGAATTTCTGATGTGGGTATTTCTGAAAAAAACTACGCTGATGGTATAATTGATTAGCTGAAATTATGATGTGGTTACTTCTCAATAAATGATTTTCTGATGTTGTGTATTTCTGAATTACTGAATTTCTGATTCGGGTATTTATGAATAACTGAATGTCTGATTTGGGGTATTTCTAAATATCTGAATGTCAGATCTGGAGTATTTCTGAATTTCTGAATTTCTGATTCGGTTATTTCTGAATTGCTGAATTGCTGATTTGGGTATTTCTGAAAAAGAACTACGCTGATGGTATAATTGATTAGCTGAAATTATGATGTGGTTACTTCTCAATAAATGATTTTCTGATGTTGTGTATTTCTGAATTACTGAATTTCTGATTCGGGCATTTCTGAATAACTGAATTTCTGATTTGGGGTATTTCTGAATATCTGAATTTCTGATCTGGAGTATTTCTGAATTTCTGAATTTCTGATTCGGGTATTTCTGAATGACTGAATTGCTGATTTGGGTATTTCTGAATAACTGAATTTCTGATTCCCGTGGCGTTTTAAAGAAGTGGGCCATTAGCAAAGCAAGCGCGCCTTTCAACCAATGCCGACAGGAATCGGGAAGCGGTAAGCGGGCAGGAGGAGGGCGAGGGGAGTGGAGAGTTGTACCCGGGCGCGGCAGAGAGCGCAGCGTGCTACGCAGACTGGCTCGGGGCAGTGGCCCCGCTGGGAGAGCAAAAGATTGGGCACGGCCCTCCGAAGAGAGAGCAGGAGGAGAATGAGGAACATGGGGGGCCGTCTGTCTGCAGCAATTGCGCGTCCCTTGGTGGCTCGCCAGGTCGGCAGAGAAAACAAGTCGCAAGCATAAGATAGATCGAGTGCGCTGTGGGTGTGGATGACATCGGCGCACACGCGCGCCTCAACCGCAAACATTTAGGCCCAGAAAACCCCTCGATCAGCGTGCGCCCGGGCCGAGTGTACCGTCTTGGCCAAGAGAATGCACCGTCAGCGCGTAGAAAAAAAATTGTGCGCGACAAGGAGGCGAGGGCCTTGGAAGGCCAGGTCGACACCTTTCGAGCGGGGCGCGGCCAGCGAAAATCGCCAAGGATGGGCCGAGAGGGAAATCTGCAAAGGTAACCGCGGAACGGCGCTTGTCCTGACTATCCGTTTAGGCCCAGAAGCCCCCTCGATCAGCGTGCATCCCAGCCTGGTAGCCTGTCTTGACCCAGAGAGAAACACAGTCAGCGCGTCTAAGCAAAAGAGGTGCACGATATTGAAACAGGGGCCTCGGAAGGCCATGCCAACACTTTTCGAGCGGGGCGTGGCCAGCGGCAATGGCCAAGGGTGGGCCGAAAGGGAACTACGCAACAGTAGTCCTAGAAACTCGTTCGTCCTTGCTACCCGTGATGACTGTAGCGTACAATCGGGGCGCTGACCTAAGGAACCCTAAATAAGGAACGGGGCCACTTTTCTCCAGAAGTTGAACTTCGATTTCCCTTCGAAAAACCTACGGAAAGCTTGGGGCAAACTGTGAAACAATGAAGGAACACGGAGCCCCTATCCAACGAAAAGAGTTCCTTCTTCAGCGCCCCGACTGCAATTCAGAAGGAGAGGGCAAGGAGGAGGATCGGGTCTCGAGGATCGGGGGTCGAACTTCGGAGATGCACTGGTTGCGTGTCTGTCCACCATTTTGTGGGCCTCCACAGAGCGGTTCGCATCGCAGCTGCTGGCCCCAGCTCGAAAAATACCGCCGAAGAGGGGGCACGAAGAGGTGCGAGACGCAGCTGTGCAATGGCGGGGAAGGGACAGGTGGAGAGAGGGGAGGAACATCGAGATTCGACGATCGACGTTCGAGGTTGCCGACTGGTTCCCTCCCCTGTTTGAGCCTCTGGAGTACCTCTCGTCGCCGTGGGTTTCCCTGGAAGTCTGGCCACAACAAGTCTGGCCAAAACGATCCCCTGGAGAAATCCATGGGCTGATGCCGATTGAAAGAGGAGGAGAATGCCAGAGATGATGACGACGAAACGGGGAAGAGGATGAGAACATGAATGAACATATTTGATAGCGGATAATCAAGTCATGGGATACAGTTGCTAGTAGGACTCCCAAAATTATGGACGCACATCGGGGGGATTTGAAGAGATGGATTGGCTGTTCATGGCTTCCGCTTGTCATAATCACATATATCCTACCCAAGTTGTTTCTCTGGGTTCCGTCCTCCTCGTCCGTGCACTCGCGCGGACACGCGCACGCGTGCGCGCGCGCCCGCGCATGCGCGACCGCGCGCGCTTACCAGCGCACACCCACTTGCCTGCACCCACGCACCCACGCACATTCGTCACACGGCGGCAGGTTTGGCTAACGCAGCGAGAGCTAGAGAGCGAGACACGCCGAGGCCAATGACCACCGGGACTTGCAGGTGGGGGGTCAGGACGTACAGGATTCGGCCTGATGTAAAGAACGGTGAATGGGTAACGACACCCTTCTTTTCCAAGGAGCACCAGGGAGGATCGCCGCCAAAAAGGTAGCGGAACACATGCAAACCAAGGGAACGACTTGAAAAGCAAGTGTTCCTTATTCAAGCCGGATCCTGTGGCTGACGGATGCGGGGAGGAACGAAAATTGGGGCGGAACGGATGCACGTGGGAAGTGCCGCAGCCATGCAAACAGCGCGTCAAAAATATCACATCGCAGGTGCATCGAAACCCGGACACCCCCGTGTGTCGCGACGAATTGAAAAGGCACGCGACAGGCTTTAGAGAAAAAATGCTGCGACGCGAGGCCCGGCTGCGGGGCGAGAGCAACAGCGCGCGGGCAGCGAGGCGGAGTGGGCGCCCAAGCCCCGGAACCTTCAGATCCAAGCGTCCGAACCGCTGTCAAAGTGGCAGGAAGCGGAGGCCCCCGGCCACCGCGGGCGCGCCCGGGAACCGGGCGGCGAGACTGGACCAAAAGACCCGCGCTCGGGTAGTCCCGCGCTGGCGCCCCGACCCCGAGCGGGAGCAGGTGCTCGCTGCCCGAGGCCTGAGGCGCGAAGACCAGGCAGTGAAAAAAAACGCCCCGCGCGACCGCCCCGACCGGCGCGCCAAGGCATCGCGGCGGGGGAGCAGAAAGCAAGACAGAGAGCCGAGAGCAGAACGCAGGGAAGCCTGCGCGGGGCCTTCGTGAACGGCCAGAGAACGCGAGTGAGCGCGGCAAAAAACTGCCCGTGACGGCTTGTCGTCGAAGATCTCGCAGGGCACGCAATGAATTTGTTCATCTTCTAACGCCGCAGTGTGGGGCATCATTGATTTGGTCTCTCACGATGCGTGTTTCGGGTCGTGTGCCCAGGACCCAATCGTTGATGGATCAGTGTTGGTCGGTGTCGTACTGCCCCATAGCGTTCACGAAAATCAAATGGAGGAGCTGCTCGGTGGCCTGATATGTCTACGTGGTCTCCGGCACCAGTGAGCAGCACTTTGACCTGAAGCTGTGAACTTCGTGACCTGGCCGTCGTTGTCGGCTGGGTTCTGTCTTTGGCCCCTGCCCTTGCCAGATGACCTCTGCCGCGTTCTGGCACCTTTTCCGCGGCCCTTGCCCCCGCCACCGAGCCCAGCATGTATAAATGTCCTTGCCCGTGAGGCGTCGGCGACCACCTTCGAAGGTTCGCTCGTTGCCCCTGCGAACTCGGCGCGCAGGTTTGCGCGTGCAGCGTCTCCAGCGGCCGTCGTGGTACCGCTTCAGCTTGAACAGCTCGTGGGCGCGCCAGTCCTCGGGCATAGGCTGCGACGACTTTCCCAGTGCATGCTGTATCACATGTAGACGATTTCGCGTCGCCGTCTCCGCTGGCGTCGTCTTCCTGCATGGAACCCCCCCACCGGGTCGCTGTCGGAGCAACAAATGGCGTCGTCTGGGCTGCTGGGGGCGCCCGGGCGGTCGAGTTCCCATGGGCGCCCGGCACCTTGGGGCCCATTTTTGGACGCAGGAAATTCTTACTATTACATTAAAAGAGCCATTTGCTAAAGGAAACAAGCCTTTCAGCAGCATGCTGTTGCTCTGTTGCGCGACAACCACGGCGGCGCGTCCGAATCGCCGAGCCACCCCCTGCGCTTGCGACCTGAATCGCATCTCTTGTCAAGGAGCATCTACAAACCGCTGAAAAAAGTCTAAGGATCGCCGCGGCCCGATGTGACGCGACCCTGACTACTCTGGCAAATTCATCGCGGGGTGAACCGGCGGAGAAGACAGGGCCCCCCCGCCCCCCGACCAGGCCCTGGCCCCGCATCCCCAAAGTTTTACTAAGGTGGACCGCGGGCTTTACCGAAGCGAAAAAACGGCTGTATTCAAGCGAGGAAGAGGCTTCGCTAAAGCGAGGAAGCGGCTTTATTGAAGCGAGGGAGCGGCTTTACTAAAACGAAGAAGGGGCTTTGGTGAAGACTCGCCGCTCAATGAATTCAGAGCAACAAGAAAAACCTTCTACTACGGCGGAGAAAGAGCTTCAGTAAAGCAGAGAGACGGCTGGGGTAAAGCTTCGCACGGCAATTTCGCCCCCCCCATAAAGTCTGGCGCGGGGCTCGAGGAACGAGGGCGGGGGGCGCAAGCTCGACCGTCGGCCCTGGCCCTGTCGCCGCCGTCGCCGCGATGTTCGTCGTCCACGCCGTCGCCGTTGCCGCCGTCGTCGTCGCCCTCGGCGCAGACGCCGCAGGTCGTCGTCACCGTCGCCGTCGTCGTCGCCGCGACGCCCGGGCATTCGCGTTATTACCAGCGGCGGGTCGCGCGCGACCGCGAGCGCCATTGCGGTCGCATTCCCGCTCCTCCGACGCGGGCCCAGGCGGACATCGTGGTTTTTCATCCACCCACAATTTTTAAGTAATAGTGGGAAGATTACGACTCTGACGTCTGCTTAACCACGGTCCAGCGGCAGGTGATCCTGTTGGGGCCTGTGCTTGCCCCCCTCCCAGCACGAACGCGGCGTCGGCGCGGCGGGCCCAAACTCTGCCAGGACCGCCCATGAATTGGGCACGAGTGTCATGCATGCGCTCAACGATGCGACGTCATCAACGCCTCACGGTTTCCGGTAGTTGGTCGACCTCTTGCTGGGTCCTCGGCATCCTGCCAGTGAGCGGCTGACGCGGCGAAGAAACTTGAAACGGTGGGACCTGGATGGCTCCTAACAATGTCGTGACAACTACCCGAACAGCTTCCATCCGTGCTCGTTCTCACCTGGCCTGTGCACTGTGAATCGCTTCGTTGTTGCGAACTCGGAAGTCCCTGGTTAGTAATCCTTGCTAAAAGGGGCGCTCGTCCTAGGCTCTCGAACCGTTGCGAAAGGTCGCGCAGCAGGTCCGTCATTGGGTCAGGTCGCGCGTCATGGACTTTTGCTCCGAAGTTGAAAACCCCGAGTGGTATCCGCACAGCGATACTGCGCGCTAGACCTTGGAGGCCTCGCTGGTACGCAACCGCGTGCTAGGGTGGCGTCGGGCGTCCAAAGTGGACAAAGAGCCATGCATGGGCCGTGCCTGGCGCGCGCGTGGGCGGCAGGGCGCGTACCCGGCTGTGCCGTGCGAGGGACCTCTGCATCGCCCCCCCCCCAACTCTCTCATCATGCAAGACAACGATCACACCTATGGCGACGGCGGCAAGCTCGTAGATGGCGAGGTTCAGGTAGTGGAAAAAGGAAATTGAAGACGTCGGGTGCAGGAGCTGTGGAAAGATAGCGGGTCGTGTCTCCATGAGCGGCAGCAAAGTGAGAGAAGTTCGCGGGTCGGCGGTCCTCGATATCTGGGGCAATCGCTCGCGTCATGCATTTGTGTCATAAGCGATGTTGTCGCGGTGGTTGTGGAGCGCGCGGTGGAGAGCGAGGTGGTCACAGTGGCGGTCGAAGTATTTCGCGCACGGCGGGGTCGCTGTAGCGGCGGTCGAAATTTCAAGCGTGCTCGATGACGAAGTTGTCCAAATAGAAGATGGGGATGAGGTAGCCTTGTGTGACGCGGACGAGTCTCGTCGCGGGCGCATAGCCCGGGCTGGGCTCGTCGGGGACGCAACGGTTGCGTAGTGGCGGGTGCCACTGAGGTGGCAGACCAAGGTGACATCCACCATGCTCTTTTGATCCTCGAAATGTCGCCTGCTTAACTGGTGGTTGTCCGCGTAGATGTAGCTGTACGTCATCACGCCGAAGACGGAAGGCGGAGGCGAGCAAATCTGCCACGGGTGACACAGCCGGCTACCAGATTAAAGGCAATCGCCGTTCAGTGTTGGGAGTGCGGGTGGCTATATGTATATATATATATATATAGAAAAAGTGAACGGTTCAATAGGATGGCGACGGGGGGACAGATGCCGCTTGTCCACCCCAGCGCCTAAAATCATGAGTAGGTGTGCGAGCCACTCAAATAGATTGGGCGGCGTCGGCTTGAACCCAAGCGGTTGCGGAAAACTACATACATATATGATTATATACAATTCTATATTACACAACTGTGTACACACATAGGATGTCAAATAGCACATTCCCTCACATTCAAGAGGCATGCAAGGAGCACCTCCGGAAAGGCCAAGTCATTGATTTGCGCATGAAGGGTTTTAAATCGATTCTGGCATCGGCTCCGTCTCGACTTTCCAACGGCCCAAGGTGGCCCACCGGGGCACCGAGATTTTGTCAATAACGCCCAAGAGGCCTCCAAGATGGCCCCCTGGCAGCCAAAGACGCCCCAAGACGGCTTAGGGATCCTCCGAGATGCCCAAACGGCCCTGAAGCGCCCCAAGAAAGCCCCAAGGAGGCCACAAGTTGGCTTAGAGAGGCCAGCAAGACGGCTCCCGACGGCGTAAGGCCAGAACACCTCAGACAGGCAGAAAATGCACAACCCCCGCCATCAAGAGGCCCCCTGGAGGCGCCAGGGAGGCCCGACGAGTGCTGCGTAAACTCCCAAGAGGCCTCCTCCTCCTCCATTTCCTCTCTCTCGCCCGTTCCTCTTCCTCCCCCCAAGAGTTCTCCGAAGAGTTCACACAACGGCTGGGGGAACACACAGTCCGACAGCGCGACAGAGCTCTGGTCACAACGTCGGGCACACAGGCGCTGCCACAAGGCAGGGGGCGGCTGTCATTTGCCGCAGCCCCTGTGGCTTGCCATGGGGGTGTACGGCGCGCTGAACGGTTCAATGGCTTGGGTTATTGTAGCTTTCCAGTGGGGCCTCGACCTGATGCGCCTGCCGCTTGCAAGGACCCAGAAAGCCAGGAGAAAACAGGAATCTCGCCTGCGACAACGGTCAAGGGAACACGCAGTCCGACGGCATGACCAGATTTCGGCCCAACGTTTGACCGCATGGGCGTTTCTGCGCTGGGGGCGGCGGACATACGCCGTAGGCATCTTCGATTCGCCACCACCTGTTGCTTCATCACAGAAGTGCCTGGCGTACAAAACATTTGACTGTTGAATTCTTTTAAGGTTCCAACCGGCCTCCAGCCCAGCCAGCTGGCCACCCTGAGAGCCCCGGGCGAGAGACTTCCCGTTGCACACATCGCCTCCAAATCGGCCAAGATGGCCTTCAACATGCCTCCAAGACGGCTAAGGTGGCTCCACGAGAGCCAACAATGGTCCCAAGATGCCTTCAAGACGGCCCAAGATGCACACAATGCGGTCCAAGGTGGCCTCACGAGGGCCAAGGAGGTCCCCATGACGCCTCAGGTGGCTCCAAGGAGAGGTCCAGGAGGCTACAGTCATTCAATGTCCGTTCAACGTTTCAATGATCTTGGCGATCTCGCCTTGGCCGGCCTCCGCCGCTCCAAGACGGTCTCATGGGCCTGCAATATCGCCCCAAGACGGCCCACCAAGCCCCAAAAAGGCCCGCAAGAAGGCCCAAGGGCGCTCCAAGACGGCACCAGTGCGGCACAAGACAGTCCCACAGCCTAAACAGCCCAAAAGGGGTTTAACCACTTCCCAGAGAGACACCCAAGACGGCCTCTGAAGGCAAAGTAATCCCTTAGAGGCCCCCCCACTGCCCCAGGAAGCGCCCCAGGAGACCCCGCAGAAACCCACAGGAAGCCACAAGGCAGTCTCAAGAGGCCTCCGCTCTTCCTCCTCCTCCTCCTCATCCACCTCCTCCTCCTCCACGTCTTCCTTCTCATCGATATCATCCGCCATTATTTTTCTCTCACAGGTTTTCCCAAAAGCGGGTCCTCACCGGCTGGGGGAACACATGGTCCAATAGCTTGGCGAGACGTTGGCCCAACGTTTGACCACATGGGCGTCCCCAAAAGGCTGGGGGCGGAGGTGGTTCGCCGTAGGCGTCTTCGATCCGCCGCCCATTGTGTCTATCACTGGGGTGTGCACGGCGTGCTACATGTCACTCTGCTTATTTTAGCTGTTTTGCAACACTCAAAAAAAGCCGTCGTCTTGGCCTGCCTTCCATACTGAAACCGCGCCAAAGATGGCAGGCAATAGTCTGTCTGCCCAAGATGGCCTCCAAGACGGCCAAGATGGCCCCAAGACGGCCCAATATGCCGTCCAGACGGCCGAAGAGGCCTCCAAAATGTCCCAATAAAGATCCAAGAGAAAGGTATTATCATGATGTTTGTTCTCGCCTGTTCCAGCGCCCGACGCTTCAAGACGACTCCATAGTCATAGTAACCCGTGATCGCCTCAAGATGGCCCAATCAAGCGCAAGGGGCTCCCCAAACGGCCCTCAGACGGCCCCATAGACCTCGAAGACTGCCCACAAGCGCCCAGAGAAGTACCCACGAGTGACCAGAAGGCCCATCGTTTGGCCACGCTGGCGTTTTCGGAAAGGCAGGGGGCCACAGCAGAGTTCTCCGAAGGCGTCCCCGATAGATTAGAACCCCTAAATGGGGTGCAGTGCAAGCGCGCAGTGTTAACGAAGGAAAACTCTCATCAGCCCATGGTGAGCAAATGCTGCGCTCCAACACGCAATTTACGGGACATAGTTCCAGCGCTTCACGGCGTGCGCTCGAGCACCAAATTTTCAGAGGCAACTACTGGGAGGTCTTCGTCGGAAGGATTAAGAAGGATTAGGCCCCATTGGGGGGCTGCTACGCCGAATCGGGCCTCGGAAAAAACGGGATGAATCTGAATTAAATGGGACTGAGCAGGACTGAGCGGGATCAAGCCGTTTTAATCCCGATTTCGTACCAGGGCAGAGTCAGAACTTGACCTCCCGGGAGTTGCATCCGAACAAATTTGTTCGAGGGGCAACCTTCCAGCAACCCTTGTGAGAGACAACGTTTCAGCAACCCACGCCGCGCGCTCCAACAGTCTATGTTTACGGCAGGTTCGTGCCGTGCCGACTCCGGCGTTGGTTCCTGACACCGCGGGAATCGCTCCATCTTGAACGTCAGCCACTTCAGAAACGCCGAATCGTTCAACGATGGGCCGATTTGGGGTCGCGGGTGGCGTTCGAAGATGAGCGGCGGCGGCGGGGTCGCCGCCGGTCGACACGACGCGAGCTTACCGTACCGAGATGGAGCGGTCCAGCAGCCCGCGGTGCGCGCTCCAGCACTGCATATGTTCGATCAAGCGCGAGAGCACTTCAGCAGCCCGCGGCGAACCCACCCAGTCAAACACCTCACTGACACATTGCGTGGTCCACTGACCTTGCTGATCTTTCTTCGGCCGCGTCCGTCCTCCCTCCTCCTCCTCCTCCTGCATGGTGGCACAATTCGGCCCAGCGGTACCCCCGCGCATGCCATAGATCGCCAGCGCATTCGCCCTCTGCCTCGCCGCCTACGCAAAAGCTCCACTGACTGTAGGGGGGGAGTGGAAGGCGAATGGAGGAGATGGGGCAGCACCTGCACGCAGCCGAAAACTGGTCTGGTCGGCCGCCCCAGCCTGCGCAACCACGCCGTGCGACTCCCAGGCCGCATCGGAAGACCGCAATCGCATCGCATCGTGTCGGCCAGAATCGATATCGCCCAAGGCCACGCTAACAGCGATGTTGGTGAACGGCGATGTCGGGATATGGTGTTTGCCACGCCGAACTCGCGCAAAACGAGTTGAAGGGACACACAGCAAACACTTTCCTACAATTGGGTTGGCCACGCACCACCCACACCTGCAAGCACGAAACCTGCATCGCCGTTACCGCCATGGCCGTTAGCGTGCCTACAGATCGGATCGGACAGATCGGATCGAGTTGAACCCTGGCGGAGGGAGGAGGAGATGGTGGAGGAGGAGATGGTGGAGAAGGAGGAGGAGGAGAAGAAAAAGGAGGAGGAGAAGAAGAAGGGGGGGGAGGAGGAGAGGAGGAGGGAGGAGGAGGAGGAGGAGGAGGAGGAGGAGAAGGAGATGGAGGATGGCAGGTGGCAGGAGGAGGAGGAGAGGAGGGAAGGACAGCAGGCACGAGAGGGCGGGGAGGAGGAGCCCAGAGCGCCCAAGAGAGCCGAGGCGGAGGCCGGGGCAAGGGAAGGTTCGCCCGACCGCGCCGCCTGAGAGATGTCGGTGGGCTGCGGGTCGCTCTGGAACACCCTCCACGGCACGAGCTTGGACATGTGGCGCATGGTGAGGATCATCTCCTTCGGCTCGGCGGCGGCCCACCAGAGGCCCAAGAGAGGCCCCGAGGGGCCCGAAACGGCCCCCCAAAGGCCTCAACAGTGGGGCTGCCAGGAGGCCCCCTGGAGACCTATCGGGAGTCCCCCAAGGGGCCGGCGGTGCGGCGTAAGCCCAAGAATCATCCCCTTCGGCTCGGCGGCGAGCCCGGGAGGAAATGGGACGGGGCCGGCCTTCTCGGAATGCCCCGAACCTTCCGAGAAGTTGTCTCAGCCTTCCCCGAAGACACCGAAGACCTCTCCCGCCAAAAAGCCTGTTCCTTCTCACCTCCCCCCCCCCGCGCTCGCCGCCGATCGACGAACAGAACGCGTCATCCTCCCCTCTGCCTTCCTGCACCCGCCGTGCGGCAGAGAGGCCGACGCCAGAGACAGAGGCAGGGGGGCGCGAGAGCCGACGGGCGAACTTGACAGATGCCACAGCCAACGCCGAATGCAACGGACCTCCCCCTGGAGGGTGTCGCCTCGGGGTGGGTGAAATTATCCAGGGCGCCGGGCCTCCAGGAAGGCCCATCAACATCGCCCTACGAGGCCGAAAGTTCCATCAATCAGACTCCCCAGAAAGCCCTAGATGATGGCTTTGGAGACTGCGAAAACGTGCCGAGATTCCCAACAAATGGTACAGAAAAGCTCAACTGGACCTCCAGGAGGCCCTGACCAAAAAACAAAATAATTCTACAAATATTACGTGATGTCATGTTAGAATGAATGCATTGCCGGGCGCCCGTCTCAATTCTCGGGTCCTGGCTAGCCTAGAGAAAAAACCCTCCCAATGCCTTTTGTCATTGCAAGCCTGTGCTGCAATTGGGGGACCCCCCCATGGATCCAACTAGTATCCCGAATAGCTGTGCTCCGACCCAGAGGGCTCACATACCACCAAAGAGGGCCCGAACATGGCTCATTCGGATATAAGACAATCGAGTAGCCTTGAGATTGAATACGCAACATATCGAGTCCACCGAAGAGAACCGCAAATAGCCAACACCGGCCGAACATGACTTCCACGCGCCAATCGACAATTCAAGTCGGCATAAGCCGCGCCTCACACATCCACCAGAAGGCCGACAGAGGGTATGGTCTTTAGCAGCACAAGGTCTAAAGGCTATACGATGCTGAACAAAGGCCTGGAGGAGATAACACTTCCAACGCCCCCAGCATAGACTTCCACAGCGCCCTCCAAAAAACTGCAAGGCCCAATACTGAACACGACCATAAACCAGAATTTCGGACCATCCCCCGAAGTCCACACGCAAGTACGCGTGTTCTCCGTGCAGTTTGTAGATCCGGATTGCGCTACGACCATTCCCCTCGGGTGCGGTATCATGGTCTCTCTGCTTCGTGCAGCGTGCATAGTCATATGGTACACACCCTCTACTTCCAATGACCATGTCTCCATACCCCCACGATATCTAGACATCGGCTGAAAACATGAGAAGACCCGTCAAAACGAGTGTACGTTTCCGTACACAATACACATACACCTGTACCAATCAAGCAATATTGATACGAAAGGCAATGTTCATGTGCTTGCACGGAACCAACATGTCGACCAATTAAGCCTACCAGCCGCTATATTGTAGGATACGCGTCGGTTTTCTAACCTTATCTTGGAAGCCTACTGAGCGATATCTGAATCAGCTACACTCCGAGGGGGGGAGGGGGCGTCAGGCAGTCTGCAGCCAGGGGGGCGCTCCTCTCGAAGGAGAAAAATAGGGGCGACGTCTCTGGGCAGCCAGGCTGCTGTCAGAGAAGGGGGTGGGGGGGGGGGGGGGGGGGACAACGTGCTTCGATGCCAGCAGCTATGTGTGCAAGGTGCACGGCCGCCCTCTAATCCACGCGCGCGCGCTGCCGCCCCCCCCCCCCCCCCCTCCCAGCGCAGGAGTTGGGGCGGCAACGAAGCGTTGCTACCCCCCCCCCCGAAGGAGGGGGGGGGGGGGGGGCACCGCTCCTTGACCAAAGCCAGGAGCATCTGTCAGGGAGGCTGTCGGGAGGCTGTCGCGCAACGAACAGCTACTGCGCGACTGCACCTGAACAAGAGGAGATAGCCGCGATCGCCCCACGCTACTTCTCCGTTCTACTGGGAGTAGCCGAAATCCTCGAGCACCAGGCCATTGACCATGTTGAAGAAACCAGAACCCACGGGACTGGGAAATCATAACCAACAGTTCCCCGAAAAAGATCGCCACGCCACTGACAAAATGACCGTCACTGAACATCACCCAGAAGAAGACGCGTAGCCTTCCCTACTTCAGCCAGCAGCCCCCAACCACCTCAGCGGCAGTACGATTGGTCCTTCCCGAGACCAGCGCACCTGATTGTTTGCTTCGACGTCGGATTGGGCCCACCGCCAACGCAGCCGTCGCCTGCCCCATCGCCGCCCTCATCGTACCAGCCTTATGGGATGTCTGGCGATGATGTTGCGCTGTCTATGAATCATCCCCACTTTCCGCTGCTGCCCGCGGCCTTCTCTCTGGAGCCCGTGCTGCCCCAGCGCTCGCCCGGGAGCTGTTGGGCCGCCTTCTCCAACGGGCCCCTCGGCGCTGGCCCCTGCCCGATCGCCCCGGCCCCCGCGGGCCGAGGCGGAGCTCCTCCACCAGAGTTTCCTGCACCTTGATGTGTTCTGGTTGTTGTTAGGCTTGGTCGGCCCCTGCGCCTGCTCTTCGCTCTTGCCATTAATGAAGTCGTTCAATAACGGTGCTGCGATGTCCTAGGTCGCCCGCGCGCGCTCGCCCTTGCTGATGCCCGCGAGCACCGTCAGGAACATGCGTGCGCATGTGGTGGCCCCGGCAGCTCTCCTCGTGTTTCTCCGCGCGCAACTTGACCGTCTCGCGGCGCGTCTGGCCCGCGCAAGTTCATGGCCACTGTCATTTTTGCCGCCAGCGGGCGTGAGCAGCGTGACCGAGACCACGCCGACGACGCTTCGCAGCTGCATGTCGGGCGCGTCCTTCCACGGGAGGACACTTCAAACATCGGTAGCAATTGTCTATGGGGCGATGCTCAATTTTTAACCATGCGCTGACTGTTGGAACGCATCTTCCAAAACCCGCCTGTAGGAGGACATGCCCGACCGAATGACAGCGTTGCTGCGGTGGACAGCGCCAGCCTGGCGATGGCGGCCGCCATGCGCGCCAGTGCATCGCCGCCCCCATCCTGCAAGTTCTTCCCCACTGGGCTCGCGTACTTGTTCTGGCTGCCGTCGCCCTCGTTGCTCTCTGGCTGCTTGTTTCTGCTTGAATGCGAACCTTCAGCCGTCGAGTTCCATGCTTCTCGTCCCGTCGCCATGGGTCGATCGCTGTGGTGTGCGCCTGCAAACCTTGCTGATGGCCTGCGAAACTTGATCCTTCGTAGCTGTGCATGCGGCATGTCCTCATGCCTGGGTGCGACCGCCCGCTGAAGTAAGGTGACCAACGCACGCGCCATCCTTCCTCCTTAGCGACGTTGCCACGTTCTTTTGCGCTGTCATCGTCAATCCACCTACTGATGGACGCCATGGGCGCGTTTAGGTAATGATTGAGCAAGTCGATGGGGCCTCGAAGCCGTGTTTCTGTAACCGTGGAGGCTTCCGGATTGGGATGAGATCAGCCTGGCGCCATGTCCCGCCCCCGTCCTGGCATCCACAAGTTCACTGCGACTATTGTGTGTCCTTGGTTTCTACCTGGGCCTCTAGAGTTGGGGCCTGGGGGGGCGCCCCCCCGGGCGGCCGCGCTGGCGCGCGCCCCGCTCGCGGAACACGAGAATCCAGCTTCCCGAACTCTTCGGACCGCTCATGGCCCTGGAAGATCCCCACGAAGCCCCCTGCTACCTCCCCCTTCAACCACGCCGCATCGTCTCCCATCGCCCCCGGCCCCTCCAGAACATCCCCCCTCGCCCTCCCAACTCAACGGTTAAGGTGCCGACCCTCCACGACGTCAGTTGTCTTTTGTTGGGATCACCTCCAGACCGCGAGCCAGCTGAAATATACAACTCCGCAGAGAAAGCGCGCATGCTGGAAAATCGCGCGCTCTCTCGCAGACCCGTCTCCCCCGCCCAGGCCCAGTGCGGCAAAACGCAATTGCACAACATACCGCGCCACACAGTCACATCGCTGGTGGTGGAACCGCGCCCTCTCTTCAACCCGGCACGCCGTTGCAACAGGATCCGCTAATGCATAAGATCCTCTCGTTCCACGCGCTTGCTATCCCACGTGGCTGGATCGATGCTGACGTGGCATGGCATTAAAGACCGTTCAAAGAAAACCGTGCGTTTGCGACACCATTCCCGCCAGGAGAAATGCGGTCTGGAAACAGGGTGAGGAATGAACTGCCTGTTTCCGAAGCCATTTCTGCCAAGAGAAATACTCGGGATCGCGTGGCGAAATGTACTGTCTCTGCAAGCATGAGTAAGTTTGCTCCCGCTGAAGGGAAGGAAATTCGTTTCGTTTCCACTTTCGGGGCCCGATTGTCCCCGGGTGCTGCGTGATCTGCCGCGCGCAGAAAACGGATACGGCCTTGCTCGCACAGTAGTTCCCACCGCACTGGCACGCCGCTACACCCTGGAGGAACTCCACAACCAGCCGCATTGCCATTGTCTCCGCCTTCAGCGCAGCGCCCCTCGCCCGAAAATACATCGACTCGCGATGCAGACCCCTCCGCTCCCCGGTCGCCCCGTGGCCCCTGCTTCGCACGGGCGCGGCCATCCCTCCTCCCATTGGCCCCCCCCTGCGCCCACCTTACGTCTGCCCCCGCGCAAGGAGAAGCACCACCCGCCGTGACATCGCACTCGTCTGAAGTCGGGCGCGTCCCCCTACAGGGGGATTTTCGACGAAGAAAAGAAAATGCTGCAAAAATGCTCCAACATGTGGAAAAATAATGAAAAATAGTTCCCGTACCATGTTTTGACTATTTCTGAATCTTCCCCCTGTAGAGGGACAGGCCCGACTTAACACTCGTGATCACAAACCCTCCCCCCCTCCGTTCTTCGTCGCGATCCTGCTGCGACTAATTCATCGGCCCGTGCGTGGACTTCCCGCGGAACGTGTTCCACCCGCGGTCCGCCCAGCCGGGTATCCCCCACGACCCCGTCCGCGCCACGTCTGGTGCAGTTGTCACTGCATCCCTTGCCGTCACCCATTTCGAAGCACTACACACAGACACACCACATACCCAGACCACGAGCAACTAACTGTCATGTTGTATCCAACGTGTGGCCTCTAGGTTGGCTGGCAATGGGAAACCTCGACCATTCGGTCGCCAATCTGGGTCGTGGGGCTCCGCAAAACGTAGTGTTTGCACACTTCGCCGCCCGCTCTGTCGCCGCAACCTGTTGCGCCGTGGCGGACCGCTGTTCGCACGCACGCTTACGGGCCTGCTGCCGTTGTTGTAACCAGAGGGCGTGCAATTGCCTGCCATGTAACCTGTGCTTTTCCAAAATCTTCTGGATACATGCCACCCCCCCTCCGCCCAACGCGGCCCTAACCGTTCCATCCACCTCGCCCCAAATTCCTGTATTACAGGATCTTCAGGCGTCGCTCTCTTCCACCCCGCTTGGTGCAATCGCACGCTCGGGTCTAGCTTCCGATACTTGCCATGGTGCCGACCGAATGCACTCTGGTGGGTGGCATCCTGACGCCAAGAGGCTTGCCTTTTGAAACACCACATATTCCACGACTGTCAGTGGCACCCTCTCAGGTCGCGTTTATCGTGTAGGTCCCCAATAAAATCGTGGAACTGCCCCGTGATGAATTCCGTGACCAGCAGGTTGCCACATTTGATCAATGCCGTGCGTGCTTTACGGATGGCCTCACGCATATACTCTTCCACGGTGTGGTGTGGTTCCTTCCGAAAACGGCACAAAACACTTAGAATCCAAATCTCGAATTGCTGTCAGTTGGTGAGTTCCGCTTGTGGCATTTGTGTCGTATGTGTCTCGGACGTGCGTTGGCCGGACATCGCTGTGAGTTCGTGATCGTGGTGGTGTGGTCGTGCAGCACTCCTCTGGAGCCTCTCAATTCTCCTGACTCTCGCCTCTGACTTTGCCGGGGCCGTGCTCCAGCACCCCGTGCTGCCGACATGCGCGTGGATTGTTTGCCGCCGTCCCCCGTGATCTCAATCGCCAGCAGCTTCTCGCATCGCCCTCTCGGAGCGAGTCTGGCCGCGAGCTCGTCCAGCCCTGGCTCGGTTGGTCTCTGCGACAAAGGAGACCTCGTCATCCCCGACAGCGCTTCGCTCTGCACACAGCAGGTTTTCTGGCCTGGGGCGGAGTGCCCGCGGTGAGGACTCAGGGCGAACGGACCCTCGGGAGGAGGAGGAGGAGGACGACGATGGGGGAGGAGGAGAGAACGAGGAGGAAAAGGAGGGAGGAGGAGGAGGAGGAGGAGGACGATGGAGGAGGAGGAGGAAGAGGAGGAGGAGGCGGAGGAGGAGGAGGGGGAGGGGGAGGGGGAGGAGGATGAGGAGGAGGAGGGCGAACGGACCCTCGGGAAGACAGGGTCAAGCCGCACACCAACGGTACAGCCAACCCGTATTAGAAGGATGGGCGATATTCAGGGTGCAGAGGCTTGGAAGGCCATGTGAACGATGTTTGAAGGAGACTGGCCAGCGACAGTTGCCAAGGATGGGCCGAGGAGGCAAGGCTGCAAGGGTACCTCTTGGGAAGGTTGCCCGTCCTCACTATGCGGGTTGACTGTATCCACTTTGCCCGCTGGAAACAACAGAACCTTCTTGAGCCAGAAGTGCTACGGAAAAGTAGGGCCGAGATTCTGCAAACCAAGCTGCGGTTGGGCGGGTGGGATGATTGCGAGAGCGATGGAGTTGACAGCTACTAGCTTTTCGAAGACACTTGCATTACATAGAGTACTCCACACACATATCGCTGGACAGCACACTGTTTGGGTTCCACGCTGGCAAACAGATGTACTTGAAGAGGAAAGCAGAGCTGAGCAAGGGAAGATAAAAAAGACGAGGGTGGAAAAAGGGGAGAGGGAGAGGAAGCAAGAGAGAGCGAGAGAGAGAACCAACAACAAACAACACAACCCCAAAAAGAAGGAGAGGGGGAAAGAGATAGAGAGAATGATACACGGAGCGACAGAGGGACAGGACACAATTATGTTAAAGGGGGCTAGGCAATGCCACGATAGAGGATGACCACGGAGTCCTCGCGGCTGTCAAACTCCATCATGAGGTCGTCTGGCCGCTGCCAGATCTCTCCTGGAGCGGTGGGGTCAACAGGGCGGGTGGCCCAACGGGATCATGCGCTGGAGGTTTTCAACACCTGGAAAGCATCGGCCGGGCCATGCCAGGCAGCCTGACATCGCGCACTGCGCAGCGCGAGACGCGAACACGACCAGAACTGCGCCGTCGCGCGGCCACCTCAGAGAATGACAGCTACATTCAACTGCGAACTTTGAACTGCGACCTGCAAGAACTGCACCACGATGGTGCCGCAGGGAGGGGCCGAAGCGCCCAGATTGGGGTGAAACATGCAAACAATGCGTGGCAACAAGGTTAAAAGGAAAACTCTGCAAAGTCCTCCTCAAGGCTCGTCCATGCACTCGGCTGCGCAATGAAGTCGAGTGCATGACAGCTGCAGTCAACCCGCATCACAAGGGCGCACGAGAAGGATGCACGGGCCTTGTAAGGCCGTGTCGACACGATGCGAGCAGAGCGCAGCCAGCGAATGTGGCCAAGGATAGGCTGAATGGGAAAGGTGCAAGGGTTATGTTGTTCCCATCGTACTTCAAGGCCACATCCCAGCAACAATTCCGAGAAACAAGAAAAATATCGAAACAGTGTTGGACGAACGTCGCCTCCCGGGGCCCGACACGTGAAAACCCTCGAATTTCGGTACCTTCCTGGTGCTCGACTTTTTCCCTGGTGATCCAGGCTAGCGACGGTAGGAGCATCATGAGGGTAACCTCCGAAAGCTGCTCATCCTTGCGACGCGCGTGGACTGCAACTCACCATCCCAGACCGCTCACAATGCGGAGAACGCGACTCGACCCCGCGGGCCGCCCGACGGGGAGCTCGGCGGAAGAGGGCGCGGGGGACCAAGGAGCCCCCTTCAAGCTTGCCACCGCCCGGACGTCCATTCCCCGTGCAGTGTTCGTCGTACTCGTGCGCATCTGGCCCTGGCATGGAGTATACGCCATCCTGGCCGAGGCCAAGAGGGTCCGTGAACCATCCTGGGGCCAGGGATGGCCCTGGCCTGGCACGTTGGTGGTGCATGGATGCCTTCGTCGGACCTCGTGCCTTGCCTTTCGGATTCCCAAGATGAGCCAAGATGCTCCTCGGTGGTCCTCAACGAGGAGAACCGGAGAGGGGTAATTGAAACTCAGGTTCGGGGGACTCGGGTCGGCCTGACGGGGCCATCAATGAGAGTGACGAGACCCAACGCTGAAATTCGACGCGAACTCCGGCTTCAAACATCCCACAAAATAAGAACCGTCAAAAGCGAGGACGCGTTCGTCTAGGCCTCCTAGATGGGGTGGGAGTAGATGGGGTCGGAGGATCGAGCTACGGAGTAGATGGGGTCGGAGGATCGCGCCGCATCGCCGATGCATCGCCGATGCATCGCCGATTTTGGGCCCGATATGCTTCTTGCTGACGTTGCCGATGTATCACCGACGTCGACTATGCATCGCCGGTGTATCACCGATGCATCGCCCGTGCGGCGCGATCCTACGACCCCATCTACTCCGACCCCTTCTAGAAGACCTCTAGCTCGTCAGGCGTTGGCAAGCCCGAGCTCTGGCTTCCTCGAGTCTTATACGCTTCCCCGAGAGAAAGAAACGAACAGGTCAGAGCGGTGACAGGCCAGGTGGTGGCGGGGACTGCAACCCCCTGGGGCTGCGGCTGGCCTGAACATGGGGAGGGCTGCCGTGCGGAGGCCCGGGTCGGACGAGAGGGGGGGTCAGGGGGGTCCTGGGAGAGGAGCGCCAAGAAGCCTCCGCGAGACTCCCAAGAAGCCCCCAAGGGGCCTTCAGGAGGCCCCCCAAAGCCCCCTGGAGTCCTCCGAGTGGCCCGACCTGAAGGGTCGGGGGTACGGCGCAAGCCGCTTACAAGAAAGCGGGCGACGAGTTTTGCACACCACCAAACAAGCACGTCGGGAACAAGACCGTGGAGCGGGGCGCTTGTACAAAAGAAAACCCTGGGGACACATCTGGTCCAGCACAAGGCACGCGCGCGGAGGCGGTGGGAATAAATCGCCCTCCGAGGATTCGCAACTCAGCCTCCTGGCGCGAGAGGCGCCACTGTGTATCGAGGAAGGCGCACGGCGGTGGAGCCGAAACCAGCTGCATGCAGAAAATTCAGCACTCCCGCCCCCTCTACCTACCCCCCTTAGTCGTCTGGCCTGCTTGGCCCAGGAGAGGCGGGACGGCGTCCGAGACCCAGGCGACTCGATCTCTTCGGCTTTTCAGAAGGGGGGGAGGCACGCCCGCCAGACTCGCCGGGGCACACCCGCGCCTCCAGAGCCGACCTCTGACGCCCTCGGAGGGAGTCTGAGGGGACAGCGCCCCTCGCGCCACCCGGGTGTGCGCGCTGCCAAGAGCCAAGAGAAGGCGGCGAGGGGGAACGATGAGGGGGTCCAGCTCAGGGGGCGGGGGGAAACATCGAGATTGAGCCGGCGATACATCGCCGATACATCGGCGACAGGCCGCCGACAGCGAAACCGCGCCATCCTCTGGGCGGGAAGGGAGGCCCAGGCCCCGGTAGGCGATGAATGGCCGACGGGGGGTCAATGCTTACCCGTCTGGGCCAGCCCCCTTGTCGGTGCCCTTGAGGCTTGACACGCGCAAAATGGAGACGGAACAACCAGGGAAGCCCGAGCCGCACGCGTTGCCCTAAACCGACAACGGCCGCTGCTGTGCAACCGACTTCTGCCCCGAGAGCGTAGAGGGACGGAAACTGCATGGACATAAACTTCTAGAGCTCCGCGCGGACTTCCTGCATCGGCGATGGACCCCCCCGCCCCTGGCGAGCGCGCCAGGGGCGGAGCCGGAGGCGCCGCCAGGCGGGCCCAGAGCCAATTCAGGAAACCCGCGCGGAGCTCCAGAAGTCTGTGCTTACGCCTTGTGTTTCTGTTCTTCGAGGGCGGCGGTCGGCATTCGGCCCCGCTCTGACCCTAGGTTGGGCTTTCCTCCTGAAGGCGGATTTGGGGAGATACACCTACACACATATATATATATATATATATATATGTGTGTACATACAGACATACATACATCTATGTATGTATGTATATATGCATGTACATATGCGTGCATATCACCTAAGAGTCAACAACAGTCAAAGGAGAACGAAACACGGCCACCATACCATTGCTCCTGCTGTTCCTGGAGTGCTCCCCCTGTAGCGGGACATGCCCGACGCAGCTCCTCCTGCGCCCGCCTCCGCCGCCCCGAGGGAGGCGGGGGGCGGGGGCGGGAGGCGGGAGTCTCCTGGCCGCCGCCACTGGACGTCCCTGCCGTGGTTCCTGCGCGGCCGCGCGGTGCCGCCGCCCCGCGCGCGCCACGCGCCGGCGGCCTCGGCTGCTTGCCCGCCCTCGGCGTCCTGTTGCTGCTGTCGCTGTTGCTGCGAATGTTGTTGTTGCTGATGGTGTTGTTGTTGTTGTTGCTGTTGTTGTTGTTATTGTTGTTGTTATTGTTGTTGTCGCAAGGGTTGTAAGTGTTGTGACGTGTGTGAGTTGTGGTTGCTATTGTGGATGTTGTTGTTGTCGTTGTCGTTGGCATTGCTGCCGTTGGTGTCATTGTTACTTTTACTATTGCTGCTGCTGCTGTTGCTGCTGCTGTTGCTTGTGCTGTTGCTGCTGCTGGTCTTGGTGTTGCTGTTGGTGTCGTTAGTGTTGCTGTTGTTGAGTTCTCACTTCTAAGGAAGTATCATGGTTGATCCCCCCTTCGGTAAACATTGTATGTGTCAACTGAAATGCTTTTCCCGGGGCTCGCGCCCTATGTTTTACAAGGCAACGTGTGACAGCACCCAACTGCGTCCATGGGCCCTGGCTTACAACAACAGCGGCTCCCGCCGGATACGTCCTCACAGTGTATTTCAAACGCGCGTTCTCGCGCGGGACCTCCTCACAATGTGCATCAATCGCGCTCTCGCGCGGGAGATCCTCGCAAGTTTTTCGCACGTCGCGCCCTCGACACTCAAGAATCACGCTCTCGCTTCGGCCTTTCGCGCGATCTACTTGGGGATCGCGCTATAGCTCGAGTCTTCCTCGCGATTCATGCAGCATTCACGCTTCAGCAACCCGCCTGCTCGACGTGGCCGCCTAGGCCTGCCTTCCCGAAGCGCCCGCTAGGGTCTGCCCGCCCGATCCGCCCGTCTGGTTCTGCCACGTGGTTTCGGTTCCTAGCCCGTCTGCCCGTCTGCTTGCCGCCCGAAGTGTCTGAGCCCATCACCAGTAGGGAGCCCACAAAGGACGTACGCGTCCAGCTATGTACATGAACACGGCCTCTTGACCCGCGAGACCTGCCGCGCGATATGAAAATTCGCGCAATGCGAACTCTCGAAACCAGCGTGGTTTCATGTACATGTACGTCCTTCTTTCGCTCCTGAACCAGCGGTGCTCAAGTGGCGCGAGGACCAGCCAGCCAGGTGCGACGGCACCCACAACGGGGGCGGCAGCGGCGAGCGGCATCCAAAGCCGAGGAGGGAAAGACCACCGGTTTTCGGCGACCTTCGCACGGAGAACGCTCGAGTGACAGCGGCAGCGGCGAACGGATTGGGCCAGCTGTCGCGTGGGGCCAGACAGCCTAGAGAAACTTGCGGGGCCAGCCTCCTCCACGCTTCAAATTCACGCGGTCCCACTCTCGTATATGGGAGTAGGGGCAGGAGAGCCCAGAATCGATTCGGCAAGCCGGATCGGCGATCGAGATGCATCGGCTCGGCGGAAATCTGCAGGCTGGTATGCCTCCAGAGGTATGCCTCCGGATAGAAATCGGAACCTAGATCGGAATCCCGAGCCCACCCGAAACGGGGAATCGGAAGCCGTCGAAATCGAGCCGGATCGCCTCGGAGGCGTCGAAACGAGCCCTGCAAGGGAGAGCGGCGGGAGGGGAGCCGGAAGCCGTCGACATCGAGCCGGATCGCCCCGGAGGCACCGAAGCGAGCCGAGCCCTGCAGGGGAGAGCGGGGGCAGGGGGGCCACATGCGAACCCTACCCCATACCCCCCACGATTTCAGAGGGGGAGGGGGGGGGTGCACCTCGCTCGGGAGCTCCCGAGCGAGGTGAACCCCACCCTCCCCGTCAGAAATCGTGGGGGGTATGGGGTAGGGTTCGCATGTGGCCCCCTAGGCTAGGGGGGAGGGGAGGGGAGGGACCTGCGAGGTCCCGAACGGGGGGGGGACGCGCCACCACAAAGGTGGCAGCGCTGCCTCCGCCTGCCGGCGGGCACGCCGCGCTTCCGGGGAGCGGGGCCCCTCCCGCCCAGCGGGGGGTCGCCCCGCCCCCCCCGCCCCACCCGCTTCGGAGGGGCAGGGGCGGAGGAACGCCCCACGCGGCGCTCCCAAGCCAAGCGGTCCGGGCCCAAGGGTCGTCAGGCAAGCAGGGCCGATTGAGATTCGGACCCCCAGAGGCCTTCGAATCCTCAATCCTATACCCCGCCTCATCCTCACCCTCCTTTTCCTCCTCCTCCTCCTCCGCCTCCTCCTCCACCTTGTCCTGCTCCTGCTTCCTCCTCCTCTTCCTCATCGTCCTGCTCCTCGTGTTCCTCCTTTTCCTCCTCCGATTCCTTTTCCTCCTTGTCCTCCTCCTCCCCCGCCCCTGGGCGCCTCTCGTAGTGCTGCACGATGAGCAGCTGGTCCGCCTGAGCGGGCATGACGGGAAGGGAAGGGCCTCGAAAGCCCCCTTGGGGCGCCACGAAAAGGAGGGAGGGGCGAGATCGAGGGGCGAATTCCGAAGAGGGGGAGAAGCACGAGGAGGAGAGGGGGGGCCAAGGGCCGAAGGGGAGAAAGGGGAGGACAGGACAGGACAGGACAGGACATCCGCATGAGGGGGTCTCAACGTCAATGCGCCCGCTAAGTTGCAGTGTGGGACGAATGCGTCACTCCCCTGCGTGAAAAATACGCAACAAGGACCCGACAGCCCTTCGACATCATACCGAAAGAACTGCCAAGGCCTGCGCAGAGACAAGTGGGCACACCGGCCACTAGGCGTGCACGCTGCCCTCCTCACCCCACACCCCAACCCTTCAATCCTCGCCTCCACCACAGGCGATCGTGCAGGCCTGTTCGCAGGGAGCCATGGATGAGTCAGTAGCTCTTCTGCGAGCCCAAGGGGTGTGGCAACGCCGGCATTGTCCGCCAGGGCCTACGCCAATGGCACGTGCTCGCGGGCCTGCACAAAAAGGAGGGGGGTTCCCGATGCCCCTCTTTAACTCGCGAGCCAAGTTCCTCTCGGTTTCTTTCTGAGAGAGGACCGAGGAAGAGAAGGGATGGGGAACTCGGAGGATGCAGCAACAGCAGCAGCAGGGGAGAGGACATGAGAGCCTGCACGCCTGCACTCCGAGATGCCCTCGCTAGTGCGTGCGGCTCTTCCTGCGCCGAGACAGGTGCATCCCGCGCCAAACGCGCTCAGAAATGCCCAGCCCCTGCTCTTTTTGCTTCAACTCGTGCCGTCTCGACTGTCTCACGTGAGGCACATGTGCGCTTGTCTCCCAATCTGATAACATCCCCAGTGCTTTCCCACAATGAAATAGCAAATTCCACTCTCGGCAAAGTACGTGATGCGCCTCTGTTAGCCAATAGGCGCTGTAATTCGAGGAGGAAGGACGGGGGCGAGATCGAGGATCGAATGGGGATAATGGGGGAGGGGCACGAGGAAGAGGGAGGCGAGACCGAGGGTCGAATGGGGGCGGGGCACGAGGAGAAGGAGGGGGGCGAGATCGACGGGCAAAGGTGAACAAGGGGATGGCCGTTTTACTACTGGTTCCGCTTTGCCGTTTTTTTTATGCCGGTTCCGTCGCCGCCCTTGTTGTGGGTTTCGTCGCTGTTTTTGGTTCCGGTTCCGGTGCCAATCCCAAAGCCGTTTTCGTTGCCGTTTCCGGTCGCCGTTTTTGCAACCGCTTCCACTAAAAAACACATCTTTTCGAAAACGATGGAACAACGGCCCTGCTGTTTCCGGGGCCCACTAAGATGTAGAAGATGGTGCTAAGGGGTTGGGGTAAGCCTTGCTGCTCCACTCTGCCGCCACTCGTTGCTCTTTTACTTCCTCTTTGCGCGCGCTGCCCGTACAATGGCCTCGTGTGTTCACGCGGTGCGCGAACATTCAGACGCGTCGATCGCTTCGATCAAAGACGGGTGTCGCAACAAAAAGAAGGGGCCACGCGGGAGGAGGAGGCCAGACGAGGCGAAACGCCGTCCACGTCCCGGGGACGGCCCTTTAGGAGCGAGGACGGGGGCAAAGGCACACTCCCAGTCTCTTGCCCAAAGTTCCGTGGATGGCGACCGCAAGCCTGAAGAAACAATCTCTCTTCCCTGCCGGGCCTGCGACGCGGGCGCGCGCGCGCAGGGCGTTGCGCGGCGCGGGTGGCGCCTCGCGCCGGCGGCACCTGCCGTTCGAGTAGAGCACCTGGCCAGCGGGGCGGGCACTCATCGGACGCCGGCGCCTCGCGCCGAGGCTCGAGAGGATTGGCACGGGCCTGGGCTGGGGCGTGTCCAAAGCCACCGCCTGGGTCGGGAGGCAGCTCCTGGAGGGCCTCCGCAGGCACGATCCAGGGCTGTGAAGCCTGATGGAGGGGCCACACAGCTGGAGTGGCCCAGAATCATACCAGGATGAAACCAAACTGAGCTGGACCAGGCGGAACTGGACTGGCTTGCGCCAGCTCTCGACCGCGGGTGCACTGGCGGCGATGCTGAATTCAGGCTCCCAGGAGTTGCAGTCTAACCTGGTGGATCGACCTTCGGGGCCCCCGGCCGGCGATGCGTATGGAAATATGTCGATACATATATGCTTGTATGTATATATATATATATGTATGTGTATATATGTATGTATATGTAAATGTAAATGTAAATGTATATGTATATGTATATGTATATGTATATGTATATGTATATGTATATGTATATGTATATGTATATGTATATGTAAATGTATGTATGTATGTATGCATGCATGCATGCATGCATGTGTGTATGTATGTGTGTAGATATGTATGTATGTATGTATGTATGTATGTCTGTATGTATGTGTGTCTGTGTGTCTGTATGTCTGTATGTCTGTCTGTATGTCTGCCGGTCTGCCTGGGTGTATGCATGTGTGTATGTATGTATGTATGACTGTCTGTATGTGTGCATGTATGCATGTATGTATATATGTATGTATGTATGCATGCATGCATGCATGTATGTATGTATGTATGGATGTATGGATGTATATGTGTGTATGTATGTATGTATGTATGTATGTTTGTTTGTTTGTTTGTTTGTATGTATGTATGTATGTATGTATGTATGTATGTATGTATGTATCCAACGCACGATCATGTCGAATGTCCACTGCCTGCCGAAGACCCCGAGGATCGATCCAGCAGGCGATGGCCATGGATAAATCCCCGCCTCGGAACACAGACTACAGTTAACCCACGCAGTGAGCATGCGCGGTAAGGATGCAAGGACCTTCGAGCGGCATGTTGACGCCCTTCGAGCGAGGTTGGCCAGCGAAGGTCGCCAAGGATGGGCCGAAGGGCCAAGGATGCAAGGGCAACCTTGGAAAAATGCTCCTCCTCCCTATGCGGGTGGACTGCAACGGCAATGTCTGCTCGTGAGCAGGACCGGCGGAAAGGCTACCCGTCGGTCGGAAGAAGTAGGTAGAGACACGAAACAGGAAGGCGGATGGAGTGGGTCGGGTGCGGGCCCGTCCAATGAATGGCAAACAACAGCCAGACCATACCGAGTCTTGAAGAAGGAAGGCACTTGAATAGGGGAACAACGAGTGACAGAAACATTTCGCTTTTTGCAAATTGGGTTCTGGGATGCCAGAACTCTCTACCTCCAACGACCGATGGGCACCCGTCTGGGCAGGGCGGCGCCTGCCCCGGCAGCGGCAGCTGCCAGTCTTGGGCGTCGCCCCCGTGCCCCGCGTGTACGCGACCCACTGCGGCAGCGTGCCACGAGACAGGATCAGTCGGCCACGAGTCTCCTCCTCCTCCTCCTCCTCCTCCTCCTCCTCATCCTCGTCCTCCTCCTCCTCCTTCTCCTCCTCGGATCGAGCTGCGTCAGGCCATCGTCATCCTCTTCCTCCTCCTCCTTCTCCTCCTCATCCTCCTCCTCATCAGGGCGCTCATCGGATCGAGCTGCGTCGGCCAGCACGGGGCCGGAATCGAACAAGCTCGGCCGCGCCAGGATGCGCGGCAACGCTGGGCAAACGTGGGGCCGCCAGCCCGTCGGAACCGAAATGGATCGAGCAGGCTGGAATCGACATGTCGGGTCGGATCGATCGGCCGAATCGAACTGGACCTGGGTGGGCGGAGCGAGGAGCGCGCGGTCGTCTTCGCGCTGCTCGCGCGGCTTCCCTGGAGATGAGGGGGAACGTTATGGGGCACTGGCTTCAAGGGGCGGGGAGGGGGCAACTTCGAACTGGAATCTGCGATACATCGCCAACAGATAGTCGATTGGCCCCAGCGCGAATCCCCGCGTTCCTGGGCTGGGTGGGCTATCGGGCCCCTATCGGCGATCAATGGGCGATTGGGGGTCGATGCATCCGCTGGCCGCCTGTTCATGTCTTTTCAGCCTGGCTCCCATAGATCCGCCACCGTGCCCCCTGGAGCGTTGAGGCAAGGAAGTCTGCCGAGGGGCTGCCTGGTAGAGATTTGGGGATCTTAATAAAGAGCCCCCCCACCACTGTCGACGCAGACTGCTGAATGCATCGCCCCCCGTTTTCCGAGGCCACTCCCCTCGTGTCCGCTCGACGATGGTGCACTTCCAGCATGGCAGCTGATGCCTAGCCCCCCAGTCAACGCGTGCCCGCTCGAGGACGGTGCACTTCCCGGATGTCAGCTGATGCCTGAGCCCTCTTTCCATGCGCGCCCGCTCGAGGATTGTGCACTTCCCGCATGGCTGCTCACTCCTAGGCCCCTCATCCCACGCGCATCCGCTCGAGGATCGTGCACTTCCCGCATTCTCAGGCGCTGCTCCCAAACACTTCAGGGCCTCCCAAGCCACGACCCCATGTTAAAAACGATGGATGTCCAACCCGAGCTTACAAGAAGGCCCGTGCAGACAACCAAAGACACCAGGATGGCTCAAGATGCCTCGAAGGCGGCCCAAGATAGCCCCCAAGCGGCAGAATAGTGTTCCAAGACGGCCCAAGATGCCTCCAAGAGGCCCAACATGGCCACAAGAGGACCTCCAACAGGATCAGAAGAGAAAATGTGCCTGATTTGCGCATTGTCGCCTTTTCAGGCTGCCGTCAGCTCAAGTGGCCGAAACGGGCCTCGCGTAGGACCCACGACGGTCTCCCCCAAGACGGCTAAAGAGAGCCCGCAGCCGGTGCAAGAGGGCCCCAAGACGGCCCCAATGGATTCCAAAGACTGCCTCACAGGAGGCCAAAAGAGCCCCAAGATGGCCCAAACGAGTGTGGTCATCATCCTCATCAACAACAACGGCATCATCGTCATCGGTATAACCATCACAATCACCATCATCACCATCATCATCATCATCATCATCATCATCATCATCATCATCAGCATCATCATCATCATCACCATCATCATCATCATCATCATCATCATCATCATCACTATCATCATCATAATCAGCATCATCATCAACACCACCACCACCATCATCGTTGTCGTCACCATCAGCAGTATCATCATCGTCATCCTCGACATCATCATCATCATAATCATCAACAGCATCATCATCATCATCATCATCATCATCGTCATCGTCATCGTCATCGTCATCGTCGTCATCGCCCTCATCATCATCATCATCATCATCATCATCATCAGCATCATCAGCATCAGCATCATAATCATTGTCAGCGTCATCCTCGTCATCCTCCTCACCGCCATCGTCACCGTCATCGTCATCGTCATCACCATCATCATCAGCAGCAGCAGCATCATCACTACCATCATCGTCAACACCTTTAGCATCAGCACCAGCACCATGTCCTCGTGCCAACCCCGCCCGCAGGTCAGGAGGCACCTCCCCCCTCCCCCATCGAGTGCGCGGCGCCTTGTTGGACGGCGCGAACTCCGGGTCCACGAACTGGGCGTTCGCCTCTGTGGGGGGGGGCGGCGATGGGCCCTGCTGCGTAGAATGTTAGGTCGGGCCTGTCCTCCCACAGTCGGATCTGGACGGAAAATTCTCAAGCATAGTCAACAATAGTCGAAAAATCATCCCAGACTATTGGGTAACTATTTTGGAATTTCCTCCTGTAGAGGGACACGCCCGTGTCCGCGCTGCCCCTGCTGCCGCGGGAGGCAAGAAGTAGAAAGGAAGGGGGGAGGGGGGGGCGAGGATGGCGCGGAGGAAGCGGAGGGGATGAGGAAAAGTTTGGGGCAGGATGAGATGAAGGAGGATAGAGGGAAGCGGGATGGAGGGTAGCGGAAGGAGGAGGGAACAGTCTATGATGATCAGGCAAAGACAGGAGCAAGAGGAGAGGGAGGGTGGAGGAGTGAAAGAGCCGAGAGAACACGGGGAGGAGGAATGTGACAGACATGGAACAGGGGGACACGGGTGGGGAACTTAGGAGGAGGGAGGGAGAAGCGTTGGAGGCGATGCCAGGAAGAGGGAGGCGAGCCGAGGGCCGAGGAGGGATGCAGGGCATCAGAAGTGGAGGAGGCGAAAGGCGAAGCCAGGACAAGGATAGATCGAGAATATCGAGAATAGAGGGCGAGGGTAGAGGGCGAGAACAGATCGAGCATGTCGAGAATGGAGGGTGAAAATCCGCCGGCCCCCTTGTGGGGCCACCAGGCTGTAGGAGCGAGGTTCGCAGTTTCCTGTACCAGTTGTAGCTTGTAGTTTCCAGTGTTACAGTTCTGCTTCTTGCTGGTTACTTTAACTAATTGACTTATTGCTGGTTACTGTAACTAGTTGATTGACCGCGCGAGGGGGGGGGAGGCCCAAACCGGCTTTTTAGCACCCCCTGGGCGCGTTGTCTGAATTGCTGGGGGGGCTCGAAATCGACACCCCTCACGCAGATCCGCGGGGTCAGGGTCCAAAAACACAATGGGATTTGCCACATTTCTGAAATTCGGTGCCACCCCTCACGCAGATCCGCGGGGTCAGGGTCCAAAAACACAGGGATTTGCCACATTTCTGAAATTCGGTGCCACCCCTCACGCAGATCCGCGGGGTCAGGGTCCAAAAACACAAGGGATTTGCCACATTTCTGAAATTCGGTGCCACCCCTCACGCAGATCCGCGGGGTCAGGGTCCAAAAACACATGGGATTTGCCACATTTCTGAAATTCGGTGCCACCCCTCACGCAGATCCGCGGGGTCAGGGTCCAAAAACACATGGGATTTGCCACATTTCTGAAATTCGGTGCCACCCCTCACGCAGATCCGCGGGGTCAGGGTCCAAAAACACAAGGGATTTGCCACATTTCTGAAATTCGGTGCCACCCCTCACGCAGATCCGCGGGGTCAGGGTCCAAAAACACAGGGATTTGCCACATTTCTGAAATTCGGTGCCACCCCTCACGCAGATCCGCGGGGTCAGGGTCCAAAAACACATGGGATTTGCCACATTTCTGAAATTCGGTGCCACCCCTCACGCAGATCCGCGGGGTCAGGGTCCAAAAACACAGGGGATTTGCCACATTTCTGAAATTCGGCGCCACCCCTTACGCAGAGGGTCCCAAAAACACAATGGATTTGCCACATTTCTGAAATTCGGTGCCACCCTTCACGCACATCCATCGCAAGGCGTGGTAACCCAAACTGCGAGAACTCCCTCGGCCCTTTAATCGCAAGGTGTGGTAACCAAGCCCGTAAACCATACACGTCTTACCAATCGCCAGGTGTGGTAACCCCTCTTGTGATCAGTTGGTTTTGCTGATTGCGAATCGGCTTCGCATGAAGTTTCGATACTGCTTCACGACAGCGCCAAGGCCTCATGACTTAGCTCTTCCATGGCCCATTCTCCGAGAGAGGGGGCCGGCGGCAGGGGGCGAAGCCCTTACGGATAAGACATTCGGGAGAGGGTGGATCGAGAACACCTGAGATCCGGCGGCTCTGGGGGATGTCTCGGGCGCCGCGGCCAGAACGCTCTGAGAGCGTTCCGGAACGTTCTGGAACAAAGCCAGCCCCGCCCGAAGGCGGCCGAGAAAAGCAAGCACCATGGGGGGGGACCCGCACAGAAACCCCGCACACAGGGACACTGGCACTTTGCACGGACGCCCGCGGAGGCGATCTGTTGGACTGGGGGGGGGGGGGGGGGCGGAGCATGTGCCCCGCAGCAGACCACCCGCCCGAATACTTCTGAGAGTTTGTGCTCTTACGCTTCCCGAAAAAATGGGAAATAGATGAACAGAAGCTTTCACAGACATCACAAGAACTCCCCAAAAGTCGACCACTCCCACGATCGACGTAGACTCTCACCCCTTCTCGGAGCCTTGTTTCCCGTCTTCCTCTCCTTCTGCTTCGCTTGTATTTTTTTTCTGGGGGCCATCCAGGGTGGTCGGCAACATGGGCGTAAGCCACTTGAACGCATGACCATCCACTGCCAGAAGCCCGCGCGGGTTCCCGGGATCGGCGCCTGAACCCCCGGACCGTTCAGCAATATTTGAAGGGGCCCCAGGACACACAAATACATACACAAATAAAAAGATTCCCCATACTTTCCCATATGTTCTGGGTTTTTGTCTGCCCCCCCAGTTCCCATATTTTCCTATATTTTCTAGGGAATCGACGATTAATTGTGTCTGTGTGTTTCTTCCCCTCCTGATTCAAGTGCACCGAACACACTCTCATGGATACGCAGGGGCGTCTGTCGCGCACCCAGTAGTGATCGAAGTCGAAGCAGAGAGCCCCTGAGATCAGTGTCTCCCAAACCTGAAATTCCATATTCTGAGTGTCAACATGAAGTCGATTCCCGGAAGTGTCAACATGACGTCGAGTCCCGAAAAAAAAACAGGGGGCGGAGCGCGGAGGGGAGGCCACTTCCCGGAGGTCAACGTGAAGTCAACACGAAGTCGATTCCCGGAAGCCAACACGAAGCCGATTCCCTGCGCCGCCCCCTGCGTGGAGCGCGCAGGGGGCGGCGCAGGGAGGCGCTGCCTGGTGGATGGCCAGCTCGGGTCCCACACACGCGCACGGGGCGTCGAGAGCACTCCGAGTCTCGCCACAGCGGGGGGGCGGGCCATGAAAGGGCTTGACAGAGCCACGGCAAATCCAGCATCCAGACCCCGTAGCGATCTTGCTTGACGGAACCCATAAGATAGACCCCCCCCTACAAACGTAGACCCGTCCCCCATTAGTCTGAGATCCAAACTAATAATTGTGCTCTTCTGAAGAAGCGGAATGAACATCAACTTTTGGCACTCCGACCGGACTCCTTGGCTCTGCGCTGGGCCCCCCTCCCTTGCGCGCGGAGCGCGCCAAGGGCGGCTCCAGAGGCGCCGCCGGGGGGCCCGGCCCGGCCAAGAGATCCGCGCGGAGCGCCACAGGTTTGTCTTCGAACTGTGCTCTTGCATTCGTCGGGCTCTCCAGGGAGACCACTGAGAGGCCTCCCAAATGGGGTCGGAGTGGATGGGGTCGGAGATCGCGCATCGGCGATGCATGGGCGGTGCATAGGCGATGCAACGTCGACATCGGCGCTGCATCGGCGACGTCGACGTGAAGCAGATCGGGCTCCGCACCGAGCCCCATCGGCGATGCATCGGGCTCCGACCCCTTCTACTCCGACCCCGTTGGAGGCCTAGACTGATGTTGCCTCCTGGATCTCGGGTCACAACTCGGCTTCCCGGCGGCCGCCCGGAACGCCCCCGGCGGGGCGCGGCTGCGGCGGCGCTGCCGCCCTGTGCTCATGCATCCGTCGGGCTCTCCAGGAAGACCACACGAGCGACGACCAAAAACAGGCCTCACGCGAGGTGGCACAGCGACCACGCGCGGCGGCTGCCGCGGGCCCCCGGCGCGGCACGCTCCCTTGGGCACTGGAGACGAGGGCGCTCACGCGCGACCTTACGCGGGCAGCATGCGCGCAACTGTCGGCGCCGACGGCCCTTGTCCTGCGTCGCCCCGCGCTTCTCCTCCCTCCCTCCCTCGACCCTCGGAGGCACAACGATTGCTCTCCGTTGCGCGCGCGTGCTTGTCCAGGCCACTGCGCGGTAGCCTCGCCCATTTGCGGGCCAACCCTGGTGTTTGACCGGGGCTCTGTCTGTCTGTCTGTCCACGGGGAGACGCAGGGCGCCCGCCGCCGCCGCCGAGAGCCCGCGGGGGGAGGGGGGGGGGCGGGGCGGCACGCCCGACGAGTGCCGTCCGGCGCCGAGCGGCGCTCGGGGGCGTGCCACTGCCCAGCGAGGGGTGGGGGGGGGCCCAAAGGGGTGGGGGGCTCCTCCTCCTCCTCCTCCTCCTCCCCCCTCCTTCTCCTTCTCCTCCCCCTCCTCCTCCTCCTCCTGCTCCTTCTCCTCCTCCTCCCCCTCCTCCTCCTCTTCGTCCTCCTCCTCCTCCTCCTCCTCCTCCTCCTCCTCCTCCTCCTCCTCCTCCTCCTCCTCCTCCTCCTCCTCCTCCTCCTCCCCCTCCCCCCCCCCGAGGGACTCAGCAGGGCTAGAGCTGAGGGCTGTCGTATTCAGCGTTTCGACAGGGGGGGGTCTGGCTCCGAACCTCTGCTCAGTGCGGCTGCTTGCAGCAGTGCGTTCTGTGAGGAAGGACAGCCCAGATCCACTCCAGAAGGGGGGGGAGGAGGGGTGCAAGGGCCCACGCCGATCGGAAATTCCATGAATAAGAAAACGAGAACTGGAGGGAAACCGTGTTCATCGTTTTCGTGTTGTTTATCGTTTCCCCTCGTCCTGTCTTCGTTCTGTCTTTGCTGCGGAGCGAAATCGAGACGAACACGGCCCACGAGATCGCCCAAACGCCGCTCAGCTCGAGCCCCGAGCCCCAGACGTCCGACGGCTTGGTGCCTTTTAATCGCGGGGATCCCTGGAAAAGCCCCTCGGGGCTGCGTAAGCGGGGCTTTCGCCAAACCGGCGCTTAGGCTTTTCCGTATACCCCCGTGCACTGGAACCCCCGCCTGCGGCGCCCCAGGGCCCCCTGAACGGGGGCACTTTTTTGATCCGCGGGTCGAGAGCGAGCCTCTTCCGGGCGAAGCTAAGCGGGCCGCGCACAGCTTTAATTGACAGAGGGGGGAAGGCAGAAGGAGCGAACGGGGGCACGGCCAGACGTGGAAATCGGCGTTCCCTGTGCCCCCGCCTGCTGCCCCCCCCGTCGCTGGGCCGGATCCCCATCCCGCATGCCTCGTTCTCTGCTGACGGCCCGGGGGCCCGGCGCGACGGCCCCCGAGGGGCCGACGACGGCCAAGAGCCTCCCGCCGATACTCTTCACCACGCGAGCGCGTCTCGGTCTTCGCGCCGTGGCTGCAGCCTCCGGCGGCCGTCCGGGACGATCCTGGCAAGCCCCGGCAGGCCCTCGGCGAGGCGCAACCGCTGGGCCGCATCCTGAGGCTGGGAAACCGCCGAGGACCGACAGCGCCATGAGAACCTCACATCTCAGACCACGGACTGCTGAATCATGCCAGACGACGCCCGGGGATGAGGGAGGCGGCCTGCACGCAGTTGGAGACGAGCTCGCCGAGCGCCTCCAAGGCCTCCGTTGTGTGCGCGCGCGGGTGTGTGTAAGTGTGTGTGTGTGCGTGTGTGTGTGTGTGTGTGTGTCCGTGTCCGTGTCCGTGTCCGTGTCCGTGTCCGTGTCCGTGTCCGTGTCCGTGTCCGTGTGCATGTCCGTGTGTATGTGTGTGAGTGTGTCTGTGTGTGTCTGTGTGTGTCTGTGTGTTGGGTTTCTGGTGCGTGTGTGTCGTGTGTCATGTGTGTGTGTGTGTTGTGATGTGTGGTGTGTGTGTGTGTGTTGTGTGCTGGTGGTGTGATGTGTGTGTGTGTGTGTTGTGTGTGTGCATTGCGTGTTGTAGTTTGTATGTTGTGTAGTGTGCGTATCTTGTATGTGAGGTGTGTGTGTGTGTGCTGTGTGTGTTGGTGGTCAGCATGTGCTGTGTGCTGTGTGTTGTGTGTGTCTTGTATGTGCTGTGTTGAGCTGTGTTGCGTGTGTCTGGTATGTAGTGTGTGTGTGTGTTATGGTGTCGGAGGTGAGGGGGTGAGATCGAAGTGGAACGGAGAGCCCCCCTACCGGGAAATCGGTTTCGGTTTCGTGTTCGTGCGTGCCATGCGGGCGAGGCGAATCTGCGTGGGCGGGCGAGAAAAAGTCTCCTGTGGCTGAGGCGCGGCCGGACCAAATGATTCCCTTCCGGGCGGCCGGTGGCCCGCGGTGTCCCGCCGGTGTCCCGCTGGTGTCCCGTGTGGCTGAGGCGCGGCTGGACCAAATGACTCCCTTCCGTGCGGCCGGTGGCCCGCGGTGTCCCGCCGGTGTCCCGCGGTGTCCCGCGGTGTCCCGCGGTGTCCCGCGGTGTCCCGCGGTGTCCCGCCGGTGTCCCGCGGTGTCCCGCGAGGATGATGATGATGATGATGATGATGATGATGATGATGATGATGATGATGATGATGATGATGATGATGAGATGAGATGATGATGGTGTCCCGATGAAGATGATGATGATGTTGATGATGGTGTCGATGATGATGATAGTGTCCCGATGATGAGGATGATGATGCTCATGATGATTATGTTGATGATGATGACGATGATGGTGTCCCGATGATGATGATGATGATGGTGATGATGATGATGGTGATTCCGATGATGCTGGTGATGATGATGTAGATGATGATTATGGTGTCCCGATGATGATGTTGATGATGATGGTGATGATGATGATGATGATGGTGATGATGATGATGATGGTGTCCCGATGATGATAATAATGATACTGACGATGTTGATGATGATGATGTTGCTCATGATGATGATGGTGCCCCAATGATGATGATGATGTTGTTGATGTTGATGATGATGACGACGATGATGATGCGATGATCATGATGATGATGGTGTTCCGAGGATGATGACGATGTTGAGGATAATGTTGATGATGAGAACGATGGTGATCATGATGGTGTCCCGATTATGATGATGATTCTGATTATGCTGCTGATGATGATGATGACGATGACTGTGTCCCGATGATGATGATGATGTTGATAATGAGATGATGATGGTGATGATGATGATGTTGTCCCGATGCTGATGCTGACGTTGATGATGATGTTTATGATGATGATGACGGTGCCCTCATGATGATGACGATGTTGGTGATGATGTTGATGTTGATGATGTTGATGATGATCATGATGATGATGATGATGATGATGATGATGATGATGATGATGATGATGATGATGACGTTGACTGTGAGAGCGATTGTGATATCGATAGTGAGATCGATATTGAGACCGAATGTGAGATCGATTGTGTGATCGATTGTGAGATCGATTGTGAGATCAATTGTGATATCGATCGAGTGAGATAGATCGAGTGAGATCGATTGTGATATCGATCGAGTGAGATCGATCGAGCGAGGCCGATAGTGAGATCGATACTGAGATCGATAGTGAGACCGATCGAGTGAGACGTTGGTTCCCCCCCCACGAACCTCCTTATCACCCGAAGGGTGGTCGTATAGGTAATGTGTGTTGTGTGTTGTGTGTTAGGTGTTGTGTATGTTGTGTATGTTGTGTGTTGTGTGTGTGCCTGTGGTGTGTGTGTGTGTGTGTGTGTGTGAGAGAAAAAGTGTGTGCGTGTGTGTGTTACACAGAGAGAGAGAGAGTGTGTGTGTGACCTGCGGAGGCGGAGGGCGGGTTGGGCCGCCGCAGTCCTGCTGCGGGAGGCCGGCCGCCCTGAGCCCCGGAGTGGTTCATCTCCTCCTCCTCCTCCTCCTCCTGCTCCTTCTGCTCCTCCTCCTCCTCCTCCTCCTCCTCCTCCTCCTCCTCCTCCTCCTATCCTCCTATCCTCATATTCTCCTTCCTCACCCTCTATCCTCGCCGTCCTCCTCCTCCTCCTCCTCCTCCTCCTCCTCCTCCTCCTCCTCCGCAATCCTCCTCCCCCCTTCTCATTATTCAGCATCATCCGTCCTCCTCCCTCTCCTCCTCCTCCTCCTCCTCCTCCTCCTCCTCCTCCTCACTTTTCCTCCTCATTATGATGCCTCCCTCTGCCTCCTCCGTCACTCCTCGTCCTCGTCCCTTTTCTCTCACTCCTCCTCCGTGGCCCGTGGCTCCCGCCCCGACGGATCCGCCGGAACGGGGTCGCCCTGCCGCTCCTCGGCCGCCAGCGAAGAGCACATGAGGACGAGACGGCCGCACCGGAGGGATCGCTCGGAGCTCCGCGCCGACCTGGGAGCCGCGCGGACCTCGGAGAGGCTGCGTTCACCAAAGGGGCCCTAGGACACGCAAATAAATGCACACACATAAAAAAAATCCCCCACATGTTTTTATATGTTATGGGTTTTTGTCTTCCCCCCCACACTTCCCATATTTTCTCATATTTTTTGGGAATCGACGATTAATTGTGTCTGTGTGTTGTTTCCCCCTCCTGACTCATGCCGGGCTTTCTCGTTCAAATCCGCGCGGACTTCGAAGGGTGAGCCCGTGTTGGGCTATCGCATCGAAGCTCGCGCAGGCCTCTGGAAGGTTGTGCTCATGCCGGGCGTTCTCGTGCGAGGGACGCCTGGCGATTTCTCGATCCACGACGCTCGGTGGGGGTCCCGACGGGCCGGCCGATCCGGGGCCCAACCAGCTCGGGGCCTCTCGGGAGCGCCCACCCTTCCGGCGGGGGGCTGGTCCGAATCGTAGGTCCCCGAGGGTGCACCCCCTGATGGGCTTGTTTTAAAGGAAAAAGAGCTATGCACATATACCGATTCTGGCCAGGCCCATCCTGAGCGCAGGATCGGCGCATACGCCCTGTACCTCGGCCAGGAAGGTGTATGCACCGATCCTGGGTCAAGGATGGGCCTTGCCAGGATCGGCGCATGCGCATAGTTCTCTTCGCCCGATTGTTTTGGACCACCACCGCCGTAAGTTGGAGGGGGGAGGAGGTGGAGGACGAGGAGGGGGAGGATGTTTTTTCTCTCTTCCCGCGCGGGCGAGCATCTATGTCCCATGCAGGTCCGTAATCCGTGATCAGAGGCATCAGCGCGGCGGCAGGCCATGCCTGCCAACTTCGATATCCGTGCAGGAAAAGGGGGGCAGCGGCAGCAGAGGGGCAGCGAAGGGGAGAGAAAGGACAGGGTACTGGATGCCCGTGCACAACGGGTGGCCGATCTTCGCCCACCCGTGGGAGGTACCGAGGTACCTCGCGCGCGGGGCGGGGCGGGGCAGCACCGCCCGCTACCGATCCTCCCGAACGAGAGTCCTCGGCAGCGGGGGGGGCGCACTCGGTGACGGGGGAGGACAGAATCCATGCCCCACAAGCCTCGGGCGCTGTCAACCCAGGCCACCGCCACCACGACCCACAACCCAGGCACGAAACACGCCAAGTCAAAATCGAGAGGCAGGCGCCCTACCTCCCAGAGAGGCGCAACGGGCACAGTTGAACAGGTCGTCGACGGGGCGGGTGCACGCGCGCCCCCGCGCGCACTCCCCCAGCCAGGCGGGGGCCCAACCCCAGCACCACCAGCACACGCAGGGAGGAGCAAGCAGCAGGAGGACCGACGGGGGCGGGCCGGGAGAAAAGCAGGGGAAAGAGGGGAAGGCAGGGGCGGGAAAAACCGAGGACCCAACCACGCCCACCCCGCAGGGAAAGGGCAGCGGCAGAGGCAGGGAGACGGAAGAAAGCAAGCGACAGGAGAGGCAAGGGAACATAGAGAGGAGCACCAAGGCACGCGCGCAAAAGATGAGAGGAGGCGGTCTCACTCAGACGACATCACTTCACGCGGTAGCCCGCCCGATCCGCCGTGCCATGAACTGTCGCGCAACAATCATATCACGCATGGCGGCCAGGATCAGCTCGGTATCCCTCTCACCCTCCGCGCATGCACTGGACGCCCGTGCACGCCAGGTGGCCGATCTTCGTCCACCCGTGGGGGGAACCGAGGTGCACTCAGACGACATCACTTCGCGTGTTGGCTCGCCCAGTACGCCGTGCCCTGAACTGTCGTGCAACACCAGTATACCGCCGAGCCAGAAGACGCAATCGGGCTACGAAGACCTGGGACAAGGGGACCTGTGTCAGGCGCCGATGATGGGCATGCGTCTTCAGAAATGCATCGAGGAAGGCAGCGCAGGCCACGTCGCGGTCGAGCCCCCAAGATGGTCCCATCAAACACAGACAGGTAAACCAGGTATCTCGATGTTGCCACATCTCCCTCCAAGGAGTGGGTAATGATTCCAACCCAGGGAGACGGTGCAGTGCCAGGTCACGGAATCGATCACAGATTCTGCAGTGATGAAGGTCATCAGGGGTCACACACCCAATGCAACACCCACGGTCATTCGCATGAAAACGTGCCGAAGTACAAACGCCCCTGGACAGTACACGGAGAACGTTGGTAGCCAGATGGGTGCACGTGGAACGCTCCACTGCGCGCAATCTAGTCCGCAGACGGAACATATCCTCGAGAGTTGCTGCAACTAACCACCTCGATACCCGTGCAATCAGGCACAATAAGGGAGTGGCAACCATACGAACGAGACCGTAAGTGCCGGTGGACCTTGGCCTGGATAAGACGGGCAGTTCGATCAATGGGAGAGTTCACGAGGTCCGCAGCATCCTCAGTCGTCGTGCGTATCATCGAATGGCACCACCACCCAGAAAACATACGGGCAGGAATAAACTCATCATCAGTCAAACCACTAGCTGAACCATCTAACTCGTAAGGCGCATCCTCTGATGCCTTGCACCGCATTACCACCCGAAACTTCGCAGCTTTATCATGCAGTCCCAGGTCCACGAATTCCAATGAGATCCCAAGGTCACGTAGCTGGGTGAGCATAGTGTAGTTCAATGCATGCCGAGGTCCCGCTGTGAGTATCTGCGATGCTTCCCTATACTGACGCCGAACCCCTGGGGTGACCCTCACCAGCTGAATCCGACACTGCAAGACGGAGAGGCAATTAGAGTGGAACAGGCGGATGGTGGTCGCCAGGCCCAGCGAGAGAGAGAAGAAGACGAACTCGCTGCCAGAACTTATTCATCGTTTCAACCCAGGCAACTTCATGGGCCGATGGGCCCACCCAGAATCCGAGGTACAAAACTCTGGTGGCGAAACGGGCTGAGGCGAAACGGCTGCCTTCCCGAGTCATGTGGGCAGCGAGGGCATCTCCATTCAGCGTCCCGCAGATCAGGACGTCGCATTTCCCCACATTTAACGAGAGACCAATCGCGGAAGAGAGCAAGTCGAGCAGCAGCAAGGTGGGCATGAGATCGATGAGAATGTCACATAATCCAAAGCAACAGTCGTCAACGCACGCCAACTGGAAACCTACACTATCCACGCGGCGGGCACGGATCCAGCGCAGTACGGGGTCCAGGGCCAGAGCAAAGAGGGTCATTGACGCAGGATCCCCCTGCCCTACGCCACGTTCCACAGGGAGCACCGTTTCGGCAGCGCCCTCAAAGCTGACCAGGGCCGTATTGTTGGCGCACAAGGCCCGGAAGAAACCCACGGTCTCGCTAGGAACCCCCATGGCCACCAAAACGGCAAAAATCCACTCGGCCAGGATCGAATGGAACGCCGCCTTGGAATCGGCGAACAATACCCCCGCTTTATCCCTACCACACATGCGTTGGATAAGGCCCCATGTTTCAAACTCGGCGACATTGTCCAGAATGCTACGCCCTCGAACCCCACCACGCTGGGAGACATCCACCGTCGCAGGAGCGACGTCACTGAGCCCCATACAGAAGGCATCGGAGAGTATCTTCGCACCCGCATTCGCGAGGGAGGGCGGGCGGGTGGAGGCAGGTGCACGAGAGACAAAGTCGCTGCGATCACGGGGGTCGCTGCCCTTCGGGAGGAATACCACGGGACTAACCCGACATTCAGGCGGGAGAGCACCTCCTGCACTGTTGTAAACCTCCTCGTAAACCTCGAACAACGCATCGGTCGCCTCAGGGACCTTCCAACAACCATACGGGATCCCATCAGGGCCAAGAACAGAATGCAATTTATGGCCGACACGGCCCCGAAATTCATCCGCGTCCAGTTTCCACCGTGGGGCATGAGTACAATCGCCAATAGTCTGAACGTGGGCCAGTATTTCTTCCCAATGGGTCGGGCCATAATCCGCCTGGGCAAAGACCTTACTCCAATGGGCAACCAGCGCCGCAGAAGCCGCTTCTGGGGAGGTACACGGGGTCCCGCTCTCGTCCAGAACGCCTAGCAGCCCAGTCCTCCTCCTAATGAGACCCCACCCAAGAGCCGCCAGCCTCCGTCTCTTCTTGGTCCTGACCTCCTCCACCTGGTTACTATGATCCAACTCCTCCAACTCCGCATCAAACCAGCGTCCCTTCAAGGTTAGTACCAATCTGTGGAGGCCATCAGGATCAGTGCACACACCGCCGTTGACGTCGAAGAAAGGCAGGAGAGAAGCGCAGCAACGAATGGCACGCTGACAGAGATACCACTGCCGACCCCTCCATCCACGGTATGCCATGAACGCAAAGCGGAGCCGTTCCGCATCGTTGCCTGCTGGTCGACACTTAAGGGCCTTCTTAAATTCCACGGCAGCCGTACCAAAAACCTTTTTCACCCTTGCGAGTTTCTAGGCAGGGTCCGATGGGAGCGTCAGCTCCCGAAGCTGTTCGGAAACCATTCTGTGGTAGTCGGCATGCTGGCTGACCCATTTCGGAACCGAGAAACGACCCTTCGGGGTCGGGAGGGAAACAATGGCAGCGACAGGAATGTGATCGGAGGAGGCCCCTGGATGCATGAGGGCGCCGACAGCGTTGACAACAACGGTCATCTCATCGAGAATACCTGCAGGAAAGGTCGTGTAAATCCGATATATTCTGACCCGCCCCCTCAGTTCCCGATTCACAATATCCCTTCGGGTCGGGTCAGGTTGGTATAGTTCACACCAGTGGCTACAATGTTCCTGAAAAGGCATCACATTGCAAACGGTCCCCAGGCCCAATCTCCCCAGAGACAAGAGACCTACCGTCCTCCATCGTACAGAAATTCCAGTCTCCCAGAATGATAACCATGGTATTCGCTGCCGCAGGAAGGGCGGCATTGATAAGGCGTAAGTGCTGATGATAGATACGAACGTCATCGCATGTGTTAGGCATATGTACATTGACCACTACCAAATCGCCTCGGGGTCCCCGACCATGGACGACCGTAATCGGAGTGATCTGGTCGAAGCAGTCACAGAGTTCCGAAGACAGGAAGGTCACCACCACCCCCCCGCATTCCGATCCTCCAGAAAGCTCCCAACAATTTGCCCAGTCCGCATTTCGTCCCGAAGGATAACCAAGTCTGCTTCAGATCCGTGCGTCTCCTGTAAACACATGACCTGATACTGTGAAAGCAGCTGCTTAGCCCGAAGGAAGCGTGAACGTGACCGAGAGGAACGAGACGAAAGAGAGGCGAAGAGCGCGCGCGTGTTCCAACTGCATAGAGACAGAGGACGTGCAGGACGGTAGACACCACCAGCTTCCCCAGCAGGCGGCGAGAAGGATAAAGCACTGTCACTTGCGTGGTGTACATCAAAATGGGCGGAGAGGGCGGACGAGCACTCAGTAGCAGAACCCACTGGACTTCTCCCCACCGCCCACTCACCTGTCGAACTGTTCCGATACTCGCCGAAGGGGGCGGATCTCTGCGAACCTGACGAGGAGGAGGAGGAGGAGGAGGAGGAGGAGGAGGAGGAGGATGAGGAGGATCCCCTCCCCCTCCAACTCATGGTGGTGGTGATAGTGGAAAACAGGACCATCACCCCCGAGTTCCCCCCTGTTTCTGAGTTACCTGCCAAACCTCCCCAATGCGGGGGCGGCCAAGAGGGGGGCGTCCAAGACGGGAGGGCGCAAATCCTGGCCAGCGGCGTGCGCGCGGCCCAGAGGGGGGGCCAGGGGCGCAGTGAAATCCGCCGACCCGGCGTGTGAGTTTGAAAGAGCCTCAGATGTAGCCTCAGCTTCAGTTCCTGAGCTTCTGCTCTGCTGGGGGGTGGGTGCCGGGGTGGCTCTGCTGGGGTAGGGGGGTGGGGGGGAGGGGGACGCGCCGTGCTGCGTTTTCCGAAGGGTGGGAGGGGGAATCGGGTCGTGGGCAACACAGCAGAGTGCCACCCCGGATGCGACATGGCCTCTTGAGCCGCCGTCTTGGGCCTTCGGAAAGCCAATAAAGAACCCCCCGAATCCTTCAAAAACCTATAGGAAATCCGTGGTTTGGGCCTCTTCGGGCGTTCCTGGAGATCCACTTGGAGGCCTCTTGGGCCGTCTTGGAAGCCTCTTGGGGGCTGCTTAGGCCGTCTTAGGCCATCGTGAGGCACTCCAGGCACTCCCTCCCTCCACCTCCCTCCGCCTCATCCTCAACCTACTCCTCCACCTCCCCTTCCACCAACCAGATCGCATCGGGAACAACCCCGGATCGGCGGCACTGGCCGGAGACCACTACAATAAGAAGAGGCACCGTGAAATCTGAGGTAACATCATGGCCTACGGCATGATATCTACCCCCCCCTAGTCATCACCCTCCTCTCTGCAGCGCCCGACCAGGCCAACCCGAAGACCCAAATTTCGGGTTTGGGGGGGGTGCACGGGTTCGACACGTCTTCTCTCGAGGTTCCCGACGCCCAGCCCCCCCCCCCCCACCGGGAATGGACGGCAAGGTGGGGCCTTCGCGTTGGGTTGGGTAGGTTGGGGTGGTGTGGTGGGTGGTGAGTTTCTGAGCGGCCAGATCTTTCAAGGGGAACTCGGGGGGGAGGGGGGCCAGGTGTCGCCTGCAACCCTCCTTCGCGACCTGGCTGCAGGAGCCCAGGGACGCACAAATACATAGGCGCAAATTCCAGGATTCCTCATATTTGCATATTTCCTGGAGTTTCGTCTTCCCCTCCACTTGCCGTATTTTTTGCAAATGTTTGTCTGTGGATCGACGAGTGTGTAGTTCCCTCTCCTGACTGGCTAGCGGACACAAGCCTCGAGGGCGATACTCCGGCGTCCACGGGTCCATGGGTGCCCGTGCTGGCACCCTGCGCCCTGACGCACCTGAGGGGTTTCGAGGATCAACCGTCCACTCCAAGGGTCGCGTGGCCGAAATTACAATTGCTGGGGTCAGTAGCAAAAGGTACTACTACTTACACGATCACGGCGTGGACGTCCCCCCGCGGCGCGTGGCGCAGAAATCCCTGTTCTGGGGATTGCTAAGAATACGAACCTTCCTACATGGTACTACCACACAATGGCGACATTCCTCTTCTGCGGGGATACTCCTCGACTCCTCACTGGCGCAGCAACATCATGGCAGAAGGAGTCGGCTGAGGCATCCGCGACCTACTTCTCCTTCTCGTCCTACTGCTCATCCTCCTTGTGATAATTGCAAGCAGCTGCGTGCATAAACACAGCAAGGCAGTGAAGGTAAGGGGAGACAACCATTGCAGAGGGGATGCGAACACTGCATCTTGCAAAAAAACCAAAAAGCCCTTGGACGGCAAACACTTAAATCATCTGCGCTGCCTGCTGCTGCCACTGTGAGCTTGAAACCGCCATTCGACCAACTGACCTTACGTCTGCCTCGGCGTCCAACGCGCGCCAGCCCACTGGGCTGAATCCACAAACTAGAGAAATCGAAGCACGCGTCATTTGCCGATGCCGGTCATGTCTAGACCAATATGTACCCCAATCCACTTCAACCTGCCTCGTCAACAACACGCCGATCATGCTTTGGCGCTGGCTTGGTGCAAAACTGAGGCATTGCAGGCGTGGAACATGAATATAAACCTGCAACACAATTATTTAGAGGATTATGCTTTAAAGTAATCCGGCCTTTGTGACATCAGCGGTGAACGCCAGAGCGAATGTCTATTGCAAAGCAACTCGATGGAAAAAGATGCGTCTTGGATGTCCCAGTCTTAAACGCGTGGGTTTCTGAATGCCACCAGACGCGGTGCAATGTGTCAAACTCGTCTGATACAACTGTTGTTTCCTCGACGATTGGGCCAACTTTCTCTCGTACACCTGCTGTCCCGTTCACAGCGGGAGTGCATTTTATATAGACAGTTTGCGTGTTGAAGTCGACTGCGTCACTGGCCAGCGTTTCGACGATAGTGGCTTCAGTGGTAGATATGAGATCCTGCTTTCTCCAATTCGAAAAACTAAACCAAATGTCCTGCCCGCTCAGGGTGCGCACTGCATATACTTCTCCGCGTTGTCGGAGTCATCGTCAAAGATCAGGGCAACATTCGCGCGTGAGGTATTATGTGCGCACGTCTTGGTGGATAACAATTTCTACATGTTCCCAGGAGCCTTCTGGCGTCCGCCATAAGCTCCGTAATGACCATACCGAACAGGTAGAGTGATAGCAGACAAACATGGCGTATGCCGTAGCTCAGATTACTGAGGCTCCCATGCCAACAACCATCGACACAGATCCCGCAAGGCAGACCTATTTAGAGATTGATGTAACATCTCCAGCCAGACTGGGCAAAACAGTGGCTCAAATCCAAAACTAGGAGCACCGGCCCGCTATATTTCGAAACCGAAGAAGACACCAGTAGGGAAGCCGCGCCGAGCGCAAAATCCGAACTGCATGCTTCCATGCGCTCGCCAATCCCTGCATTCACACAACATCGATCTCCCGTCGTTCCTCCGGTCCCCCCGGGGGCGCGCTAACCCTGGCCAACGCCATCCGGGGCCAGTCAGTGACAGATCACCACCCCGCACCAGAAACGAGTAGCTCCCTAACCTGGGTCACCTGGGCCAAAGGAGGGAAGGAAGAGGTGTCGGCCCCACATGGCTGCAACGCCTGGATCAGCCAGAAGGGAGTCGGGGGCCGACCACCGATGCCTGCGCCGCGACCCCTTTTTCCCCGATCCCCCCCCCGGAAAGAAAATGGTGGCATCACAGATTTGACTGGTGCCAAACAGCCAACCGATGCTGCACCACGCAGGCAACGACCGCTGCGCAAGCGCCCCCCCGCCACGAACAGACGACGTCAACGGGCGCCGTCATGTGAGGCCTGCTCAACCCGGGCGGGGGTGTTGTATGTCATCGTCCCCATCGCTTCCGTCCCCAATCTGGCTGTGGAGTGCCATGTGGGACATGCTTAGGAACAGGGACGTACCGTAGACCGTACCGTAGACGAAATGATTCTTTTCTCCGACCTTGTACCGCGCCGAACAAAACGACCGCACTGCATGTAGACGCATCCACTCCGAATGTGCATGTTTATACACATAGCGACACCCCATGCGTCTATAGACGCTCGTGGCTAGTAGGCGGGAACAGTCTTTGGCATAATTACGCTCCAGACATCGGTCTTCTGGGGGCAGGCGAACCCTTGCGACACCTGCGGCAGTGGATGCGCTCCTCCGAGCTGGAAGCAGCACTCCGCCCAAGACCACCGGGGTGCGGTGGAGAGTGGGGGAGGAGCGAGGCTGGAGGCTCGGGATGGGGGAGAGTGAAGAGGCCCTGGGACACACTAAAAAATACACACAAATAAAACATGTCCCCCACATTTTCCCATCCTTTCTGGGTTTGTGTCTTCCCCCCCACTTCCCATATTTTCCCGTATTTTCCTGGGGAATCGACGATTCATTGTGTCTGTCTGTTTTTTTTTTTCCCCTCCTGAATGGAGGAGAGGGACGACGGAGGAGAGAGGCGTGGGCGCGCCTGCCCGGCGTCCCTCTCGGGGGCCCGCAGACATATGCCTCTCGGGGGAGGTGCCCTCCCCAGAGTGCGGCCGGTGCCGCCCCGCTCGGGCGGCGGGGATCCGCGATGCCCCGTGGGGACGGGGCCCGTCGCTATAGTCCACGCCCCCCTGATCCATGTCTGCGGACGCCGGATCCTCGGTGCTCCAACTACGTGTGAGGAAAAACAAAGGTGACGAAACAAACGAGTGAGGGAAAAAGCAAGTGTGACAAGAAGCAAGTGCGATACAAAGACGGCAGGTGTGATAAACAACAACTCAGAAAAATGTGATTAAAAACAACTGCCAACAAGTGTGGTAAACAAAAAAAACTTGTTCGGCCCTTTCGATCCCCTCCCCGTCCTCCCCCGCCGGCTCCAGTCGCGTCCCCTCCCCCTGGAGGGGGCGGCCTCGCCTTGCGCTCCGCCGCGGCCGTCTGGTCGCACCGCGGACCGCCCTCGCGCGAGGGAAAAGGGGGGGCCATGGGGGGGGAGGAAGAGGAGGACCGAAGGGGGGGGAGGAATCGACGGGGGAAGAGGAGCGGGGTCGAGGCTTTCGGTGAGGGAGGGAGGGAGAGCGCGGGAGAGCGGGGAGCAGCACATCACCGCCACCGCGGTCAGGGGGCACAGCTGCGCAGGCACGGGCCGACGTCTGCTACGCAACCGGCGCTGCTCTCCCAGCAGCCGCGATTCTGGCGTCACCCCGAGCGTTCGATCTGTGGAACGAGTGCACCTGGATGTGGCGCGCTTGCAGCGTAGCAACCGCTTGGCCATGCTGAGTTTAACACGTATGTCATGCATGCCTCTCTCCGTACTGCCTTTTCCACGCTCCTTGGTCCTTGCCAGCTGCTCGATGCTACATGATTCTGGCGTGAACTGTTCCTTTGAACGAATTGTGCCACGATTTGATATTGGATGCAGCACTTGCGGCCTCAATGTCTTGGCAACGCCTGGCCAGGGCATCCCTCAGTCTACACTCGAACTCATTCGACTGCCTGGATTGCTTCCTGGGACCAGCTATTGACCTTGCATCTCTAAGCGTGGTCGATGGTCTCAAACAGCAAGACAACTCTTCCGTTTTCTGTGTTGCTCCAGTATACCTTGAATTGCATCGTCCTGACTCGGCTTCCCATCGTCATTCAAGCAGATTGTTGCCTGAACTTCGGAAAAAGCCAAGCACGTCGAACGGCGTTGAGACTCCGCCATGCTGCTCGTAAAGCCTGAAGCTGCAGAGAAAGGGCAGCTAGGGAGTGGACCACCAACTGGAGCACAATCGTGCCTGCCCAGGTGGACGCAAGTTTGGGAAATGGGCGACACGTGGGATTTCACACAACTTTCGAACGAACATGGGCGCAATACGGTACGACGCCTCGCGCAGTTCTCTGCGGCAGTACCGAAACATCCCGGCAAAAGCAGCGTGCAACCTTCTCTCTCGGAAGACACGGACTGCGACGCACGGCCGCTCCCTACCGTCAAGTCTCCCGATGCATCTGCAGATAAATCCCACTAACCCTCTGGGTTACAGTGGAGGCCGGTCCACAAGAAACCTTCCACAAGAAACCCATCCCTGAGACCATAGGACGTCCACTCATTATTGGTGTGGGAACGTCGCGCTTTCCACAGCAAAACCATCGAAACCCAAGAAACCCAGGGCACCCTGGAGGCAAGCATGGTGTTTCTTGGCATGGGCCTCAAGTGTAAGGTGGAACAACGGGTTCTTCCTTTCCTCTTCCAAATCCCTCTTCCCTGCGGCGAGGGGTACTCTCTTCCTCCCCTCCCTGTCTTTTGTTGTTGTGGGGGGGAGTGGTCAGAGCGCCCAAAATCGCCCACGATGGCTTCAAGAAGTCCTGCGATGCTCCAGGATGACCTCCAAGATAGCTCAAGATAAAAGAAGATGATATTCAACCTAGCTTCAGACAAAACCCCAAGAAGCCCGACGAGGGCCACAAGACAGTTCCAAGTGCCCTCGAAGCCACCTCACAACCCACAGGAGGCCAACATCCTCCAAACACCGAAGGAACATAAATGGTGTGCCTTCTCGCCTTTTCGCTTCAGACGCGATTTTGAGGCCGCAACATGGACCAAAATGGCCAAAGAGAGCCCCAAGAGGTGTCCAAGAGGCCCCTCAGACAGCCCCACGAACGCCCGAGAGCGGCCCAAGAGCTTCCCAAGAGCGCCCAGAGAGGCAATTTTGGATGGCCCCAGTGGAGGGGAGGCAAATTCAAGACCCCCCCTTTTGATCGATGGCCTCCAAGATGGCCCCACGAGGCCCTCCAGAGCTCCCAAGGGACCCCCAAGAGGGCTCCAAGAGGGCCCCAGGACGGCCCAACACGCCCATTGAGGCCACTGGAACCGCCAAGAGGCCCTATAGACGCCCCAAGAAGCCTCTGAGAAACGCGCAAGAGATCTCCCAAGAGACTCCGAGACGCATCTATGTTAGCCCTCCTCATGCTCTGGTTCCTCCTACTTCTCCTTGTCGAACGATTGCGGCTGCCCCCCGCTTTGCTCCTACAATCCCCTGGTTACCCCAACTCGCCTGGGCATCGTTGCTGGATGGGCTGGTGGGGATACGCGGAGGTTTAAGCATCAGTGCTTACACGTTGCTGATCCTGCGAACTCCCTCCTTCTGGCGAATGCTGACATGGATCCGTGATCCGTGGATCTGGCGCGTTGGCAGCAGCTCGCCGTCGCTCGGACGTCCATTCCCTGTGTTTTTTTCGGTTTCGTGCGTGTTTGTTTCGCCAAATGATCAAGGATGCTCCTCGATGGTCCTCGCCGAAAGAAAAATGCACACGTCCGAGCGATGCCAAGGCAGATCCATGGATCGGGGATGGCGCGCCCGAAGCACGAGGCCAACTCCGCCTGACTTGGCGACGGAGCCCGCCAGCTCCGCAGGGAAGCAGGACCCGCCGCTGACCACACAGTCTTAGTGGAGGGGCCTTGGGACACACACAAATAGATAACTGGACACAAATGATAGGGTTCCCCATATTCGCCCACATGTTCTGGGTGTCTGTCCTCCCCCACACTTCCCGTAGTTTCCAGTCTTTTCTGGGGAGTCGACGATTGATTTGTGTCGGTGTGTTTTTATCCCTCCTGCCTCAGGTCATCCATGTGTTCGTGTCCTCGTCTCCTCCAGCAGTCAGACCAGGCCATGCTGCCAACCAGCCCTCTCTGCCCAGCCGCCCCGCTCCCCCTCCACAATCCGAGGGAGAGGTGCCCTTTCTCGGCGGCTCCCCCCTCGCGGCGCTCAGTCGGGCGCCGGACGAGGCCGCCGCGTGAGATCGCGCGGCCAGTGGCCCTCGCGGAAGGAGGCTCGCGGGGAGGGGCTCGCACCCTGTGGCGCCTGTGCTGTCGACAGCCGCAGGTGGTAGCGGCTCCGGGGCACGTCCCAGTGGTCCAGGTACGACCGTATCATTCCCAGCCGCTCGTAGAGGGGCCTGTGAGCGTCGCTCCACAGCCGGTAATCGTACACGAACTCGGACTGCATGCGCACGACCATGGCCTCGTGCGGCCACGCCGGGTGGCAGTACGTGCCAGCCAGCCACTCGGCGTGGATGCTCGGGCCCTCGGCTCCTTGGAGGTCTCCGCTGCCGTCAGGCTGGTCGGATGTGTCGCCGCGCCCCAGCTCTGCCCAGATAGATCGCTGTACGAAGACCGCGTCGGCAACAACGACACTGAGCAGCGTGTACCCCAATGGGTATAGCAGGTCGATCACCGCTGACAGAGAGCAGTGGAGCATATGCCCACGCCTGTGTGTCGATGCACCAAGCTCCTCCATCGAATCGTTCACCCCCCGCGCGAAAGACACCGGCTGGAACACAATCGGAGGCGGAACGAAGAAGCTGACCTCAATGTGCACAAACCAGGGCCTGAGACCTGTCGCGAGAATGGCCTCCACGAAGCAGCAGTCGCAGTTGTCCACGTCCACCTTCAGCAGCTGGAACGTGCCCTCGCGGCCGCCCTCCGCATCGGCATAGTCCCGGACCGCCCGCGCTGCAGACCCGGGCTCGGCCGAGCCCAGGCGCAGATCGACGTCGGCTCTGTCCTTGTAGCGCTGCTCCAGCTCGGAGAACGTCTCTGGGGAGACCGAAAGGCACCGATGCCGCCTCGGCAGGCTCGTGTCGTGCAGCATCGCCGCTGGCTCCTGACACCGCGGGACACGTCGGAATGTTCAGCACCGACCGACGCCGAGTCGCCGCCGGCGATCCACGTGCAACGGCGGCGGCGCGGGTCGCCCGGCCCCCGTGGTCGAAGCGACGCGAACCTGCCGTGCTCGCCAGACCCTGGCAGGGGCTCGCTCTGGCCAGAGGTTAGAACTTCGAGGCGAGGCCAACCGTGGCGACGAGGGCCTCCCAAGAGACCCCCAAGAACTGCGAAAGCGAGGCAAGGGCAGCGGTAGCGGTACCTGTTCCTCCCCGGAGCCTCTGGGCTGCCCTCAAACACGACTCCGCCCCTGCCATCCTGCAGCAGGCAGTTGGCAGGATCCAGCGCGTCGCTGCTGTACAGGCCGCTGCGGCAGGCGGAGTCTCCGGCGCCGAGGTTCACGACCCAGCCCCCGCGCCCCTCCCCCAGTCGGGCGAGCATGCCCGAGATGTTGGTGGAGCCTCGGTTCCAGAGCTGCGAGACCTCGGTGTGGTTGCAGAGCCCGCTGGGGTCCTGCGCGGCGGGCAGAACCCACGCGGGCATCTCGCTCGGCTGCACCCCGAGCACCTGCTCGGCCCGCAGCATCGAGGGCTGGATCGACGACAGCTCCTTCAGCAGGAAGTCCAAGTGGACCATCCTCTGCACCTGGGCAGCATCACCCACGCTGCCTGGCGGGTGGTTGCCGTAGCACGGGTGGTCCAAGAAGACCCTCTGCGAGATCTCGTCCAAGCCGTTCGTGGTGGCGTTTTTCCAGTCTGCACGCCACAGAAGCTCATCGAGCCATTCTTGCTTGACACCCCAATGCACCGAGAAGGCCAGAAACAACCTCACAGACCCTCCCCAATCATGGAACAAAAACTCACCGTTTCGGCGCGTGTTCGATTCTTGGTGGCCGTGATTCGCAGTCTCACACAGGTTGGCAATCATTTGATAATTTCCTGGTGTTTAGTGCGTGAGTCTTGCTTTCCCTAGACCGTCCTCCATTTGACAGATTTGTCCTTCGGTGCCTGGGGATGGCCTGCTCTGCTTGGTTGATCCCGGTTCTCATGGTCCTCTTGAGCTGCCTGAACAGAAATGGTTATAGTGCTCGCTCCGGAATAATTCGCAGAGTCTGAGCCAATCGCTTTCAACGAAACTTCCCACTGCACAGCAAGAGGAAAAAGTGGCGAAGCAATCCAGAGACCGCATGGTTTCGGACAGCCGGTAAAGAGCACCGGCGTACAACCAGTACCTATTTTTCAGCGTCCGACGGATCTGGAGGAACCAAAAACGGCATAAACATAAACTTGTGGCGCTCCGCCCGGAATTCTTGGAAACTGCGCTGGGCCCCCTCCCTGGCGCGCGGAGCGCGCCAGGGGCGGCGCCGGAGGCGCCGCCAGGGCGCTCCAGCGCAGATCCAAGAAATCCGCGCGGAGCGCCAAAAGTTTATGTTTATGCCGTTTTCTCTTCTTCGAGGATTGTCCACAGCTGCTTGAAGACGGAGGCATCGATCGCCAGGTCCACGTCGTACACGACGCTGCACTCGCCGACCCTGCACTGCTGGAGCTCGTGGTGCACCGGCGGGCACGCCGCAGCTGCTGCGGCGCCTCGGGGTCGAGCAGCAGCCAGCGCGAGCCACACGCCAGGCCGACGCATCGGAGCAGAACACATGGCCGGCCCCCTCGAGGAGGGAAAATGCTGCAAGGGGCAAGGCTGGACCTAAACGATGTTTTTCGTTTCGGTGTCGTTTTGCTTCTCGTTCTGCTCCAGCTGTTTTCCTGTACCTCCCTGCCCTAACGAACCTCAGAACACAGCCGAAGTCCAGCAACACAGCGTCTAGGTCCAGCCCTGGCAAGGGGGCATCTTACTTTCCGTAACCACCGCCTGGGGGATCCACCTTCGGGGGCCTCGGCAGGCGGTGGCCACGGATTCACTCGGCCACCCCAGGCAGTGGCCCGAACATGCATCCATTTGACTACCGCCTGCCGAGGCCCCTGGAGATCGATGGAGAGGAAACGCTTATGGGGGGGACCCGCTCAGGGGGGAAACATCTACCTCGAAGCGGCCATGCATCGCCAATGGGTCGGCGATAGTAGAGGCCTCCTAGATGCGAGCCGAGTAGATGGGGTCGACGGATCGCGCCGCATCGCCGATGCGTCGGCGATGCATCGGCAGTGCATCGGCGACGCATCGGCGATACACCGGCGACGCATCGTCGACGTCGGCGATGCATTGGCGACGTCGACGAGAATCAAATCGGGCTCCACATCGCGCCGCATCGGCGACGCCTTGGCGACGCGGGGCGATCCTCCAACCCGATCTGCTCCGACCCCGTCCAGGAGGCCTGGGCGACAGGCCAACGATTGTAATTTGGGCGCGTTCCTGGGCGGGGCGGGCCTCGGCGACGATATGGGCGATCGCGTGCCCGATGCGTCTCCCCCCCCCTTGAGTTAAGTCGGGCCTGTCCCCCTACAGGGAGATGTTGGATGGAAAATTAAAATGATAAAAAATCCAACATGGTCCAAAAATCATAGAAAAATTGTCCCCAGACTATTTTTTCTATTTTTGAATATGCCTCAGGTAGAGGGACATGCCCAACTTAAGCCTGTCCCTCCCCCCCACGGCGTTGCCCCTGATCCGTCTCACGGGCCGTGGGCGCCCACGGCACGAGCCACTCGCCAACCAGGGCTCTCCTGCCGCAGGCCTGCGGACAAGCGAAGCCAGACGATATTGCCCACGCGTACGTGGCACTGGTCACAATCAGCATCAGCTCGCAACTTCGGCTCTGACGGTGCACGATAGATTGGCGACGGGCCGGACGCGCCCGCCGCGCTCACGAAAGTCCCCTGGCGAAGTCGCCCCACCCAACGACCGTCGGCGCAGCTCTGCTGTCCGAGCTCCCCCTGGGGGGGGGGGTCCCGTCAGAGAGAGGCCAACAGTGCCAAGCGCAATCACCAACCTAAGCCGACGTGCACGCGCGACTGCGACAAAAATCGGAACGGGAAGAAAACACACACACACAAATAAACAAATCCCATCACAATCCATACTGCAGAATACTCGGCCTGAGATCCGCGCTCGGCCCCCGCGGTGGCACCTCCGGCGTCGCCCCTGGCGCGCTCCCAGCGCAGATTCAAGAAAGCCGTGCGGAGCGCCGACAGTGTATGTTCATGCCGTTTTCTTCTTCTATGTATCTTCTCCCCCCCTCCGTCCCCCTCCTCCCGCTCTACTGTGGCAACTCATGGGGGCCTCCCGTGTCATCTTTCTGACTCCTGCGGATCGGCGCCAGTCGACGCTGATCGACGCTACGACGACGCGCTTCCATCGAGGACCAGACGCTAGCGCACGCTGCTGCAGTCCAAAGACGTAATCGCGCGGACATGCAAGGCACCCATGAGTTGCTACGAAGTCCTCCCTGGCCCCGTCACGCAAGGAGACCCTCCTCCTCCTCCTCATCATCATCATCCTCCTCCTCCTCCTCCTCCTCCCATCCTCGTCCTCCTCCCTCTTTCTCCTCCTCCTCCTCCTCCTCCTCCTCCTTCTTCCTCATCCTCCTGCTCCACCAACACCTTCCTCCCCATCCGCACACTCCTCCGCCTCTCCCCTCCCTTTTTCAAGACCCTTCAAACAAGGGCTCCACGGCGCGCGCTACGCCGCCCCTCTCCTCCCCCCTCCCCTCCCCCTCCACCTCCGACCCCCGACGCCCCACCCTTCGCCTCCCCCTCCCCTCCTCCCTCTTCGTGCTCCCCTCCGCCCCCCCCCCCCCCTCCGCCCTCCCCTGCGCCCTCCCCCCCTCCGCCCTCCCCTGCGCCCTCCCCTCCTCCGCTCCCCCCCCCCTCGGGGAGGGGCAGGGGGGCGGGCGGCGCCCGCTGCAGGAGCCGGGCCACCTGGCCGCCGCGCGCGCGCTCCGGGGCGGGGGGGGGGGGGGGCGTGACGGCCGTCGTGCTGCCACCAAGAGCGAATGCCAGGGAGCGGAGGGGGGCCTGGATCCGAGGAGCGCCCCGGGCACCCGAGCCCCTCCCGAGCCCCGAGCGGCCCACATTTCAGCGTCTTGACGGCATCACGCCCCGATCGGCGATGGGCGGTGGCGCCCGACTTGTATTAGAACTACGCGCGCGCTCCGCGCGCGCCCAGGTTCCAGTTCTAACGAGCACCCACCAGTAGAACTATTATTGTTGTAGCTAGTATTACGATGCTTCGCATTACTAATCTGTTATTATTTGCGATGAGACCGGTGATCTTCCCCCCCTGCCCCCTCGCCCCCAATCCCCCTGGTGGTCAGGTCAATACTCTCGATGGCGCCGTGTGGGAGTGAGCTACTCCTGAGCATTCCCAGACGGCGTCTGTGCGAGTCGTGACGTGATCGCTCCCCCCCGTGACACGACCGTTATGGCCAGAAAGTAAGTAAGCAGAACTCTCTCTTTAGAGGTGCCCAGGGACACACACACACACATAAATGTATGTACAAATCCCAGGACTCCCGACTGTATTCTCATATCTCCTGGTTTGTCGTCTTCCCCCACTTCCCATTTCCCAGATTTTCCGGAGAGTCGACGATCAATTGTCTGTGTGTTTGCCGTCCTTCCTCTTGGAGGTGGCCCAAGAACATGGGTCAAGAGGGGGGCCGAGCGCAAACCCGCTCAGAGTGTGATATGTCCCCAGGCCACTCCTGGGGTCGAAACTGACTAGCTTCAAGTCGGGCGTGTGCCCCTGCAGGGGACTTCTGGGCGAAAAGAGTCAAAGCATCGTCCCCCTGACTATTTTTTAACTATTTTTGAATCATCCTCCTGTAGAGGGACAGGCCCGACCTGAAACTAGCACTTCGCGCCGCGTCCAGCTGCGGCAACGAGGGTGCCCCTTCTCCCTCCGTTGCTCGGGCGGCGAACCTTGGAGGGGGGGGGGACGGCACCCGCGCCTCCACGCTTGCCTCGCGTCCCGCCTTCTGGGGAACCCTCCCGGGAGGCCCTCGCCGCCGCCGCTGGCTTCGCCCCGCACTCCCGGTCAGCACGCTCCCCTGCGATGCGACGCGCTCCTCCGACCCCACCCACTCCGACCCCATCCCGAATGCCTCGATTCTTGGGCGCCAATCTCGGGTCCGGCGAAGGGGGGGGATAGCAAAGGGGGGTTTTTAGAATCAGCTCACGCAGCTGATTTTCCCGGCGCCGGGAGGCGCCGGGAGGCGGCCATGTATCGAGGAATGGGCCCCTCGGCGGGGCCGAAACCAGCTGCATGCCGCAAATTTCGTACCCCCCCTTTCCCAATCCCCCCCTTTCGCCCGGCCCGAGACCCCATCCGGGAGGCCCCGATCCTTGGGCGCCAATCGTACCAATGACGCGCCACCGCGGGAAAGCAGCATCGGCGTGCTGCTGCCGAGCCGAAGGAGCGGCACGCCGCCGGCCTCCCAACGGCGGCGTGGCATCGGTGTTCCCTCCCTCTTGCTCCCGAGCCCCTGCCGCGCCCGGCCCGATCGCACCGAGCCGCGAAGAGCATGGGGGCCGCCAAGTGCCCCTCCTCCCTCCTCCCTCCTCCTCCCTCCTCCTCCCTTCTCCTCCCTCCCTCCTGCTCCCTTCCCCTCCCTTCCCCTCCCCCCTCCTCCGACCTCCTCCCCCTCCTCCTCCGCCTCTTCCTCCCTCCCTCCCTCCCCTCCCCCCTCCCCCTCCACCTCCCCCTCCTCCCTCCTCCCTCCTCCTCCCTCCTCCTCGTGGCCGCCCCCGAACCTTCGAAGACCGCCGATCCCGCCCCCCCCCCGACAGCGCCCGCGGCCGCCCGCGGGCTCCCCGGGAGGGGGGGGTGGAGGCGCGGCTGCCTCGGCCGGGCACGGCTCGCCGCAGTTCCGGCACCTGGGCGCCGGCGCCGCCGCCGTTTCCCCTCGGGGGACTTTTTGCCCAGCGCAGCTGAGAGATATCACTCTCCCTTCTCCTCCCTCCCTCCCTCCCTCCCTTCCTCTCCCTTCTCCTCCCTCCCTCCCTTCCTCTCCCTTCTCCTCCCTCCCTCCCTCCCTCTTCTCCTCCCCCTGGCCGGCCCTCCAGACCTATAGACCAGTCTAGGCTGCTGAACACCTCGGCTGGCATTCAGGGAATTCTCAGGGTCTGTGTGCCATCTTTGAGAAGGAGCCGAACTCTGTGCACCGATGCTTTTGCGGGCACCGCACCGACGCTGGAGTGCCGAGAATATCACTCCAGACTGACAGAGCTATCCAGACTGCGTACATAAGAATAATAATAAGGAGGAAACAACAATACAAAAAATAACAGTAATACGAAGAAGAAGAAGACAAATAAACATAATAATAAGAAGAAGAATCAGAAAAACAAGAAGAAGAAAAAGAAGAAGGAAGAGGAACATGGCGCATATATGAACTTTGGCGCTCCGCGCGGATTTCTTGGATCCGCGCTGGGCCCCCCTCCCTAGCGCGCGGAGCGCGCCAAGGGCGGCGCCTGCGGCGCCGCCAGGGGGCCCTGGCGCAGATCCAAGACATTCGTACGGAGCGCCAAATGCTTGTGTGTTGTCCCGTCCTTCTGCTTCGATTATTCACCTCGACTGGAATCTAGGTATGCAGGTCCTGGTGCTATCTGTTAGGCTGTTAGGCCTTCTGGAAGGTCAGGCTTGTCGTCGCCATCCGATCGGCTCGGCCAGTCCGCGGGGGGTGGGGGGGGGGGGAAGCCCTGCGGCTCGTGTCTTCTCGGCATCGTGTCTTCTCGGCAGGCTCGGAAGGCCCCCCCCGGGCCTTCTGGGCAGGCCTTTGTTACCAGCCTCGAACGTATCCCTATCCCTAAGATTGACACGCCAAAAGGCGATGACAATCTTAGGGATCCGCCCTCACAAAATAAGGGAATCCCCAAGATTGGCATCGTGAAGAGGAGGTGCCCAGCATAGGGATAGGGATATGTTCCAGGCTGGTAAAAATCGGTGATGCATTGGCGACGTCGGCAAATCGTGCTCCGCATCGAGCCGCATCGAAGATGAATCGGCGATGCTGCGCGACCCTCTGGCCGCGTCTACCCTGAGATCCGACGTTGCAACACATGGCAACATCGCAAGAAATCACGGCCGGAGCCCCAAACCCCGGCTTTCCACATATTTTTTCGAGCCAGATCGATCTGGTAATCATAGGTCGGCCCTCGCCATCGCTCGGACGTCCATTCCCTGTGTTTGTTTCGGTTTCGTGCGTGTTTTTTTCGCCAAATGATCAAGGATGCTCCTCGATGGTCCTCGCCGAAGGGAACATGTTCCAGGCTGGTAATTATAGGTCGGGCGTGGCGGCGCTCGGCGCTCGGACCCTTCTCCGGAGGCGCGGGGGAACTCCGCCGGAGGCGCCGGGGCTCCTGCCGGAGCGCCGCCGCCTGCCGTGCGGCAGACCTCCTCTCCCTCTCGCTCGGCCGACCCCCCCGGGCTCGCCGCCGCTCCGAGAGGCCCGCCCGGCGGCCTCCCCGAGGCGTGCCCGCCGGCGGCGGGCTGCCCTCGGAGCCCCGACGAGCACGACGGCGCCCGCCTCGACACCCCGAGGAGCCGGCGCTCGAGCTCCGCGGGTGCGCAGCCGCGGCGGTCGGTGCTCCGCGCCTGGGGGGGATTGCAAAAAAAACAAGGATTGCAAAAATGCCAAGGGTTTTTTTTTGCAATCCTTCGGTTTCTTTTGCAATCTTGCAATCCTTCGTTTTTTTGCAATCCTTCGTTCAAGGGGGGGGGGCTCGAGCGCCCCTCGGCGCCCCGAGCGGAGGTCGCCCCGGGGCCGGAGACGCCCGGAGGTGCCACACAACTGCCGGGCTGCTGACACAGACTAGCGGGCAGAGTCGTCGAGAAACAGCCGGAGCCGAGACGGGGAGAAGGAGGAGCGGAACTGGGAATGGGGCCAGCGTTCGGTGGCAGATCACGGGAGCCTGCCATGCCATCTTGTCGGCTCTTGCGAATCGACGCTAGTCGACGCTAAATCGACGCCAGTCGACGCTAAATCGACCCTAAATCGACGCTAACCAACGCTAATCGACAATCAATCGGCGTTATCTCATCGACTCCCAGACGCTAATCGACGCTAATCGACGCTAATCGACACAAGGCCCCCATGAATTGCTACCGAACCAGTGGCGAGGCGAGGCCCTGTGGGCCCCAGGGGCTCCACGGTGGCGCAAGAAGCTGCGGACACCCTGGGCAAGAACCGCGCCCGGCTCCTGGCAGTCCCCCACGCCCCCGCCCAACCGCCCTCCGCGAAGCCGCGGTGGGGGGTGCTCGCGCGAGGCGTCGCACTGGTCGGCATCGAGTACCGAGGTTTGACATTTGTCGTCGGCATCGAGGTTATATGACCTAGTTTCAAAATTTCGACTGATC
>CAUYUJ010001625.1:100000-105000 GCA_963575745.1 Prorocentrum cordatum | reverse complement strand
CGACCCTGCCGACGTGCGCGACAAGCTATTTTGCTTTGACTCGTCATCGTCGTCGCCGTCGCCGTCGCCGCTCCCCCCTTTCTTCCCCTGGGCCCTCCTCCGTAAGCCCGCCAGCCAACGCGGAACAGCCACGGCAAAATTGAGCCACGTCGAAATCGAGTCCAAGGGAGGCGCCCCCACGAGGGCCCCAGGCGCCCCTAAGAGACCGCCAGGAAGCCCCGGGAGGATCCCAAAACGCCCCCAACAGGCTGCCCCAACCCCCCCAGGGGGCCCTGAGAACGCTCCACAGAGACTTCAGGAAGCATCCGGGCCCTCCTGCTTAAGCGCGCCACAGCCAAAGCTTCAGCATCCCCTGGAGGCCGCGATCATGCATCTGAATCACGCCTTATCCACATGTGCGACTATATATCGCACTGTTGCAATATTGCTGTCAGAGACAACACCCTTTAGTGTTATAGTTCTGATGAGTCGACAGGACTAGTATCCCTTCACTTTCCTATTACCTTACCGATCCCCGTGTGTCTCAGTTTGGTGGTTTTTGGGGGGGGGGGGGGGGCGGGTCGCGATGGTTTCAGATCACAACCGGTCGCGTAAAATCACATACGGACGGTTCAGATCACAACCGTCCAAAGCACCAGGCACGGTCAGTTCACAACCGAGGAGAAAGCCAATGAAGAAAACATGTTGAAGTGTTTTATCATATTTGCTCATTGCAATCTGAAGCTGCCAGGGACACCTTACAGGATCAAATTCACACGTGAGCTATTGCGGTTGGGATGTCGCGCGTCTTGTACAAGATCGTAGTAGTAGTAGTAGTAGTAGTAGTAGTCGTCGTCGTCGTCGTCGTCGTCGTCGTCGTCGTCGTCGTCGTCGTCGTCGTCGTCGTCGTCGTCGTCGTCGTCGTAGTCGTCCGTCGTCGTCGTAGTAGTAGTAGTTAGTAGTAGTAGTAGTAGTAGTAGTAGTAGTCGCAGTAATCGTATTAGTCGTAGTAGTAGTAGTAGTAGTAGTAGTAGTAGTACGTAGTACGTAGTAGTAGTAGTAGTAGTAGTAGTAGTAGTAGTAGTAGTAGTAGTAGTAGTCGTAGTAGTACTAGTACTAGTAGTAGTAGAAGTAGTAGTAGAAGTCGTAATAGAAGTGGTCTTATTATTCTTATTTTTAGTAGTAGTCGTAGTAGTAGTAGTAGTAGTAGTAGTAGTAGTAGTAGTAGTAGTAGTAGGCGTAGTAGTCGTAGTAGTCGTAGTAGTCTTAGTATTGGTTATTAAACAGAAAGTAGTTGTAAATAAAGTAGTTCGTAGTAGTAGTGTAGTAATAGTAATAGTAGTAGTTAGTAGTAGTAGTAGCAGTAGCAGTAGTAGTAGTAGTAGTTAGTATTCGTCGTAGTAATGGTAGTAGTAGTCGTCGTCGTAGTAGTACTGATGTATTCATGAGTAGTAGTAGTAGTAGTAGTAGTAGTAGTAGTAGCGAGAAGTGGTAGTGTCGTAGTAGTAGTAGTTAGTAGTCGTAGTAATTAAGTAGGGACTAGTAAAAGTAGTAGTTAGTAGTAGTAGTAGTAGTAGTAGTCGTAATCGTGGTTAGTCGTCGTAGTAGTAGTGAGTGCAGTAGTAGTGGTTCAGTAGTAGTAGTAGTAGTAGTAGTAGTAGTAGTAGTAGTAGTAGTAGTAGTAGTATGAGGTAGTAGCAGTAGTAGTAGTAGTAGTAGTAGTAGTAGTAGTAGTAGTAGTAGTGGTAGTAGTAGTAGTACTAGTACGAGTCGTAGTAGTAGTAGTAGTAGTAGTAGTAGTAGTCGTAGTAGTAGTAGTAATCGTGATAGTAGTCGTAGTAGTAGTAGAAGTAATAGTAGTAGTAGTAGTAGTAGTAGTAGTCGTCGTAGTCGTAGTCGTAGTAGTAGTCGCCGTAGCAGTAGCAGTAGCAGTAGCAGTAGTAGTAGTAGTAGTAGTAGTAGTAGTCGTAGAAGTAGTCGTAGTAGTGTAGTTGTAGTAGTAGTAGAAAGTAGTAGCAGCAGCAACAGTAGTAGCAGTAGTAGTAGTAGTAGTACGTGTGGCGGGTGTAGTAGTATTAGTAGTAGTAATCATATTCCACTTCGTAGTATTGGTACTAGTATTTGTGGAGGGTCCAGTAGTACAAATAGTAGTGGCTGAAATAATAGTAGCACTCGCAACGCTTATAGGACTAGTAGGAATAGTAGGAGCAGGAGTAGAACTAGGAGTAGTAGTAGTAAGAGTAGCACCCGTATTAGTAGTAATAGTAGTAGTACTAGTAGCAGCAGTAGTAGGAGCAGTAGTAGTAGTAGTAGTAGTAGTAGTAGTACTAGTATGAGTAACAGTAGTCGTCGTCGTCGTAGTCGTAGTAGCAGTGGTAGTAGCAGAAGTGATGGTAGTAGTAGAAGTGGTAGTAGTAGTAGTTGTAGTCGTAGTAGTCGTAGTAGTAGTAGTAGTAGTAGTAGTAGTAGTAGTAGTAGTAGTAGTAGTAGTAGTAATAGTAGTAGTAGTAGTAGTCGTAGTAGTAGTAGTTGTAGTAGTAGTAGTAGTAGTAGTGGTAGTAGTAGTAGTAGTAACAGCAGTGGTCATAATAATAGTCGTAGTAGAAGAAGAATAAGAAGCAGTAGTAGTAGTAGTAGTAGTAGTAGAACCTCTCTCAAAACCTCTCAGCACCTCTCTCAGAACCTCTCTCAGAACCTCTCACAGAACTTTTCACATAACCTCCCAGAGACTCTCAGAACCTCTCACAGAACCTCTCAGACACTGTCACAGAACCTCCCAGAACCTCTCTGAGCCTCTCAAAACCTTTCAGAACCTCTCAAAACCTCTCAGAGTCTCTCAGAACCTGTCAGAATCTCTCAGAACCTGTCAGAATCTCCGAAAACCTTTCAGAGTCGCTCAGAACCTTCCAGAAACTCTCAGAACCCTTCACAAGCTCTCAGAACCTTTCAGAAGCTCTCAGAAACTCTCAGAAACTCTCCGAACCTTTCAGAAGCTCTCAGAATCTTTCAGAAGCTCTCAGAACCTTTTTCAGAAACTCTCAGAACCTTTTCAGAAACTCTCAGAACCTCTCAGGAGGCTCTCAGAACCTCTCAGAGACTCTCAGAACCTCTCACAGAACCTCTCACAGGACCTCAGAAACTCTCACAGAACTTCTCACAGGCTTTCAGAAGCTCTCACATAACCTCTCACAGGCTCTCAGAACCTCTCACACAACCGCTCAGAGGCTCCAAAGTGGTTGTGATCTCACCCGTCCCACGTGTCCTTGACGGTTGGGATCTGAACCGTCCGGTTGTGATCTCACCCGACCGGTTGTGATCTGGACCTTTCTCCGGAGGACCTTTCTCGGGGCGAGTCCCGGGAGGGGCAGGGCTTGGGGTGTCCCATCCTGACCTTCCAGAGAGCTCAAAAATAGTGCTCCCAACCTACAGACCCATCTCGACTGCTTCAGCCTCGACCGGAATTCGGGTATCTAGGTCCATCTATGGCTGTACTTTTTAGCCCTCCTGGGAGGTCAGGGGGGGGGAGGGCCGCGTCAGGTTAGCACCACCCCCGAAGGGCTCCCGGCGCCCAAGAGGCCCCCCAAAGAGGCCCCCCACTCGGGGCCCCCAGGCGCCCCCACGAGGCCTCCGCGAGGAAGCCCCCCCGGGAGGCTCTCCAAGAGGGCTCCCAAGACTCGTGGGGGGCTCTTGGGCGCCTCTTGGTGGCCTCGTGTGGCCTCTTGGGCGCCCCTGGGAGCGTCCGATCTCGACCTTTTCGAACGTTCCTCCGTCGTGGGGGTCGCCGTCCAGGGTTGGCGACACCGGCCTCAAGGACTTAATTAGCAATATGCCCCAGAGGGCCCCCGACAGACTCCACAGTGATCCAACGGGATCCGTCTTGAGTCTGGTGTGGAGGGGTGCCCAAATGGAAGCACGGCGCCAACACGCTCCTACGATAACGCTGACGCCCACCGGAAGAGTGGCACCCCAGGCGTCGGCGACGCGGCGTGAGCGAATGAATCAAGGCGCCTGGCTGGATCCAGGATTGGCGTGACCGGGATGGTCTTCACAGACATCCCGCGCCTCGATGTCGTCCCCAAGCGTTCAATTGAAGATTCAATATCCACAATCGAGGCCCCAGAAACCCCACATAGCAATGAACCTGACGCGACCCCTATTCGGGGAACGTTTCCTAAGCGGCAGTGCTTGGTGCGGCTTGGCATTGCATTGCATTGCTTTGCATTGCATTGCTTTGTTTGGCATTGCATTGTATTGCTTGGAATTGCTTGGAATTGCTTCGCACAGCCCAGCATTGCTTGGAATTGCTCGGCGTTGCTTGGCAACTACTGCTTAGCATTGCTTGGCGTTGTTTTGCATAGCCTGGCGCTGCTTGGCATTGTTAAGCGTTGATTGATGTGCAATGTTTTGCGTGGCGGTGTTTGACGTTGCTTGGTGTTGCTCTGCACTGTTTGGCAAGATTTGGCGTTGCTTGACGTTGCTTGCAAACGTTGTTTTGAATGGCGTTGCTTGGCGCTGCTTGGCCTTGCTGTGCATTGCTTGGCAGTGTTTTGCGAAGTTTTGCATTGTTTGGAACTCCTAAGGCATAAGACCAAGCCCCCGAAGAATGAAGCGAGGAAGCAAGACCAAGCAGCCCGAAAAAGGCCTCTACAGAAACGGAAGGACAGAGTAACAAGCTACCCGAGGGAGGCCTCTCCAAAACAGCGACAAGCAACCCGAATAATGCATCTTCAACGCAAGATAAGCACACATACCAAACAACGTGTGGCGGCGCGCACAATTGAGCAGGAACCGACCGTCCCGGCATTCCTATAGGCCTACCACGTAATGTTCTTAGAACCCATACAAGTTCTACGAAACATGTCCTTAGAACAGAAACCCGATGTGATAAAACAAGACACTCCCAGCCAGAAATGTTCTAAGAATATTTCGTGGAAGCCACCAAAGGTTGTTAGAATATTGTTTGGTATGCCTATAGGCACGCCAGGACGCTTCGCCACTGCTTGACACAAGGGCGTACTGCG
>CAUYUJ010001625.1:47500-90000 GCA_963575745.1 Prorocentrum cordatum | reverse complement strand
AAGAGCAAGGGTGCCCTGAGCAAAGTCGCGCGTCCTCGTTAGGGCTTTTGACTCTACCTCTCTCGCCAGGGAAGGGCAAAGCCATGGGGGGGGAGCTGGCTCAGGGGGGGGAAGAGTCCACCTGCTGTCGGCGACGCATCTCCGCTGGGTCGGCGACAGGCCCGCCCGCTCCCGGGCGGGGCGCCCGTCGCGACCTCCATCGACGGAGAAGGGCAGCGTCGCTGGGAGAGCTCCAGGCAATGCACCGCCACCGGCCCTGGCCCGGCCCATCCTGGGCCTGCAGACCCTCCTGGCCTGGGCATCGAGGTCTGTACGCCAGTCCAGGGGCCAGGATGCGCCTGGCCAGGGCCGGTGGTGGTGCGTCGTTGGCGCCCCTCCGAGCCATGGAGCCAGTCGCTCCACTCGTGCGTCGAGGCCGCGTCGACCGTCCGTCGACTCGAGCCGAACTCGAGCCGAGCCTGAGCCGAACCAGCGTCGACCCCAGTCGCACTGGAGTCCTACCTGAGTCGCACCCTGCGTGGAACCAGAGTCGAAGCGATCTGTCAGGTGGGCCCCCGCGAGGTCCCCCAGACGAGCACCTGACATACAGCTGCTCGGAGGCCCGCGCGGATCTATCGTATCGGCGCGGGGCCCCACTCCCTGGCGGGCGGCGCCGCAGGCGCCGCCTCCTGGGGCGCCTGGTGCCGCGCCAAGAAACCCGCGCGAAGAGCTCCGACAGTTCATGCCTGTGCAGCTTTTTCTTCTTCGAATGATTGTCCCTGCCTCGGCGGCGAGCGAGGGGGGGAAGTGAGAAGGGGAGGGCCTTCTCAGAAGGCGGCGGGGCTTCTCAGAAGCCCTCGCGCCTTCGGGGCTTCTCAAAGCCCTCGCGCCTTCCGAGAGGTTTACTGTGCCTTGGGGGACGGCTCAGAAAGCCTCTCTCGGGGATGGACAGAACCCCCTTTAGCAAAACGTGGTTTAGTGAAAACGACCTCGGGCCCAAACCCGGCGGGCGCAAGCCTGGAAAATAACGGCCACGGCGCCCTCTCGAGAGCCGAAAACGGACAATTCACTAATCGACGTGTCACTGTTGGGGGTTCTGTCCAGCCCCGACTCTCGGAAGGCCGGGGGACTTCCGAGCCTTTTGAGAAGTCCTTCACCCGGGCTCGCCGCCGACTGACCGACATGGAAATGCCAACAGGTAGCGATACCGCTGCTCCCTGGACCTCTCTCGGGATGCGTTCTGACCAGGATGTCGAGGCGAAAACGACGGTGGCGACGGGGGCCTCCCAGGAGGCCCCAGGAAGGCGAAAGCGAGGCAACATAGCGGTGTGGGTACCTCTCTCTCCGTTGACCCTCCCCCGCTCGCGCCGGCGTTCCCTTCCTCCCTGCCCTTCCAGAGTGCTAGACAATAGCACTCCAAACCTATGGTGCCTCGACTGCTTCAAGCCCCGACTGGAATGTGGGCATCTGGGTCCGGGTGCGACCCGAGGAGGAGGAGGAGGAGGAGGAGGAGGAGGAGGAGGAGGAGGAGGAGGAGGAGGAGGAGGGGGAGGGGAGGAGGAGGAGGAGGGAGGAGGAGGAGGAGGAGGAAGACGGGTCGCCTAAGCCCTTCGGAGAAACCCTCCAGGTCCGGGCGCTATCGTCCAACCCTCCCAGAGAGTCAGGGGCGGCCATCCCTCCCGGCGAAGGGCGGCCCCGCGCGCCTGCGGCCGGTGCCGCGGGCCTCGAGGCGGCGGCCCGGCCGAGGCTTTCCGCGATGGCCTCTCTCGCCGCGGGCGGGCGCGGGGCACGGCTCCTCCTCCTCCTCCTCCTCCTCCTCCTCCTCCTCCTCCTCCTCTCCTCCTCCTCTCCCGACTTGGCCTCCTCTCCGGGGCCGCGGGGGCCGAGGGGAGAGGAGGCCAAGTCGGGAGAGGACGTGAGAGCTCGGGCGAGGAGGGCCAGGTGGGGCGAGGATCGAATCGGGGTCGAGGAGAGCATCGGGTGAGGATCAAGTCGGGGCCGAGGGGAGAGGAGGCCAAGTCGGGAGAGGACGTGAGAGCTCGGATGAGGGCCACAGGTGGAGCGAGGATCGAGTCGGGGTCGAGGAGAGCATCGGGTGAGGATCAAATCGATCGAGAACCTCGGAGATCTGGCGGCTGTGGAGGGCGTCTCGGGCGCCGCGGCCTGCTCGAAGCGTTCCAGAACGCTCTGAGAGCGTCCTGGAACGCTCTGGACCAGCTTTCGCCTACAGTAGAAGCTCGACCACAAGAAACCGTCCACAAGAATCCCAGACCTGAGACCCCAGGACGTCCATTGATTTTGGGTGCGGGAACGTCACGCTGCCTATCGCAAAGCCATCGAAGCCACAGAAACCAAGGGCACCCTGGAGGCAAGCAGGGTCTCTCTTGGCATGGGATTTTCTCCAACTGCATGCTCGTCCCCACCCCGTTCGACAAGGAGGGCTGTGGGGGTGGCACGAGGGGGGGCGGCTCAGGTGAACGTTTTCTTACTCGGCGTTTCGACATTGGGCGGAAGGGGGGAGGAGGGGTCTGGCTCCGGACCTCTGCATACTGCGACTGTTTGCAACAGTGCGTCCTATGCGGGAGACTCCACCTGCTTGATACAGTCGCCAAAAACAGCGAAGAGCTACTCCAAGGGGGAGAGGGGAGGGGGGGCGCGAGGGCCCGCGCCGACCAGCAAAACAAGGAATGAGAAAACGATCACCACCTTCTAGGTTATCCAACATGTTTTAAATGGTTTCTAGATGTTCCTATTCCCCCCCAAGTCCCCATATCTTTCAACAGTCCCATGGAATGTGTGTGTGTGTATGTGGTTGTGTGGGGTAGGTTGCGTGGTGTTTGTGTTTGTCGGTTGTACCCTCCTGGGAAGCTGCAAGGTAACTTCTGCGAGGCCTTCATTCAAGAAACTTGGGGCTATCGAGCCCGATTACGGGGCCACAGAGCCAGAGCAGGCCGGATTGAACCCAGAATCAAGCTGGATTAGGCGGGAATGTAAACAAACTAAACAAGATTGTGCCTGACTGCGCCCACCTTTGACCACGGATGTACCAGCACCAATGTCTATTGTTCAATGAACTCCCAGGAATTTCATCCTGAGCAATCAAAGGGTCGGTCTGAAGATTTCCAAAGCCACGCTAACGGCGATGTTGCCTCACGGCGAATATGTTTTTTTGCGACGCCGAACTCGCGCAGAACAGATGGGCCACGAACCGCCCCCACCTGCATCGGCTGCACGTAAGAGTGACCCCAGGCAAGAGTGACCTCTGGTGCGCGGCTCTGGGGGCGCTGGGGGGGCCAGACCCAAGCGCGCAGGCCGCTGCTATCGCATCGCATGCGAGCAGGCGGAAGGGGCCCGGTGAGCCCGCACCACACGTCACTCCGGCGAAGGGTCGCTCTTACGTGTAGTCGGCAACGGCACCGAAGCCCACGTCGCCGCTGCCTACACACCGCCGTCAGCGTGTGTGCAGGATCTGGCGACCTCGCGCGGTGGCTCTCGCGGGGGGGGAGGGCGCCAGCAGGACGCGCCGCGCGAAGAAAAGAGAGGCCGCGGTGCGCACCGCCATGTATACGTCGGGACCCTTGAGAGCCCAGACAAGGGCGCCTAATTTTGCACTCCGCGCTGCGCGAAGAGCGAACAACTCCGCGCTCTCGCGCCGTCCCCAGGGGAGAAGAGGAGGAGGAGGAGGAGGAGGAGGAGGAGGAGGAGGAGCCGAACAGCGAAGCGCGAATGACTTCGCGCCCTCGAGGGCGCCCTTGTGGAAACGGGCCCTTTCCCAAGCCTTAGCGACAGTGTGGGCTCGTCCAAAGGAGCCCTCCAACACGACGAAGGCGACGCCATGAGGGCCCACTCGGGCGTGCCATCGGCGGATGTGGGCCGGGCAAAAACACACACTGGGCTGCCACACGCACGCCCTGGGGACCATCGGCCTGGGGCGCTCCCTGGGGCCGGCGCCTGGGGAAAAAGGGGAGCTGGAAGCCGAAACGCTCGGGGAAGAAGGGGAGCTGGAGGCCGAAGCGCTCGAGACCGCCCTTTTTTGACGAGCGGACAACAGGCGCCCCGCGCAGCCGCGGGCGCCCAGAAGGCTCACCGCCGCTCTGCTCCTCTGCCGCCCCCGAGGCCCGTCGTGGCTTCCGCGGCGCGAGGGCGCCCCGGGACAGCAGGGGCTGGCCCCCCGCGCCGCGGGGGGGCGCGGCGCGGCGCGGCGGCGGGGGGGGGGCGGCGCCCGCCTGGCGCACGTCCTGGGGAGGCGCGGCCGCCCCCGCCCCCGCCTCGAAGGAGAGGAGGCCAGGACGAGGAGAGCATCGGGTGGGGGCAAATCGAGTATACTCACCTGGAGGCTCGAACCGAAGACAGGACAGATGGGTACAGTACCCAGCAACACATGTAGCCCCAGACCAAGAGCGGCCGCTGCTGGGCAGGCGGCCGTTCATCTCAAATGGACACAGGCCGCGGCGGCGCGGACAGCGAACCCTGTTCAAAATGATCAGCGACTGCTGGTGGGCCTTGTACCCATTCTTTCCGTAGCCATTTCGTTCGTACCGATCTAAGATCTAACGGTTCTGGAAGATGTCTCGGGCGCCGCGGCCTTCTCAGGGCGTTCCGTCACGCTCTGAGAGCTTCCTGGAAGGAGTTGTCCTCGTCCTAGCCCCGCCCTAAAGCTCCCCCCCCTCTCCACCACGTGGGCGACGAGATGAGAGACCTTACGCGATGACATACGCAGACCGCGACCTTACGCGATAGCTCTCGTGCCCACACCCGGCGATGCTCAGACGAAAAGGAAGGGGCCGCGAGATGGCATACCGACCTTACGCGGTGGCTCACGCGGGCCGCTGGCGCGGCACGCTGTGCTGGAAGCGAGGGCGCTCACGCGCGACCTTACGCGGGCAGCTTGCGCGCCAATGTCGGCGCAGACGGCCCCGTTTCCTGAGGCCGCTCCCTTATCTGCGCGCACCAGGTGGGTACGTAGTATGGGGAGGGGGGAGGCGTCAGAGAAGGAGGCTGCTTCTTAGAAGGCGGAGGCCCTGCATCTATAGACAAGACCCCTCTGCCCCTTCCCCCCTTCTGCGCGTGGCCGAGTCCAGCTCCCGCCTCAAGCCCCCCCCCAGCTCAACCGAAGGCTAGGGGATATCTCTCCGAACGCCACAACGAAACCCGAGGTACAACCGAAAGACATCAGCCACATCCTGCTGAGCCCCAACTTCCAAATCGATAAAAACACTTTAAAGCATCCCCTGCGGCGGGACCGCCTTGGGTCATCCACTACTTCAACCTAGCTCGTGGATGTGCTTAAGTCTGTACATATATACGTCTGGCAATGCGTTCAGACATTGCCATGGCTTGGTGCTGGGCCGGTTTTCCCCTGAGACGTCAACGCAATTGTCTTGTTTGGGGCCTGTACCGCCTCAAGCATCCTCGCCGATTGACGCCTGGTTCCTAGAGCGGGTACATTCTCGCATGACATATCCTTTCGGGTTGCCTGGTTGGGCCTGGCTTGGTTGCGGTTTTGCATGAGACGTCCTGGCGACTTGTCTGGAGTGGTGCAACCTGTGCGGTGCAATGAACTTCAACTGCGTCCACGCGTGACCACCACCAATGCTCGAGATCCCCCCTACCCACCTGCAACCTGTTGGCAAAACTGGACTAGGCGGCGACAACGACGATGACGGTGATAATATTCATGTCGACGTCGAAGACGATGCCGACGACGATGGTGAAGATGATGACTAAGGTGGTGCTAGTAATGGCGGTGGCAACGATAATACTGGAGATGATGATGATGATGACGACGATGGTGCTGGCGAGGACGGTGAGGAAGTGCGCGTGCGCAGAACTGTGCCGCGGGCGATGACATCGACGATGACGATCCTTACAACGGCAGTGATGATGACGACGACGACGCTGGTGATGATGATGCTGATGATGATCGTGGTGGTTATGGTGATGGTGATGGTTGTGGTGATTGTGATGGTGGTGATGATGATGATCTTGACGATAACAATGATGAGTCTGCAGACGATAATAACGATTGTGCTGGTGAGGATGGTGGTACGTGTGCTGCCGCAGACGTCATCCTGTCTGACATGTATTGTCACGTATACCACTGGAATGTCGCATATGCTCGAACACCTGTGGAGTTAACTTGTTAGAATCGGAATTGCGAACGAGTAGCCCGCTTTGTATTCGTTAACAGAGTTGGCAGGTGTAATGCCTTCGACATGTGCGCATGTGTCCCGCATACTGTCATGCTAAAGACGTGCTAAACACCTATGGTGCCTTACGAGTTCAACGAGTGCACGCGTACACAATTCTGGCACAGTGTTGCTCAGAAACTGTTGTTTCTCATATACAGTTGTTAGGTAGCGCTGTCTGTTGGGACGTCAATGACTGTGAAGGGTTTTGAACTAGGGGCGCGCAGCGGCGCGCAAATGTGCCTCGCATCAGCGCCCAAAACTGCCTCGGCAAGAAAGCACAAATCATTGATTTGGCTTTGGTGTTGAGCCCACTCTGGCCTTCTCGGGGAGGGCATGATCTAATGCCCCCCTTCTTTGATCGATCGCCTCCAGGATGGCCCCAAGATGGACCCAGAGACACAAGAAGCCCCCAAGAGATTCCCACGAGACCCCCAAGAGGCCCGAGGAGAGTCCCCCCGAGCCACCCCCAAGACGCTTCAAGAAGCCCCCCGGGACCGCAACGAGGCCCCCAAGAGGCCCCAAGAGGCCCCAAGAAGCATACAACAAGCTCTCCAGAGACATCCAGAGAAATGCTGAGAGGCATCCAGGAGACCTCTGGCCTTTCTGCTAGCCCTCCTCCGCCGCCTAACCCTCCTCTGCTCCCTGCCCCCTCCTCTCGCCACCCTGCTCCTTCTCCTCCTCTCCCTTCTCCTCCTCCTCCTCCTCCTCCTCCTCCTCCTCCTCCTCCTCCTCCTCCTTCTCTTCCTCCTCCTCCTCCTCCTTCTCCACCTCCTCCGCATCTGGTTCCTCATCCATCCTCCCCCACGTGGGATATGACGGCTTCCCAGCCATTTCACTGCGTACTCCCCCAAATGCCTGATCAGGGCAACTCGCGTGGGCATCGTTTATGGATAGTCTGGTGAGGTTTCACGAAGCGTTTGGATTTCTTTCTGGGAATAAAGAGTTCTGCGCGGTGGAATATATGTGGTGTGCTTTGTCGTGCAAGCCCAAAACACCTTTCGACTACACGCAAGGGTGACCCTGGGTAAGAGTGACCTTTGGTGCGCGGAGTGTAGTTGGACCGCGGGGGGACCAACACACAAGCGCGCAAGACGCTGCTATCGCATTGCGTTCGGAGATCGGGGGACCCTATTGGGCCCGCACCGAAGGGCACTCCGGTAAAATATTGCTCTAACGTCTAATCAAGCCTTGGCCTCACCAGCATGTAGCCGGTTGTAAGCCAGCGTTGGCCCATGGACTGGCGTCAAGAGACTAATCTCCCGAGCCTGCATTGGCGGAGAGGTGAAGGCTTCTCAGAATGACAATGCTTCTTAGAAGGCGCTCGCCTCACATCTAAAGAGCAGGCATGCGCCTTCTAACAAGAGGCGGTGGTTCTAAGAAACCTTCCCCCTTCCCCTATCCCCTTCTGCGGGTGGCCGACTGTAGGAGATGCGCCCAAGTCGCACAGTGAGCGCCAGAGAAACCAAAGCCAACTGGCCATTCACTGTCCCTTCCTCCGGGGGAACCAAGGGTGATCCAATGATAGCCGCGGCTGCTGCCCAAGGGAATGCAGCAGAAGGCTTTACGTGTGGCCTCCTCCAACTTTTGCCACACGAGCTTGGAGACACAGAAGAAGCACAAACGCCATAAACCTAAACTCTTCGCGCTCCACGTGGATGTCTTGGATCTGCGCTGGACCCCCCTCCCTGGCGCATCAGGGGCGACGCCGGAGGCGCCGCTAGGGGGGGATCCGAGGAATCCGCGAGGAGCGCCAAAAGTTTGTGTTTATGGTGTTCTGTTCTTGTAGTCATCGGCCTGACCCAAGGAACGACAAATAAGGAACGAAGCCCCTTTTTTTCCCAAGGAATCACGCATAAGGAGCGATAAATAACAACTAACGCATAAGGAACTGTAAATAACGCATGCAAGCCTAAGGAACGACCGAGCCCCTTTTGGAAAGTAAGTGTTCCTTATTCAAGCAACTCACTGTATGAGATCACAGCCCCTTCCCTCTGACTCCCCCCTGTTCCGCCCTCTCCCCCCCCCTCGCGGAGTGGAGCAAGACCGGAGGGAGGCGATCTCGTGACCTCGGCCTTCGAGGGCCTCTCCTCGGGCCCAAGGATCGTTATAAAAGCCCACTCGGGAGAAGATAGAAGCCGGTCCCTGGGAAGAGGCCGGGACCTCTGGGGAACCACGCTTTGAGAAAACAACACGTCGTATGTCTGACCATCTACTAGACCACCCCAGCACCCGAATTTCGGGTTGGGCGGGGTACTGGCTTCAGATGTGTTTTCCCACTCTTCCCCCACCCCGCCCCCACTCGAAATGGGGGACAAATTTAGGCCTTCGGGTTGGGTTGGGGTGGTTTGGTGGGTGGTGAATGTCTGGATCGTGGCCCTGTCCCCCACTTCCTACATGGTGGATCGATGAGGTTTTGTGAGACGCCCCGATCGGCGGATAGGAGGGGATTCAACATTTTCAGCGCAGTCAATTGGATGGCAAGGATGGGTGGCTGGGGTAGGATGTCAGATGTGGCGCAAACGGACCTAACTTGGCCTCTCCCGCTTCTCCCATTCTTTCCCGTCCAAGGCATCCGACAATGTGATGTGTTCAGTCCGCGGACCCCAAAGGGATCGACCACCTTCCCAAGGGACAGCTCGTCGTTCTGGATCCATAGTTGATAGCCCTAGAGCCTGACAACGGCGCCCTGAATCTGGGGAAACAGTCCTGTTGCATTGGCAGATTGCTTTTCCCTGCTGGGCTCTGCTTGGCATTGTTTGGTATTGATTGGCAGAGTTTGGCATCGCTTTGCTTGGCATTGCATGGCGGCAGGGAACCAAGCCCAAGAAACCCGAGGAAGACATCAGGGAACCGAGGCCAAGGAACCCGAGCAAGGCAGCAAGGAAACAAGACTAAAGAACCCGAGCAAGGCAGCCCGGAACAAAAGACCAAGGAATCCGAGCAGGGCAGCAAGGGGCACGGAAACAAGACGAAAGAACCCGAGCAAACCCCAGCAAACCAGCAAGAAACCAAGACCAAGACACCGAGGAAGGCCGCCTCTGCATCGGCATCCCGCACCCACTGGTTCCTCACAAGCAAATGAGAACGCCTGCGCCTGAAGCAAGACCCCGTTCAAGTGAAACGCATCGGGATTGATCACTCCGTCCGCCAAAGGTCTGGGGAGGTGAAGAAGTGGTCGAGGCCGTCCACGGCGAAGGCACCAACGGACACCGACCGAACCGACCGCGAAACCGAATCCATTTAGTCCGCTATTCGTCCTCGGTCACTCCTGGGCATCCCCAGACGCCGCCGGCGCGAATCGTGACGCCATCGGCCCCTCCCCCCCCCCGCCCAAACCACGCCCGTCCTCGGCCCATATAAAAAAGAAGGCTCCCGGCCGCAAGCAGCCCAGCAGGGGCGCAGCGACGCAGCAACGGCACGACATCAGGCCGTTCCGCACGGACCGAACGCCGCCGGCCGGAGTCGGAGCCGGAGTCGGAGAGATAGGAAGGGACCAAATCGGAAAAGAATAAGAGCCGAAGTCGGAACCTCCAGAAAACCTTCCACCATTCCGCCAACACAACTAATCAGCATCGTGAGCCGGAGTCGAAAAAAGACGGGAGCTGGAAGCGGAACTGGGGTCGGGGAGGCGAGATGGGAGCTGGAGTCGGAGAGGCGGGAGCTGGAGTTGAAGACAGAGTCGGAGAGACGGTAGCTGCAGTCGGAGTCGGAGTCGGAGGCGCCTTCTCTGAGGAGAGCACCGCGCGCACTCGGACCCACAAATGAGGAGGAAGAGGAGGAGGGAGAAAGGAGGAGGAGGGGGAGGAGAAGGAGGAGGAGGAGGAGGAGGAGGAGGAGCAGGAGGGAGGAAGGAGAGGAGGAGGAGGAGGAGGAAGAGGAGGAGGGAGGAAGGAGGAGGGAGGAGGAAGAGGAGGAGGGAGGAAGGAGGAGGGGATGGAGGAGGAGGAGGAGGAGGAGGAGGAGGAGGAGGAGGAGGAGAAGGGAAACAGGGAGCCAGAATCGGAGGTGGTGGTGCCGCTCCTCCCTCGGGCGGCGCGCCCCGGGAGTCGGCGCGAGGCGGGCGGCCTCGCCCAGGGAGGCCAGGGGGCTCCCGCTCAGAGGCTCAGAAGGCAGGGGGCGGCGTCCTCCAGGGGCCCACAGGCCGCTGAGCAGGCGCTGCGTTTTGTGCCATGGGGAGTCGATCCATGGGGGGGCTGGGGCTCCTGCTCATGATCTCAGAAGGCAGGGTGCGGCGTCCTCTGGGGGCCCACGGGCTTCTCAGCGAGCGTTGGTTCTTAATGGGGAGGCGAGAAGTGGGCCGGGGCCTGGGGCTTCTTGGAGTCTTGGAGCGCAGGGGGCGGCGTCCTCCAAGGGCTCATGGGCTTCTGAGCGGGCGTTGCTTTTTGATGGGGAGGCGGCAGATGGGAGGGAAGGGGAGACACGTGCACCACCATTTAGGCTCCAGGGGCCTCTGGAGGACCACTGTATGGCCCTTTTAGAATACAGAAGGTACACCTCTCTTAGTTACCCTCCCCCATCTATCGCCCCCCATTGCGCAACGCCGCCCTATCTGAGACGGCTCCTTGGTAGCCAGGAAGCCCTCTGAGGAGCCCTCCCTGCCCTCTTGGAAACCCTCCCGCCTTCGTAGAAGGCGGCGCTCCCCCTCGCTCCGACCCCCCTGTGCGTGCCGCCAACTTGGTGGCCGCCCAGGGGTCTGAACTTGTTGGGGCCTCAAAGGATCGGTCAGGAGGGGGAGACAAAGCCAAATCCAAGCTGTTTACCCTGGACCTGTTTCTGACGGTCCCAGGGCCTGAGAACGGCCCCCAGAGGCCGAAACAAACGAGAAACTTTCCCGAACCCAGAGCCTCGCACCTGCACCCACTTCCTGCCGGCCGGACCAATGCTGAACCACCTCAGCCCTTCTGTTGCATCCTCGGGGGGGGATCTTGTCTGTCTCGTCGCGGCCCTATCCGCGTCGAACCCCTGGCCATCGCTCGGACGTCTATTCCCTGTTTTGTTGGTTTCGAGCGTGTTTGTTTCGCCAAATGATGAAGGATGCTCCTCGATGGTCCTCGCCGAAGAAAAAAGGCACACGTCCGAGCGATGCCAAGACCCGTGTCGCATCCATGGCGGACTCGTCAGGTCCGTGTCGGATCCATGTCGCATCCACGTCGAGTCCGCGCCAAGTCCGCGTCGAGTCCACACCGAGCCCGCCTCGGGCACGAGACAAAGACACCAGTGGTGGGAGGCAGGCGAGGACCCCCCAAGATGCAACGCAACAGACCCCCAACAGGCTCCAAGCGTTGGGTCGGGCATGTCCTCCTACAGGCGGAGTTCGGAGGAAACATAAAACATATGCACCAAATGCTCCAAGAGAATCAGCACGTAGTAGAAACATCGTCCCCAGACGATTGTTCTTACTATGTTTGAAGACTCCTCCTGTGGAGGGCCATGCCCGACTTACTCCAAGCGCCGCAGAACCCTCCAACCCCACCCCGAGGGGTGCCGTCCTCGCTCTCGGCGGTGGGGCTCTCGGCCCGCCTCCGGCCGCGCGACGGCGCAGCCTCCGCCGGGGGCGGGAAGGCGGGGGCGGGGGGGGCGCAGGAGCTTCGGCGGCGGGGCAGGAGGCGGCCACACCGGGCCCATCGCGCCAAGACAGCACGAGGACGAAGTGCGGCCAGCAAGTGGGCAACCCCCGAAAAACCCAGGGCTGGCAGGGGCGCAGGCGAGGCAGCGCGGGAGAACATGTGGGCACTTCAATGTGGGGCTTTGGGGGGAGGGGGGCTGGAGGGCATGGGCGGGCCCGAGAAGTCGGTTTATCGCAGGACCCACATCAACAACATCTTGTTACCGTATGGCAGCAATGATGACTCGCGACAGCGCTGGCTGGGCATGGCTGGGAAACGCTCAGATCCCAGACGGCGTCGGCGAAGGGTGTAACTCGGCGGCGAGCCCGGCAGGGGAGTGAGAAGGGGTGGGCCTTCTCAGAAGCCTTGGAAGTCCCCTGGCCTTTCTGAGACGTTTCTAGACCTTTCCAGAAGACACAGCAAACCTCTCAGAAGGCCAGATGGCTTCTGAGAAGTCCCGCCGCCTTTTGAGAGGGCCTTTTCCTCCTCACTTCCCCCCCGTTCGCCGCCGAGTGACCTTATCGGCCTCCGCCCCCCCCCAGACCCCCTCCCCCTTGGCAACGCCCGTTGTCGCCGCAAGGATGCAAAAAAAAAACGGGGGCGGTCGCGACCCCAATGACTGATGTTGCTGGATATTCTTCTGGGGAACAAATCTGGGGACCAACTCGGAGATGAAAACATGCTAGGGAGGTGATCGCGTGGGGGTGCGTCCGAAAAGCCCCCTCGGGGGCGCATCCGCAAGCGGACCCATCCTTTTTTATCTGTGCGGCTTGGTTGGTTGGGGAACTCGCGGGCTGGGGGGTGGGAGCGTACGCGCCCTGACACGCACATGGATACGACCCCTCCCCGCTCGCGGGGAGGGCCTCGTGCCACGAACGTTAGGACGCGCGAGAAGAATGCAAGGGCCTTGGAAGGCCCTTCCGAGGCTTTTCGGGGGGGCGCGGCCAGCAAAAGTGGCCAAGGACGGACCGAAAGGGGAAGAACGCAGGGGCAACCAACCTTGGAAAAGTAGTCTCTCCTTCCAGAGGGAAGCAGTGGCGAAGCGTCCTGGCGTGCTTATACGCCAACCAAACAGCATTCCAATAACCTGTTGTAGTTTCAACGATATGTTCTTAGAACACTTCTGGCTGGGACTGTCTTGTTTTGACACAGCGGAGACCTGTTTTATAAAGGCGTTTTTTGTCTTTCGAACATTTCTGGATTCTAAAGAACATTTCGCGGTAGGCCTATAGTTTGGACGCCCGAAATGGGTACGGAAAGAGTGGGCACAATGCCCCACAGCAAATGTTGCCCCGAACCAACAGCGGCCGCTGCTGGGCAGGCGGCCTCCTGTCTCGAATGAACACAGGCCGCGGCGGCGCGGACAGCGAGGCCTGTTCAAGATGAACAGGAACTGCTGTTGGGCATTGTACCCATTCTTTCCGTGCCCATTTGGGGGCGGCAAAGAGGGGGGTGTCCAAGAGGGGGGGGTGCAAATCATGACCGGCGGCATGTGCGCGGCCCAGCAGGGGGGCCAGGGACGTAATGAAAGAAGAAGAGGCGCCATGAAATCTGGGAAATATCATGGCCCCCGCCATGATATCCCCCCCCCCCTAGTTATCACCCCCCTCTTGTCCGCCCCCGACTGTTGGGCATTGTACCCACGCTTCCCGTGCCCATGTCGGGCGTCCAGGTATGGAAATGCCGGGACGGCCGGCCCCCGCTCAACCGTGCAGGTGGGCTGCACTCCCAAAAGCGCCCGAGGAGAGGCTCCGCTCATGGGTGGGCGGGCGCGCCACGTGCCGCCCCGCAGGGGAGCACCGGGGAGACGCAAGGCTCGGATGCCGAAGGGGCCCTGGGACACACCAGTAAACACACATAAATAGCAGGATTCCCAAACATTTTCCCATATCTTTAAAGTTTTTGTCCTCCCCCCCACTTCCCATGTGTTCCCCTATTTTCTGGATAAACGACTGTGTCTGCAAGAAAAGGACGAGGAGGGAGAGGAGGAAACGTGCGGGACCGACGTCGCACACACAGGCCAGCAGGATCGGGGGCATCGCCCCTGAAAGAGTAGGGTCGATGGAAAGGGGCTAGGAGGAGGGCGAGGAGGAGGAGGAAGGACAGGGGAAGGAGAGCAGGAGGTTGAGGTGGAGGAGGAGGAGAAGGACCAGGGGGGAGAGGAGGAGACGCGCGGGACCAACATAGCACTGGTCAGCAGGATTGGGGGGCATCGCCCATGAAAAAAAAAGAGGTTCGGTGAAAAGGGGCTAGGAGGAGGAGGATGAGGGGGGGGAGGGAGGGAGGAGGAGAATGATGATGATGATGATGAGGAGGAGGAGGAGGACGAGGAGGAGGAGGAGAAAGAGGAGGAGGAGGAGGATGAGGAGGAGGAGGAGTAAGGCGAGATGGGAGAGGAGGAGACACGCAAGACCAACGTGCCACAGGTCAGCAGGATTGGGGGCATCGCCCCTGAAAGAGGAGTTTCGACGGAAAGGGGCTAGGTGGAGGATGAGGATGAGGATGAGGATGAGGATGAGGATGAGGATGAGGATGAGGATGAGGAGGAGGAGGAGGAGGAGGAGGAGGAGGAGGAGGAGGAGGAGGAGGAGGAGGAGGAGAGGGGGAGGAGGAGGGGGAGGAGGAGGAACCATGCCCAGAAACACCCTGCTTGCCCCCAGGCTGCCCTGGAGTTCACGGGTTTCGATTGCTAGGCCATGGAAAGCAAGTCGCTCCCACGCCAAAAAAACAATGGGCATCCTGGGGTCTCAGGGTCGGGTTTCTTTTGGAAGGTTTCTTGTGGTCGAGCTCCTACTGCATCTCTCAGTCGCTCTGGGAACAAAGTGGGGGATCCGAGGAATGTCCTCGCGCGTTGAGAATGGCGAGGCACGGGTGCACGGTGCAAGGGCGAGGAGGGAGAGGTTGAGGCACACGGAGCCAACATAGCACAAGTCAGATGGACTGGGGGCACCGAGGACAATGGTATACATGTCCCCGTTCCCTGTACCTGTTGCTGCTACTCCACCTCTACCTCCACGTCCGGCTCCCCTCCTGCCTGCAGCTCTCTTTCTCTCCCTCAAGCCATGGGGGAGGGGCGAGGATAGCACAACGCGCATATAGCACGAAAAAACGGGACGGGATCAGCACACTGAAACTTGGACAGAAGCCGATCTCGACCTCCCCGGAGCACACACAAGTAGCCGAGACATCAAAACACCAGGTTCAGAAAATACGAAGAAACACGGTGTGCCGAAGATTTACCATAGGTCGAAAGCGACCCATCGCAATAGCACACATCGATGTTGCCCATGCTATTTGAAGCGCCCGAGTGTAATTGACTTGCTTCGCATCGTCGTCGCACGCGAGGCCGCGATCGCCAAAAAGGCGTTCGGGAGAGTGTGCGTGTTCGTGTGAGAGTCCGTGCGTGTTCGTGTGAGTGTGCACGTGCGTTCGTGTGCGTGTGCGTGTATGTGTGCGTGCATGTGCGTGTGCGTGTGCGTGTGTCATTGTATCTGTGTGTTGCTGTCCTTGTGTTTGTGTTTGCGTGTGCAAGAGACCCTCTCGGCTGACTGACTCCGCTGCGGCGCTGGGCGTGCGGCCGAGACGCAAAAAGATGAGAACGCGGGGATGTTGGGAAAGGGCGGGTGCGCAGGAGGGAGGGCGGAGGGCGGGGAGGGCGGGGAGGGCAGGAAGAAGAGGACGGGTACAATCAAAAGCGCCGTAGTAGTGATGCACGCTCGGCACGGATGCATGACCGGTGGATGTTGGACGTTGATATTGGACGTTCGCGGACGTCCAACTTCCACCAGTGCTGAATCAGGCGTGATGCAGCAAACTAGGGGACAAAAAGTACCGATGCAGCTACTCCCCGGACCTCTCCGGGGTGCAGTGCATCCTGGCCAGAGTGTTTCGAGGATAATCCATAGACTTGTGGCGCTCCGCGCGGACTTCTTGGATCTGCACTGGACCCCCTTCACTGGCGCGCGGAGCGCGCGAGGGGCGGCGCCGGAGGCGCCGCTGGGGGGGCCCAGCGCTAGGGGGCCACATGTGAACCCTACCCCTACCCCCCACGATTTCTGAGGGGGAAGGTGGGGTTCACTTCGCTCGGGAGCTCCCGAACGAAGTGAACCCCACCCTCCCCCTCAGAAATGGTGGGGGGTATAGGGTAGGGTTCACATGTGGCCCCCTAAGCGCGGATCCAAAGAATGCGCGAGGAGCGTTGAAAGTTTATGTTTGTAGCAGTTTTTCTTCTCCGACGCCCCGGCGGGGCCGAAGTCGACGAGGCCGGGTGGCGCGGAGGCGGCCACGCGCACGGGCCACCGCGGCGGGGGCGGACAGCGGGCGGCGAGCACCCAGCTGGCAACGAGGAGCCCTCGCCTCAGACAAAACAGGCCCGGAGGCCCCCCGCCACAAGTCCAAGCGGCCAGGGACGGGGCCACATCTCCAGAAGTCTCCTCGAAGGCCGTGCTGCCTGCCCATGCCGTTCCCCCCGGGCACGGGCACGCCACCGCGCAGCCACAGGTGATGCGGAAGGGGCCGGCGGAGTGAGCGAAGCGGTTAAAGAAGGATGCGCGATGAGGAAGCACGGGCCTCGGAAAGCCATGGCGACACTTTGCGAGAGGGGCGCGGCCAGCGAGAGCGGCCAAGGATGGGCCGAAAGGGGAGGGATGCAAGGGTACCATTGGAAAGTTGCTCACCCTTCCTATGCGGGTTGGCTGTACCCTTCTCCTCCCTGCGCAGCCGGGCACGTACCAGGGCCAGCAGGTACGTACGATCTGATCCACCTTGGACGCACGTCAGATGCGCGTTAGATGTACGCCTGCTTTGCGCTGGAACATCGCCGCGCGCACGTCGTCCCGTAAATGACGGGGGCGGGCGTCGGGACTAGATGGTAACCGACCACGGGCAATAATAATACCCAGGGGATAATAACGTTCGGGGGTCTGGCGGGGATAATCAACGATTTTCCCAGGGAAGGTGAAGTTATGATGATGACGATGATCATGATGATGGTGATCCTGGGCGCTCGGCACAAGACTGACTCGAGAGATCTCGGCTGAGAAAGTCAGAATCCCATGGCGTTGCCGCACGTTCGTGACTTGGGCAAACTGACCTGGTGAGAATCCCACAGCCCTGCCGCGCGCAACCATGCTCAGCGTGTTCGATGCTGTCGCTAGTCAACAGGAGATCATAGCAACTTCGATTCGCAACTTCCTCCGTGGATGAGAAAGTTCGGCCTCCGCACCCTTCTCCGCAATGAAATCCTGTTGAACGGGGATAGTAACAACAGAGAGCCTTAAGGAGGGGGAAGGCTTTATTATCGCCCGCACGCGGTTACAACTGTGGCGCGCCGCGCACGGCCTTCACAACATTCCTGGTCTGCTTATCCTGCATGGGCGTTACTCACCGAGGGCGCCCAACTCCGCGCTGCGCGAAGCGCGATGCGCGAACAACCTCGCGCTCTCACGCCGCCCCCCATGGGAGAAGAGGAGGACGAGGGAGCATCGGAGCCGAAGCGCGAAGCGTGAAGAATTCACGCCCTCGAGGGCGCCCCTGCCTCACAGCCTGCCGGCCTCCGGAGACTGCGGCGACCAGGCGCGCATGCTGGTGGCCTGGCGCCCGCGCTGCTCCCCTGGCCCCCGGGGGGGGACAGTCGGAGATGCACTGACCCGGGGCAGACTCCTGCAGACCCATATTTTCCGCACCGGGCGTCCAGAGCAGAATCCTGCGGGATCCTGCACCCAAGCCCGGGCCAGTGTAGCCCTCGGCGGCGACGATGGGGGCGAATAGCTCAGGGGCGGGCATTACACGCATTCGCCCGGGAGCCTTTTCGAAGACACAGATCATCGGCGCACCTGAGTACATGTATTGCTCTCCCCTGGGCTGTTCGCCCCTGTCGTCGCCTCTGAAAACCCCTGTCTCTGCAGGACCCTGCAGGAGCCGGCGCTCTGACTGACCGCCGGCTGCAGTGGACCCCATGGGCCGCGAGGCGGCACGGCCGGCCTGCGGCCTGCGACCCAGACCCACGCGTTGATTGTTGTCACCACGTCGACCCCCAGAGGTCTCGACCAATTCCCTGGGGCTGGTGTTCCATCCCGAGTCCTTGAGTGGACAGCCCCGAGGCTCGGTCAGGGCTGCCAGAGGAGAAATCTGTTTTAAAACTTGTCGTTTCATGACTCAGGGAGGTCTGGAGAGAGAGGAGAGGAAGGAGGAGGAAGAGGAGGAGGACGAGCAGGAGGAGGAGCAGGAGGAGGCGGAGGAGGAGCAGGAGAAGGAGGACGAGGCGGAGGAGGAGGAGCATGCGAGGAGGAACAGGCGAGGAGGCGGAGGAGGAGGATAAGGTGGATGCGGATGCGGAGGTGGCGGAGGAGGCAGAGGCGGGCGGAGGCGGAGCAGGAGGAGCAGGCGAGGAGCAGGATGAACAGGCGAAGAGGAGGAGGAGAAACAGTGTACACCCAATACTCATCAATGATGTTGGGATACACTTTCCCTCCGAGCTCCCTGTTCATAGGCCCCTACATGGGCTAATTTCCCCTGAGGTAGAAGTCCGCCGTTGGGTGACAACCGAGTGAAAGTCTTGACGCGCGCCTAAACACCATTCTCAGGACTTCAACACCACAGGGCAACCTGACTGTTGCATCTTGACGATGATGGATCGTGCCAGAAAACCAATCCTGGGACTTCAACAACGCGAATCAACGTCACCGTTGCGCCGTGACAGCCCTGAATCTCTCCAGAGCATCATGTCTCTTATGTTGACCATGAGAATATGCGAAACTCTTGCAATGTCGCGGCGCTACGACGAGGGCCTCATGTTGAAAACCAGCCGCCCTAAATCCGTGGCACTCCTGCAACATGTGTGAAACGAATGTGCGCGGTGCAAAGGCGAGAACCACACTTTGAAGAACACCCCCCTCCATCTGTGAAGCTGCTGTCAGTTTGTAAGTTTCTGGGTCATATATGGTGAAGAAATCTCAGGTGAAATGCTTAGCCCGCCCTTTCGACATGCCTCGGGGAGCGACAGGGAGAAGTTATTCATAAGGAAAGGGAATGCGTGAGGAGAACGCAGCGGAGGAGGGAGGAGAAGGAGGCGGAGGAGGCGGAGGCGGAGGAGCCCGAGGCGGAAGTGGATGAGGAGTAGGATGAGGCAGAGCAGGAAACGGATGCGGAGGAGGAGGCGGAGGCGGCGGAGGCGAATGCGCGGAAGGAGGCGGAGGAGGTGGAGACGGCGGAGGAGGAGGAGGAGGAGGGGTCCAAGGAGGCGGAGGAGGAGGGGGGGGCGGAGGTGGAGAAGGAGGAGGAGGCGGAGGAGGATGAGGAGGACGAGGAGGAGGTGGGGGAGGATGAGGAGGCGGAGGTGGAGGAGGCGGCGGAGGTGGAGGCGGCAAATGAGGGAGGACTGAGGAGGCGGATGCGGAGGAGGAGGAGGAGGAAGAGGCGGAAGGGGCAGAGTCGGAGGTGCAGGAGGAGAAGGGGGCAGGCGGAGCAGGATGAGCTGGCGAGGAGCAGGAGCAGGCGAGGAGGAGGCGGCGGCGGAGGCGGAGGCGGACGCGGCGTAGGAGGGAAGAGGGAGGAAGCACGGACGGCGCCCCGCCAGGGCCGCCTGGCTGCCCTGGCCGCGCTGCAGCGGCCCGGCCTCCGGTGCGGAGGCTGTCTTGCTCCGGGGCGGCCGCCCATCGTCGTCGTCGTCGTCGTCGTCGTCGTCGTCGTCGTCGTCGTCGTCGTCGTAGTCGTCGTCGTCGTCGTCGTCGTCGTCGTCGTCGTCGTCGTCGTCGTCGTCGTCGTCGTCGTCGTCGTCGTTGTCGTCGTCGTCGTCGTTGCGTCGGCGGACATCGTCGTCGACGTCGTCGGTCGTCGTCGACGTCGTCGTCGTTGCCGTCGTCGTGGTCGTGATCGTCGTCTTCATCGTGGTCTTCGTCTGGCCTTGGCAGTCGGCAGGGCCGTCGTCGTTGTTCCCTGACCACCCCGTCTGCGAGAGCTCTCTGCACCTCTTCACTGCCCTCTCTGAGCCTCTCCGGGTCCGGAGTCGGTGGCTCGTGGCCCGTCCAGTCTTCCGTGTGGATGGCCTCCCGCCTGGCCTCCCTTCAGGCCTCGCTTGGTGGTGTTCTCCCGTAGGGTCACCCCTAGCGCCGGGGCGTTGGCCTAAGGAACCCTAAATAAGGAACGAGGCCCCTTTTGTCCATGAGTTAAACTTCGATTTCCCATCAAAACCACAAGGGAAACCTGAGGTAAGCTGTGAAACAACTAAGGAACACGGAGCCCCTCCCCACCGAAAAGGGTTCCTCCTTCAGCGCCCCGACTGTATGGTCTCCCGTGTGGTGATGCTTATGTCTGGACGCCCGAAATGGGTACGGAAAGAATGGGTACAATGCCCAACAACAAATGTTGTCCCATACCAACAGCGGCCGCTGTTGGGCAGGCGGCCTGCTGTCTCGAATGGACACGGGCCGCGGCGGCGCGGACAGCGAGTCCTGTTCAAAACGAACAAGAACTGCTGTTGGGCATTGTACCCATGCCTTCCGTACCCATTTCGGGCGTCCAGATTCTGGTCTCCATCATGGTCTCTCTGATGACCTCCCCAGAGCTTTCAAGTTGTGGTATCCATTACAGTGCTCCCTCAAGTACCCACCACACTGCTGTTCACCTTCGGATCTCTGCGGTGTTCCCTGTCACGAGTGTTGCCTTGCCTCCCTCCCGCCCTCTCTCCCTGCTCCTTTCTGCTTGCGCGAGCTGCAGGGCGCACACGCCCGAAGCGTAAGCCGCCTCCTCCATTTCTTTGCCAAACTATGGGGACAACGCGCCCTTCCTCCTCCTCCTCCTCCTCCTCCTCCTCCTCCTCCTCCTCGGTTGCATGGTTGCACGCGAAAGCCCCAGGTCCCCTCCCGCTCCTCTTCCCCCTCCGCCTTCTCCTCCTCTGCCGCCTCCTCCTCCTGTTACTGTTCATGTTCCTCCTATTCGTCCTTCTCCTCCTCCTCCTCCCGCATTCCTTTTCCTTGAATAACTCCTTCCTGTCGCACCCCGAGGCCGGTCGGAAGGGCGGGCCGGGCACTTCGCCTGAAATGTTATGTCCACTTATGAGCTTGAAGATTACAAACTTGTAGCCGTTTCGAAAGTGGGGTGCAACTGGCGCCGCGCACACTCGTCTTGTTAATTTGCATGGGCAACACGGATTTGAGGGCGAGTAGTTTTCAATATGTGTTTTTTCGCCTTAGCGCCGAGCACATTCGTCTTACAAAATTTGCAAGAGCTTCACGGATTGAGGGCGAGTCATTTCCAAAATGTGGCTTTCGCCTTAGGGCCGCGCACATTCGCTTCAAACATTTGCTAGAGCTTCGCGGATTGAGGGCGGGTGGTTTTCAAGATGGGGCTCTCGCCTTACCGCCGCGCACATTCGTACTAAAACAACATGAGCTGCACGTATTGAGGGTGGGTGGCTTTCAAGCTGTGGCTCTAGCATTAGCGCCACGTACATGCTTGGAAAACCTTGCAAGAATTTCGCAGATTGAGGGCGGGTGGTTTTCAACATGTGGCTCTCGCACTAGCGCCGCACACATACATTCGTTGTAACAAATACAAAAGATTCACGGATTGAGGGCGATCCCTTTTCGAAATCTGACTCTCGCCTTAGCTCTGCGCACACTCGCTGCAAACATGTGCAAGGGTTTCGCGGATTCTCATAGTTAACCTTAAACGAATGGTGCTCTGAGGTTACTCAGGACTTTCGGGGCGCAGCAGTTGCGCTGACTCGCGGTGTTGACACCCCAGGAATGGCATTCTGGCACAATTCTGGATCGTCAAGACACACCAGTCAGGTTGACTGGTGGCGTTGATGTCGTGAGGACGCTGCTCTGGCACGCTTCACGATTTTCACACGCTTGTCTCTCAACGGGGCACTTCCCTCAGTGGAAGTGAATCCCTTTATGAGGCCTATGAACAGGGAGCTTGAAAGGAGAGTATATCCCAACATCGTTGATATGTCTGAGGTGTTGCACTGGTCCTCCTCCTGCTCCTTCTTCTCCTCGCCTGCTCCTACTCCTCGCCTTGTCCTCCTCCTCCGCCTCCGCCCGCCTCTGCCTCTTCATCCGCCGCCTCCGCCTCCGCCTCCACCTCCCCCTCCTCCTCATCCTCCTCCGCATCCTCGCCTCCTCGCATGCTCCGCCTCCTCCGCCTCCCCCTCCTCCCACTCCCCCCCCTCCTCCTCCTCCCCCTCCTCCCCCTCCTCCTCCTCCTCCTCCTCCTCCTCCTCCTCCACCTCCTCCTCCCCCTCCTCCTCCTCCTCCTCCTCCTCCTCCTCCTCCTCCTCTTCCTCCCCCTCCTCCTCCTCTGCCTCCTCTGCCTGCTCCTCCCCCTCCTCCGGCCCTCAATCCCATGCGGTCTGGGCCCCGGCAGGGGCGCGCGGCCCGCCTCCCGCAGGCTCTGGGCCAGCGCCTCGGCGGGCGCGGAGGGGCGGGGGGGCCAGACAGGACCGAGACACGCTGGCGCCGTGAACAAACCACGACTCGCAGGAGGAATAGTTCGCTGGCAACGCATGGGAGCCTCCCATACCATCGTGTCGGCTCTCGCGATTCGACGCTAATCGATGCCAAATCGACGATGACCGACGCTAAGTCGGCGACATCTCATCGACTCCCAGACGCTAATCGACACTGAGGACGGAATTACGAGGATGTGCAAGGCCCCCATACGTTGCTACCGATGAAAAGGTCACCACACCGCTCCCCTTCTTTCGTTCCCCCTTTTTGAGCCTTCTGGGAGGCCTTCGTCGCCCTCTTTTACCCCTTCGTATCCCTTTCGTACCCCTTCGAATCCATTCGTACCCATTTCCTCTTTGAGCCTTCTGGTAGGCCTTTCTACCCTTTTCGTACCCCTCTTTTGAACCTCCTGGGAGGCCCTCGGCACCACCGCCGGATACGCCTCCAAATTCAGGTCAGAACGCACCTCGGGAGAGGTCCGGGGGGTAGCGGTATATCGGTACGCTCCTTCGGGTTTCCCAATTCTCGGCCGTCATGTGCGGCCTCGGGGGGCATCGCCAGGCCCCGGGGCCGTCAAGAGACTGGTCGGGATGCAAAGCCGGGCCCGGGGAAGGGGGTGGGCCCTTCTGGTGGACCTCCTGCCTCCTCAACAAAAATCCAGGACGGTGGGGTGCATGGCCAGCCGCCCACGGGCGACTGCGGGCCGGGGGCGGGCGTGGGGGGGAAGAAAGGGCGGGGCCCTCCCCCTCAGATATCGTGGGGGGTTAGGGGTAGGGTTCGCATGTGGCCCCCTAGGGAGCGTTACGCCCTCGCCGTCTGGACTCCGGGGCGCGATGCCGTGGACACGCGGTCGCATTGGTGCGCTCCGCGCGGGGAAGCCACCGCGCGCCGGCGCCGGCGGGCCAGAGCCGGCGGCCCGCGAGGAGAGAGAAAACCGGGGGGTGGAGAGCTCGAGTGGGCCCTGGAACCGAAGGGGGCCACCGCTGTTGATGCCTCCACGTCTGTCTCTTAGTTCTGGCTCAGTCGCCCTTGTGGCTTCCTGCTCCGTTGCTTCCGGTTCCGTCGCAGTCGTTGTTGCGGTTCCGTCTCCGATCCCTCCTGGAGCAGGTTGCTGCCTCAGATGTCATGTATCTTGCTAGTCCTGCATTGTTGTGGGTCCTCGCGTTGAAGAGAAAGCGCCCCGCGCCCCTCTTCTCATCCCCACCCTCCTCCCATCCGTGCCCCTGCTCTCCATGTGTCAATGTCGGCACACCCCTAAGTAGCGTCCCCCAGCCCATGCCAATACACCCCATCACACGTTTCGCGGTGCCGTCGGGAGCTCAACGTTTCAATCGAAGCCCCCAGGGAAAGGGGGCCTTACAGCGTCCCCCGAACCATCTCGGCACACCCTTCACTCGTTCCGCGGCCCCGTCGTCCGCTCCACCGAAGTCCCGGGGGAGGCCGGACTCGCAGCGCCCCCCAAATCACTGCGGCACACCCCTCACGCGTTTCGTCGCCCCGTCGGGAGCTCCACCGGAACCCTAGAAAGGAAAGGGCCTCACAGCGTCCCCCAAACCATTTCGGCACAGCCCTCACGCGAGCCGTGGCTCCGTATGGAGCTCACGACAGCCCCCAGAGGGGGGAGGGCACACAGCGGCTCTCAGCCCATGTTATCGGCACACTCCTCACACGCTTCGTGGCCTCATGGAGAGCTCCACCGAAGCCCCCAAGGAGGGGGGTCACAAAGCGTCCCATCAAGGCCTCACGACGACCCGCGGCGATATGCCTTAAGACGGTCTGAAGGGGCCGTCCAAGAGCAATGTGATTTCGATTCGGCGCTTGAACGGGCCAGCGATCTTGCCTTTCTGGGTTCCCCGCGTTCCAATCCAAGGCGGCCCAGGAGGACACCAACGTCGCCCCAGGGCGGCGCAAGACCAACGCCTGCTCCTGATCGCTGACCCTGTGCCAGGGGCGCCTGCGCCGAGCACGAGCGCCAGACGGCTCCGGAGGGGCGGCCTTCCGCCGACTGTTGCTGGTGGCGCCTGCCGCGCGCTCCCCCGCAGGGGCGCGGGGCCCAGCAGCAAACCCCGGGGGCACACGCTCCCGCAGTGGGCGCCGCCCGCACGGCGTGAGCTTTGAGCACCACCGGTCATGGAAAGAGGGAAAGGAGGAGGGGGATGAGGAGCACGAGGACGAGGAGGAGGAGGAGAAACGACCGAACGCACCCACGTGGCGCGCTTGAACCAGCCTTTCTAATCGAAGACTTCGGGACAAGCCTGCCCCACCAAAAAACCGAGGGTTTCGGGAACCCTGTCTACTGCTTTCGGAGAAAACGCGTTTCACGGGCGCTTGCCTTAGGAACGTTCGGCGGCGCGGTTCAAACCGAGGGGTGGGCCACCCCCAACACTCGGCGCCGTCGATCAAAACCAAGGAAAGTCCCCTCCCCCCCCAAATCCCCCCCCTTCCGAACCCCCCACTCCCCTCCGGCGCTGGCGCCGACGCCGGTGCTGGCGGCCGCCAGCAGCGCCCACCGCGGGGACGCAGCGACGATGACTAGAGGCAGCCCCGCGGGGTGGGGGGGGTTCAACCCCCCCAGCCCCCGTGGCGCCACGGGGGGGGGGTTAAACGCCCCCCCCCTCGCGCCGGCGCCGGCGCTGGCGGCGGCCAGCAGCGCCGGCGCTGGCGCCGGCGAAGGCGGGGACGCAGCGACGATTACAACCACTACCACCACCACCACCACCACCACTATCACCACCACCGCCGCTTCAACCCACCACCACCAAGAGCACCACGCAACCACCACCACCACCACAGCCACCATCACCACAACCACCACCACAACTCACCATCACAACCACCATTACCACCACAACCACTTCCACAAAAACCCACCACCACCACTACCACCACCACCGCCACATTCTACCACACAACCACCACCGCCACAAACACCACCACTGCCAGCAGCATAACCCACCGCCACCACCACGAACCACCACACCACCACCACGACCACCGCCACCACCACCACAACAAACGTCCACAAACCACCACCACCACCGCAACCCACCGCCACCACCACCACACACCACCACCACACCACCACCACACCGCCAACGCACACCACCACCACAACTCACCATCACCATCACCACCACAAAAAAATCCCACCACCCCTACCACCAACACTACAATCTACCACACAAGCACCACAACCGCCACAACCACCACTGCTACCAGCAGCACAGCCCACCACCACCACCACAAACCACACCACCACCACCACCACCAGCACCACCTCCACAAGCCACCGCCACAACCGCAACCCACCAGCACCACCACAAACCACCACCACACCACCACCAAACCACCACCACCACCAAAACCCACCACCACCACCACCACAGACCACCACACCACCAACAAACCACCACCACCACCACCCACCGCCACAACCATCACCACCACAACAAACCACCACACCACCACCACAACCACCACCACCGCCACCACCACCACCACAACCCACCACCACCACCGCCACCACCGTCGTCCTGGTCTGCGCCCCCCGCCACCGCCGCCCGCCGCCGCAGGCGCTGGCGCCGGCCCAGAAGTGGAAATCGTCGCCCCCGCCGCCGTCGCCAACCGCCGCCGACGCAAGCGCCGGCCCGAGGAAAGGGGGAGCACGGGGGAGGGGGGGGAGGGGGGCTTTCCGGTCCCAGCCCCCCCCCCCTCCAAACGACAACAGAATGCGCACTTCTTGCCTTCGGGAACCGCTTGCCGTCCACAGCCGTGGGCTCTGAGCTGTGCCAGAACCTCTGTGCTCGGAACCCGTCTGGGACGCCTGGGGGGGGGGCTGCAAAGGTGGGGATGGGGTCTCGTGGATGCGGAACGCTGTCAGCGCGTCGATGCAATCCCCGTTTCCCTCCAAAGTCTACCAGCGCTCCTGGCCAGGTTCGACGATCCCGATGTTCTCTAGGTCCTCGAAGATCAGCCCCGCCCGCGGGTTGGACGTCGCCGAAAGTAGTTCGCCCCCGTCTGGGCCCATCCGAGTGAACATCTGCACCTCGGGCCCCTCGTAGATCATCGCCCCGAACAACGCTGCCAACTGCTGCATGCGCCAGTCCGGGTTTCGAGCCGCCAGATGCCACTCGCGTAGGCGCGGCGCTCTGAGCTCCTGCCAGACGGGCGGGAGTCGTAAAGACTGCCATATCTGCTCCGTCGATGGCATCCTGATACATGTCCCTTTTGCTCCTTCCGTTCGTTCCGCCACTGCGTGCTTAATGCGCTCGGCGCCCTAGCAGCCCACCTGCGTGTCGGCCAGGGCGAAAGCAGGGGCGCCCGAGGGCGCTGAGCCGCAGGCGATGCTGCAGAAGACCCTGCGCCGCAGGGGCCATGACGCGCACGCATGGCAGAGCTTTCTCACGCGGACTCACCCACGCCTTGCCGCTCGGCATCTGGCAGAACCCCCCCCGCCGCCATGTTCCCGTCGCGTGGGAAACTGCCCTCATGAAGGGGGGGGCGCGGCGATGCCGTGGCCGTCGACGCACGTCCGTCTGTGGAATGGCGCGCTGGCGTGCCCGCCGCGTTCTGTGCGATGTTGGGCTTGGTCAACTCCCTGTCGAGCCTGAAGTCGGACTCCTTGACGCACTTGCGCGCGTCGTCGGGGCGGGCCACCTCGCGCGCCTGATTCGCATCGCTGGCTCGCGCCCGCTTCGAGGTCCACGGGCCCCGCGGAGACGACGTACCTCGCGCGCAACTCGCGCGCCAGCCAGCAACGGGGATCTGGAAGGCCCCCTTCTCGAGATTCGCCGGTGCCGCGTCTCCCACGCAGGGCCCGACTTCGCCATTGAAGACTGCGACCCTGCTTGGGGGCCCTCACCACGAAGCAGCCGCCGCGGCGCGCGTCCTCCGCGATGTCTCACGCGTCGATCCTCCGGATTCTGTCCGTCGCCTTCCGTCTCCAGGGCCTCGCGGCTCGCTGATGCGAGGGCGTTTTGCATGTCGCGATCTGCATCGGCAACCGATGTCTTTGCTTCCTCCAGCCTCCCGCGCGGCGCGGCCGTCACCCGCGCGGCCCCTTGTCGATCTCATCGGGAAGTCTCCGCAGCCGCTGCGGGCCGCGCCCGTCTGCGCCCCGACCGCGGTCTTGACCCGCGACTTGCCGAGGGCGCGCAGCCCGTGCAAAGGTCGCATCGCTGCCGGGATCGTTATACTTTCGAGTTTTCAGGCAAGTGACGAAAACGGTCGGTTCCAATCCGCGATGAGTCGTCGCTGTTGCCGCGTCCGCGCCAGTGCCCACAAGACCCAGCATCTCGCAAGTCCACCTGCAAGTGTCGGAAATGGCGCCCCCGGGCCCGCTGACGCAGATGTCGCTTGCCTGTGTGAGCAGGAGCGCGACTGCCTCTGCTGGCACCGACCATGGTGCAACACCCCGTCTCCACTCGGCGCCCCCCAATCCGCGTGCGATGCGGGTGTAGTCGTCGACGGCCTCGGCGTCGTCGTCGATGGAAGGGGGGCGAGCTGCCGTCGTGCATTCGCACCTCCGCCGTCACCGTCTCGTATTTCCGTATGTCGGAGACTACCCCTCCCTTCTGCGGCGGCAGCGCCAAGTCTTCTCTCCAACTCCGCTCGCGGCCAGCAGCCCGCAAATTCTCAACTCCTCAGATGCTCCTCCCCGTCGCGCAAACTCGTGAAGTTCCTCGTCTAAATGTCGCTCTCGCTCGTCGCGTGCTCTTTTCCACCCTCTTCTGATGAATAAGTGCGTGACCCTGCGCAGCCGTGGCGCGCTGCCGCCGCGTCGTCCATCATCGCTGCCTTTGCTCGCCGCATGTCCTTGCATGGCGCCGCTCTCTCTTTCGCGAGCTTCTGGCACTCGACAGGCGTCCTGCGCCAGTCGCCGCGAAGTGCGTCTTGCCCGCCGCTTGCAACGCACCGGCCTTTGTTTTCTTACCACCCGCCGACCGCGCCCACCTTCTCGGAGAAGTATGCGTCCGCGCCAGGGCACCCTGTCGCCGATGATCAGTTGCAGCTGCTGCTCGACCTCTTGGAAAGGGGCCCTGGGACACACAAACAAATACACACAAATAACACGATTCCCCATATTTTCCCATATGTTCTGGGTTTCTGTCTTCCCCCCCTGCCCATACTTTCCCATATTTTTGGGGGAATCGACGATTACTTGTGTCCGTGTGCTGTTTTCCCTCCTGACTTTTTTCAGCTACACCTAAGAGTGGCCCCAGGTAAGAGTGGCCATTGGTGCACGACCTACGGGGGCCGCGGGCAGGCCGAACTGCAGCGCGCAGGCCGCTGCGATCGCATCGCGCTCAGCCATCTGGGGATCCCCATGTGCCCGCGCCAAAGGTCACCCCAGCGAAAGGCTACTCTTACGCGTAGCCGACTCCTGTCTGAACGGAAGGCCCGCCGGCTGGCCGATCAGCGCCCACGCCAAGTTGAGGTAGTCCCTTCAGTTCCGTGGTCGTCATCTTTCTTTGGGTGGTCAAACTGCACTCGGGTCTCGACGTGGCATGCGATGTGGTCGCGCTGCCTGTTGTTGGGGATCGCCCGCAACTTTCTGTTTGAGTGGTACACTTGCGCGGATATTGCAATTATGTTCATTCAGTGGTTGGCTATGCTCACGCCGTCTATCCATATGTCCTGCTGTTTGCCGCCGCTATAAGCGGGGACCACGGGGTGGACGGCGATCATGACCATCATCGAATGCCTCTCACCTAGCTGTCTTACGGCACTGCCAGTGTAGTATTCCTTGTCCTTCCCATAGTTTCACCACGGCCGTCGACTCTATGGGGTGTACGTGGCCTCCATCGCGCAGTACTCCCACCACGACGTTGGCCTCCATAGCCATGAAGGGCATCGGCCTCGCGGGGGTGCTGCTTGAGACCTGGCCCTTCGGCCTCATGATCTTGCCAATCGTGTTTTTGATACGCCCCCGGTCGCCTGAGTCTATTAATCTTGGGCAAAAACAGGATGCGATGATGGGTACGTCAAACGTGTGCCCTCTCAATCGAGATGCAACGAAACGACTTGAGAACATTTGCATACCACTCCACCTCCGTACTACTTCGGATGTTGGGGGGTTGGAACGGAAATGTCCCCAACCGGGAAATCGGTTTCGGTTTCGATTCGTGTCGTGCGTGCGGGCGAGGCGCGAGTTCCATCTCTCGTAGAGGCCATCTATTGCCAAAAGGGCCACCCCCCGAGCGTCGGGCGTGGCCCCCGGTTGTCCCAGCGGTTGTCCAAGCGGTTGTCCCGATGGTTGTGGTTGTCCCGACGGTTGTCCCGATGGTTGCCCCGATGGTTGTCCCGATGGTTGCCCCGATGGTTGTCCCGATGGTTGTCCCGATGGTTGTCCCGATGGTTGTCCCGGCGATTGTCCCGATGGTTGTCCCGATGGTTGTCCCGACGATTGTCCCGATGGTTGTTCCGATAGTAGTCCCGATGGCTAATCCATATATATAGAGAGAGAGAGAGATCGACCTCTCTCTCTCTATATATATGTGTTCATATATGTATGGAAACAGAGATGTATGTATGCGCGTACACATAGATACGTAGATCGATACACATCTGGAAGTAGAGAAAAGACATACATCTAGATATGGAGAAATATGGAGCGATGTATAGCTATATACGTATGACGCTACGTATATCTACAGACAAAGAGATCGATACTCAGTTAAATATATGATATGGATACATATACACTTATGACAATAAATGTGTATACATAGATAGGGAGCTAGCTATACAGGTATATGCATTGAATGATTGCTTGGTAATTAGACCGATCGGCTGATATACATATATATATGTGTAGAGATATACGGTTGTCTTCAACAGATTATCATGCAGACAGGGCGATCGATAGATGGGGAGATGTGCGCGACAATAGGAACATTGAAGAAACCACAAAAGAACCCAGAGCCATTGGGAAATCGACCGCCTCCCCGGTTCCCCCCCCCACAACCTCCTTATCACCCGTAGGGTAGTCCTATCGGTCTACTCCTGGTCCTGCTGGTGCCCTTGTGCAGCAAGCAGGTGGTGACGCACGACTCTTTGGACAGCTCGCCCTTCCCTACGCACCCGAACTGGACCGCCCCGAATACTGTGATGAGCTGTGCGCGGACTTCGCCACCGAGCCACGCAGCTCTCTTCGATGACCGACCAGCACACTGACACCTACGTTCTTGCACTCCTCAGCTTTCTGTTGCACGTGGGAAGAGTCCACACCTTGCCGTCGCTCGGACGTCCATTTCCCGGGCACGTTTCGGTCTCGTGCGTGTTTTTTCGCTCGATGATCCAGGATGTTCCTCAAGGGTCCTCGCCAACAAAAAGATGCACATGTCCGAGCGGTGCCAGGACACCACGGAGCGCACCAGCGCCAGCGCCAGCCCTCGCCTTACCCCCGGGGGTCCGCGCCGCAGCTGGGCGGGCACTCCCTCCGACATCGGCCGAGGGAGGCGGTGCCACGAGGCGGCGGCGAGGCCAACGGCGGGCGCAGGGCTGAAGCTGCGTGGCCAGGAGGAGGAGGAGGGGCAGGAGGAGGAGGAGGAGCAGGAGGAGGAAGAGGAGGAGGAGGAGGAGGAAGAGGAGGAGGAGGAGGAAGAGGAGGAGGAGCAGGAGGAAGAGAGGAGCAGGAGGAGGAGGAGGAGGAGGAGGAGCAGGAGGAGGACGTACTCGATGGCAAACCTGCTCCTCCATCTGAGAGGGGGGGGGGGACCAGGCGGGCCCCCCTGCGCGGGGCGCCTCTCGGAGCTGCAGGTCCTCGGCCACCTCCCGCGCCGACGCGAGCCGCGGCGGGGGGGCGGCGGGCGGAGCGGGCACATCAGGGAGGGGGGGAGGTGGGGGGGGGGGAACCCGCTCGGCGGCCTCCCCTGGGCCTGCTCGGGCCGACCCCGAACTCCTGCTGGGCGGCGGTCAGAAGGCGGCGGGACTGCTCAGACCCGAGAAGTTTTGCTGTGTCTTCAGGGAAGGCTTAGAAGAACGTCTCAGAAGGCCGCGGGACTTCCGAACCGTCTGAGGAGGCCTGCTCCTTCTCACTTCCCCCCTCGCTTGCCGCAGACTCGTTGTTCCACTGCCTGCTCCCACGCTGCCCTGCTCAGTGCGACTCGCTCGGGCATCGCTGCTGGAGGGGCTGGTGGAAAATGCAAGACGCGTCAAGACTTCCGAGAGGGAATCTCTGGGGGGAGCCTGCTCAGGGGGGGGGGGGACGTCGACCTGAAGTCGGCGATACATCTCGCCGTCAGGTCGGCGACAGGTCTTCGAGGGCGAGTCCGCGCGTCCCTGGGCGGGGCGGGGGATCGCGCCCCTGCGAGCGATCGAGGGGCCATCGGGGTTCGATGCATCCCCCTCCAAGCCCATTCCCCCCCTGACATTGCCCCCCATGTAAGGTTTGGGGCCTCGAGGTCCGGGGGGGGGGAGGCAGCAAGTATGAGGCAGCTCCCGATGTTGTGTTCTTATTTTCGGAAACGGTCGCTACCCGGTGGGGGGGGAGGTTCGGCCCTGCAGTGACGGTGACGCTTCGGCGGGGTGGGGCACGTCAGACCGGGGATCCGCTGCGATCGCCAAAGTGTGTGTGTGTGGGGGGGGGGGGGGGGGCGAATCCAGGCACACACACCCCACGTACCATCGCTGCCGTGCACTCATTACCCGGGGAGGAAAGAAAGGGTGTGTGGCCCTGGTGGCGACCGCTACGCGCCGGAGGAAACCAAAACTGATCTCCAAAAGGGGGCGGGGGAGGGGCCTCAAGGGCGGCGCGGGAGGGTAAGGCAGCACATTCGAGGCAGCTCCTGGGGGGTCTTTCGTGGGGACGGCTCAGGACTGCCGAGCACGACCGGGGAGCCCCTGGGCCCGATCAGCTCCGGTGGGCCCGGGATTGAGCGCGGTGCGGCCCGATCTGGCGGGATCCGGCGGAATCGAGCGGGACTCGGCGGGATTCGGCCAATGTTCGACCACGGACAAGCCAGCACTGATGCTGAAGTCAACCTCCCAGGAGCTGCATCCGAGCACCAGGTCAGGAGGCGTCCCACACATCCATTGTCTTGAAAGACATGCCCGAAGTTGTTCACTACTTCTGGCCTCGCAGGGATCCTCGCAGCGCCCAAGGGCTCTCAACAACAGCTCGGGACCAGGAGCCGCCATTGGGGAAGGGGTCAGGGCTGCTGGGGGGGCCGTGACGACAAAAATGCATCGAATCTCTGGGGTGAACCCGCCTTTGAAATATGGGATGGCGCCTGCTACCAAGGCCGCCCCCTGTCAACATCACGCTTCGCGGCGGCACCGTCTTGGAAATGCCGCGGGGATCGCCAGTCGTCTCCAGCGCAATTCAAATAAGGCGGAAGAGAGGAGCGGACACCTCCAAGCAACGATCTCGGTGAGGACAGCTTGTAACCAACACATTCGGCAAGAGTCCTCGGTCTTGTTTTGTATGGTTGGCTTCCGGGGGGGGGGTCGGGTAACGGAAACGCTTCGGCGGGGTGGGGCACGTCGGGGCGGGGGTGCGCTGCGATCGCCGCAGTGAGCGCGCGGGCACCAGCATGTGGGGGGGGGGATCCAAGCCCCGCCCCAATGTACGATCGCTACCCTTCTCCTGGTTTGCCCGGGTAGCGGCCGTTACGCGCAAGAGGATAAAAGCCAATATCCTGCCAACGTGGCCGAAATAATGGCACATAATCAATTGGAGAAGAAGGGAACCGAGGAGAGCAGGAAGAGGAGAAACGGAGCAACGGTAGGGTTGGGTTGCGAATCAACTGCCTGCGGCCAGTCTTCCTGGCGAATGAGACGGCCCGTGCAACGGGGAGTAACTCGCATGCACGAGGTCAACTCTGCATGCACGCATTGCGGGGAACAACTCGCATGCACCAGGTATCGCAACCCCATCCCTTCCCAATCCCCTATTTTGCACGACACGAGTGCAGGCACCAAGTCAGAAGGCATAATGCATCTCCTGAATGCTTGCATGGGCGAAATTGCACCAGATCGAGCCAGGCCTCAGCCACGATCAAACGTAAATAGGCAACAGAGCAGGCCAGATTCAGTCGCACTGAGTTGAGCTGCGTCGGATCAGACCTGAGCCGATGCCGAAATCAACCTCCTGAGGAGTTCCAAGCAAAAAGAACCAGGGCAAGAGTTGGGCGCTCAATGGGGGAGAGGGCGATACATCGGGGAAGAAAGGTGCATTTCTCATGTTCTAGAAGCCCCCTTTGGGGACACTGAGGGGACCCTGCATGGGCCCGAAAAGGCTCCTTTTTCTCCCTTGCCCCCCCCATCACGCGAGGCCGACAAAAAAACACACACTTCCGCTCCCGGGGTACAAAAAAACGCCGGGCCCCCACAGAGGCCCTGTTGGGCGTCCGCGCCTGAAGCGACCCCTAAAGACTCTCCCCAAAGACTCGCAGAAGGCTCCCGACTCCTCCCACGAGCCTCACAAGAATCTCCCCCTATAGAGCCCTGGGTGGGAGCCTACGAGAATCATGCACGACCAGCGCGGCATGCCAACCGACCCTGCTGGAGGAGGAGGAGGAGGAATATGAGGAGGAGGAGGAGAAGGAGGCCCCTCGCTGCCGGGGACTCTCCCGGGGCCCAGGCGAACCGACATGGCTTCCAGACGGGCCGCGGCGGTGCGGCACCGGCGTCAGTGTCCAAAATTCGGCTCAAGGCCGAGGCCCTCGGAGCGCTCCAGGGGGCAGAGTCGCCTCCAGGAGCGGAGCGCTCCGGGGGGCAGATTTCTCGGATCTGCGCTGGAACCCCCTGGCGGCGCCTCCGGCGCCGCCCCTGGCGCGCTCCGCGCGCCAGGGAGGGGGGCAAAGCGCAGATCCAAGAAATCCAGCCGCGGCGCGTGCGCGGCCCAATGGGGGGCCCGGGGACGCAGTGAAATGAGGAGGCGCCATGCAATCTGCGGAGAAATCGTGGCCCCCGCCGTGATGTCCACCCCCCCATCACCCCCTTCGTCGTCGCCCCCGAGAGGGCCCCCAGCAAACGACGACGTCGCCGAGCGGCGACGGGCATGCCGCCGAGGAGGAAAACGGAGGGAACGCGCGTCCCCGGGTAGGGACGGCCCGATGTTGGCGACCTGCGCGGAGCGACCGTGGCCGCTCACCCCGAGCAGACTCGGGAGCTCTTCCGCCCTCTTTCGCTCCCTCTTCCTCCTCCTGATGTTCCGCATCCTCCGCCGCCTCATCCACGGTGCTGCGGCAGAGGGGAACTATGAGCGGGAAATTCACCCTGCCCCCCAAAACTCAAACTTGGCACGCGGGGAGGGCGGGTGCGGTCGACGTGCAACGCATCGGTCCAACCGCCAACTTTAACCATCGGGGGGTGGGGGAGGCGCTGACTGATGAATGCGGCAAGAATGTTCGCTGTTTCTTGTGTCCGAGGCCTGGGCTTCCGCGTCGTCCTCGCTATGAGCTCCTGGCCCCTCGCTCCGTGCTTCCAGCACCCGCCGCGCTCCTGCTGTCTCTCTCCTCTCTCCGCTGCCGTAGCCATCCTGGCTCAAGCCGCGTTTTCTCGAGGGCCAGAATGGCCCACGACGCGCTCGAAGTCACGCTGGCGGCGCCCGCGCGCGATATCGGGAAAGATGGGCGGCATACTATCCCGCGACGTCTTCTTCTCTTGCTGCCGACTCTCTCCTCCTGCGCCCCCTGCTCCCTGCCCCCCATGGCCCCCCTCCCCCGCCCCCCCTTCCGCCCTCCCCGTCCCTCCAGGGCCCCCTCCGCCTCCGCACCCGCGCCGCCACGGAGGAGGCCGGCGGTCAATCACAGGACGCGGCCCAACGACGACGGCGAGGGCGGCGGAACCGACCGATGAAGACGACGAGGGCGGCGGGGACGGCCCGGGGGAGGGGCCAACCCAGGCGCGACGCCACGCGCACGGCCGCTCCCCCCGCCTTCTCACACATCCGCTCTGCAAGCCGTCCCATCCGCTCTCCTCCTCCTCATCCTCGTCCTTCTCCTCCTCCTCCTTCTCCACCTCCTCCTCCTCCTCCTCCTCCTCCTCCTCCTCCTCCTCCTCCTCCTCCTCCTCCTCCGCCTCCTCGCTCCTCCTCCTCCTCCTCCTCCTTCCCCCCCCTCCTTCCTCCCCCCCCTCCTCCTCCTCCTCCTCCTCCTCCTCCTGCCCTCCTGCTCCTACCCTACTCCTCCTCCTCTTCCTCCTCCTCCTCCTCCTCCTCCTCCTGATTCCCCCGCCTCCCTCCTCCTCCTCCTCCTCCTCATCCGCCTCTTCTTCGTTTTGTTATTATTCTTATTCGTTTATGACTAATCTTAGATTAATATTATTATTGTTATTAGTATCAGTCGTCCTCTTATTATTCTTCTCATTAGTAGTACTGTTATTCGTATCATTCGTTACATTATCCTTCGTATTACTATCCGTCATATTATAATTATTCGCCTTAGTATGATGTTTATTTTGCGTATTCTTCTTAGTGTTATTCGTATCAGTATCTTTATTATTATTATTATTTTTATTCCTCCTCCTCCTCCTCCTCCTCCTCCTCCGCGTCCGCCTCCGCCTCCGCCTCCGCCTCCGCCTCCTCCTCCTCCTACTCCTCCTCCTCCTCCTCCTCCTCCTCCTGATCCTCCTCCTCCCCCTCCTCCTCCTCCTCCTGCTGCTCCACAATTACTCAATCTGAATACTACTCTCCCTCTTCCCCTGATGACGGCCTGGGAGTGTCCGACCCTCCCCCCGCGTATTGTTTTTGTTACACAAGAGTTGGGTTTTCGCCTGCATTTTTTCAAAATGCTGCTCTCGCTGAGGCGCCGGCCTCATTTTCGGGCCCCGCTCGTTCCGAATCGTGCTCCCGCTGCGGCGCTGGCCTCATGTCCGTGCTTCCGCTCGTTCCGAATCGTGCTCTCGCTGCAGCGCTGGTTTCATTTCCGCGCTTCCGCTCGTTTCGACTCTTGCTCCCGCTGCAGCGCTGGCGTCATTTCCCGTGCCATGCCACGGCACGCACTGCAATGCTAGGTTGATACTACGCTTTGCGGTGCTCTTCTACGCCATGCCATGCCGTGCTCTACAATGCATCGCGTACCCATCATTGCCCTGCTCGACATCCGACTGAGCGAGTGGAGAGGGGATCTGCGCCATGGTAAGGGATGGGAGGGAGGGGTAGGATGTCAGATATGACGCGAGCGCACCTAGCTTGTCCTCCTCCCCCTCCCCCTTCCCCCTCCTCCTCCTCTCCTCCTCCTTCTCCCCCTCCTTCTCCTTCTCCTCCTCCTTTTCCTCCTTCTCCTCCTCCTTCTCCTCCTCCTCTTCTTCTTCTCCTTCTTTTTGTTCGTTCTAGTTTGATATGTTTCTGATTATTCTTCCTCCTCCTCCTCCTCCTCCTCCTCCTCCTCCTCCTCTCCTCCTCCTCCTCCTCCTCCTCCTCCCTCTCCTCCTCCTCCTCCTCCTCCTCCTCCTCCTCCTCCTCCTCCTCCTCCTCCTCCTCCTCCTCCTCCTCCTCCTCCTCCTCCTCCCCCCGCACTGGGCGAGCACGCGGAAGCCTGGAGATCGTCCTCTCCGACGCCTTCTCGCGCGTAGGCGATGCCTCGCGCGGGCCGAGAGGCAGGAGAGAGGCGCAGCGCTCCAGCATAGTCGGGAAACAGCCGGACTTCACGCGCAAGGCGCACCGCACCGGCATGGAGACGTGCCGGCACTGGCAGGGCCAACGGCTCCGTGAGAAGGGCGCCGCTGTGCCGCGGAGAACGGCGTCGGAACGGTGCACACGAAGAGCACAACGGCATACACGTAAACTTCTGGCGCTCCGCGCGGATTTCTTGGATCTGCGCTGGACCCCCATTCCCTGGCGCGCGGAGCGCGCCAGGGGCGGCGCCAGAGGCGCCGCTGAGGGGTCCAAGCGCAGATCCAAGAAATCCGCGCGGAGCGTCAAAAGTTTATGCGTATGCCGTTGTGTTATTCTTCTCGCCTGGGCCTCCAAGCAGGACGGGTCATCCCGGGTCGCCCTCTGACGGGCCTGGAGGCCCCGCAAGGGCCGCCGAGGCCGAAGAGAACCCGAACATCCCCCGTCGCGCGGGACGCGCCGCAACATCCTGATATGATGCGTCCTCCTTGGAGGCGCGCGTCCGACCCAAAGACGTAGTAGATACCCATATTATAGCATGTCGTTTCCCGAGCGGCGTGGCCAGGAAGCGCCCGCCACGACGCGCTCACTGCAAGATTTCTCGATGTGTGCGTCGCCCCGGGGGGGGGGCGACGCACACTTGGTGTGAGCATGTTGGGGCGACGCCGATCGCGATCTGTTCACGAGGCGAGCATACCTGGGCAGTGCCCTGCAACACCTCAGGGGGGTCACCACATCGACACACGTTCGCTGTGCCAGACGGTCAGGGTCCGGCCTGTGAGGCGGGGGCCCGCTTCTCTGGCGCCGGGGTGGAGGGTGCCGTGCCGGCGCGAAGCGGAGCAGAGAGGGCAGCGGCACGGGAGGCCAGAGGAGGCGGGAGGCTCGTGGAGGGAGCGCGGGGTCGGGCGAGGGGAGCGACGACTGTGGGTCCACCTGGGGCAGCGCGTCGGGAGAGGTGGGTCTGGCCACGTGGGGAATGTGATGGAGCGCCACACAGAGGATCCATTCTCGGCAAACGGCGACGCGCCTGCCCAGAGGCCACATGCGCTTCCGTGAGGATAGACATGCACAGCGGATGTGCCTCACGCTCCTCCGCCGCCAAAGGAAAGGGGGCCCAGAGGCAACGAAAGCATACAGTTCTAGTAGAGCAAATATGTCCCGGCATTGTGGGCTCTTTCCCAGTAATACTTCTTCGAACCCGATGTGGCATGTTGCAACTCTGGAAAACCCACTTCAGGCTTCGGCGGGATTCCTGAACACCTACGAACTTTCCTTCAGGGCTTTTCTCTAGGTTTTATATGCGATTGGTGACATTGTTCCTGCAGGATGCGTGCGGATGGATTCCGACGGGAAGCGTGCGGATTCCTACGGGTTTCGCGCGGACTCCTGCAACAGATTCGTGATAATCTCTGGCGGATTCCTGAGGAAGTCCCGCAGATTCTTGACAAACCATGTGTTCCCTGAAGATTCCTGAATGTCCGAGGATTACTGGACATTCCCAGGAAGGATTGCCGAGGACTGCATACAGATTCCTCATGGATTGCTGAGATTCCCGGGAGCTCTTGACGAATTCCTCAAGATGGCGATGTGCAAATATACGGTGGGGGAGAATTAGTAATATTGTGTAATCTAATGTTCCAAGACCTTGTTTGTAATACTGCCGCACATGATTGATCAAATAATGCGTTATGGTATTGTACGGAATGCCGTGCAATGTACCGATTACACAGGTGGCCCGCAACCCTTCACGGCAAAGTAAGCTGATGTCGATTGTTGTTGTTCGTTCGAAATTGGTCAGGGTCTGGTTCGGCATCTGATTCAGAAGCGCTCACCAAACCTTGAACATTCAGTACTACACATAAAACTGGTATCGGCAAGTGCGCAGTACATTGGTAATGAAGCTGCTCACAAATGAACGTCTCTGCTTCCTGACGCCAGAACCCCAGATACTGTTGACGAAATGGCCTTTTGGTTCAGCATTGCGTTTTTGATGTTCGTGCGCAACTGGATGGCAGCCCGCTGGCTCAAACATTGGACAGGACAGTAGTTCGGAAATGTTGAGGGTATTGTTTATGGTTTTGTTTACGAAGGTGTGCACGACGATGTTCTCGATACTGATGATTGATTCGTTCGAGTGCGGTTGCGGTACTATGCAAGCTAACGGTAACGATGTTGATCTGGAGCGCTACTACTCGCTGTTATGCTCGACGTCTATGCGATGAGAGCGCACATAAGTGCACGAGTAATACTACTGGCTTGAGCTCTGAGCGCTAGTTGGCGTAAAATTACTAGCACACTTCGTCGTCGCACAACGCGTAGCAGCGGCAACAGCACTCGTAGCAGTAGTGGAAATAGAAGTACCAGTTCAAGTAATACTATTAAACGTACTAGTAGTGGTAGTCGTAGTAGTAATAGAAGTAGTCGTAGCAATAGTATTTGTAATATTAACAATAGTAACTGTAGTCGTAACGGTAATAGTGGTAGTGGTAGTCGTAGTAGTAGCCGCAATAGTAGTAACAGTCGTAGCGATAGTAGCGGTAGTAAAGGAAATCGTAAAAGGAAAGTAAGAATAGTACTAGTTGTAGTACTGGCAAGATGGTAGTCGTGGTGGCAGTGGTGCTTTTAGTAGTACTAGCACTGGAAAGATCAATGGTACATTTTGAAATGCAAGCAAAGGTGGCAGTAGTAGCAGTAAGAGTAGTAGTAGTAGTATTAGTAGTAGTATTAGTAGTAGTAGTAGTAGTAGTAGTAGTCGTAGTCGTAGTAGCAGTACGGAGTAGTAGTAGTGGTAATACAAGTAGCGGTAGTAGTAGTAGTAGTAGTAGTAGTAGTAGTAGTACTAGTAGTAGTAGTAATAGTAGTAGTAGTAGTAGTAGTAGTGGTGGGACTGGTTGTAGTAGTAGCAGTCGTAGTACCAGTAGCAGTCTAGTAGTAAAGGTTGTAGTAAACATCAGAGAGTAGTAGAACTATTAGTAATAGAAATGATAGTCGTAGCCGCAGTGAAAAAGTAGCCGTATAATTAATATTAGAAGTAGTGGTGGTAGTAGTAGTAGTAGCAGTAGTCGTTGTAGTAGTACTAGGTCGTAGTAGTAATACAGTCAAACTTGTTGTAGTAGAAATAGTAGTATAGCGTTGGCAGAAGTAGTAGAACAAGTAGTAGTAATAGTAGAAGCAGTACTGGTAGTAGTAGTAGTAGTAGTAGTAGTAGTAGTAGAAGTAGTACTAGTCGTAGTAGTAGCCGTAGTAGTAGTAGTAGTAGTAGTAGTAGTAGTAGTAGTAGTAATAGAGGTCGTGGTACCAGTCGTAGTCGTAGAGGAAGTGATAGTCGTAGTGATAGTTGTAGTGGTAGTAGTAGAAGCTGTAGTAGTAGTAGTAGTAGTAGTAGTAGTAGTAGTAGTAGTAGTAAAGATAATAATGGTGGTTGTGCTCGTACGAAGTGGAGGAGTACTAGCAGTAGCCGTAGCCGTCGAAGCAATCGTACCAGCCGCTGTGGTCTATGTAAAAGTCGTGCTATGGATACAAATCGTACTAGTCGCAATAGCCGCGCTAGTCGTGCGTAAAATAGGATTGCGGGAGTTATCGTTGCGTGGGTGGGCCCGCGTGTCGCATTCGTCCTGCGTTAGCATTGCAGCGTCATCGTGGCGCACGTATGGGAAAACCAATTCCACGAAACGCGTTCCACTATTCGGGATTATCCATGGTTTCTCTCGGTCCCGCGGTGTTCCTAAGGTTCCAAATGCCAATTGGATTCCGCAAGTAACCAACATAATGAGGTGAGGGTGGTAGAGGAATAGGAATGGTAGAATCACGCTACAGGGATACTATACTTTAGGAATGGTCTACACGCCACTATGTTTTGAAATAGTACACGTATACCTGAATGTATGTATACAACTGTGCGGATAATCCCCCACGCGCCCCCAAGCCGGCGCCCCCAGCCTCGGCAGCCGTCAACATCCTGGCATTTTGCTGCAACCCGAGCGATTGGGATCAGTACCGTGCGGGTTCCGTGCTCTCGCCTGGAACACTCTGGCCCTGCATCCAGCTGGCGCCAGCCCTCTGCAACAAAGCCTGGCGTTCCCCGTCGACGTGACACGATTCCAGATACTCCCGCCCCTGCAGCCCCGTCTTAGGCCTTCTTCCTGATGCTCTGATCCGCCTTGCTCTTCGCGTTTCCAGCGCCTGCAGCCCCGGCTTCGGTCCCCGGGTGTGGCCGTGATGACGTCCCGCGTCCTCTGCCGTGGCACGCTCACCGTGAAACGCTTTCAGCCGTGAGTGCTCTCCTCTCGGGCCGTGCAAAACGGGGGGATAGCAAAGGGGGGGTTTGAGAATCAGCTCACGTAGCTGTTTTTCCTGGCGCCTCCCGGCGCCAGAGGCGGCTATGTATCGAGGAGTGGGCCCCTCGGTGAGGCCGAAACCAGCTGCATGCAGCTAATTCTAGACGCTTCGCGTATCCCCACCAGCCCATCCAGAAACGATGTCCAGGCGAGTTGAGGTGATCAGGGAAGTGCGGCAGCAAAGAGGAGGACGGCCGAACCTTGCAAAGGAGTGAGGAGGAGGAGGTGGATGGATGGATGGATGAGGGAGTGGGAAGAAGGAGGATGAACAGGATGAAGAGGAGGCGGAGGAGGAGGAGGCCCTGAACCACCGACGCCCAAAGGGCTGGTGGGATTTCGTAACCCCCCCTTTCCCAATCCCCCCCCTTTCGTCCAGCCCGAAGCTCGAGCGCCCGTGCGGATCGCCTCGGCCGTGTGCGACCGGAAGAATATACGAACAGTCGTGCAATCCCAGATCCAAGTACCGCCACCGTGCCGCCGGGCACGGAGTGGTCGTGTCCCCAGGTCCTTTACCCAATCTCCTGAGCCTCAATCCTCCATCCTGAGGGTTCTCGAGGTGCCCGGACCCTGAATTCACAGATCTCCTTACTCAGGAGGCCCCGAAGGGCTCCCAAGAAGCCCCAAGAGGCCCCCAATAAGTCCCAAGAGGCACCCAAGAAGCCCCCAAGAGGCCCCAAAACTATCCCCAAGAGGCCCCCGAGAGCGCTCCGAAGAGACCCCAAGAAGCATCCCTGAAAACTCTGACCCGCCAGCCAGGCACCGTGGCGGGATGGGCCGAAGGCCACTACATGTGTGGCAATGTTAACGGTCAGCCGCTGAAACTGATTCCTGCTGCTTCCTCGCGAACCTCACCTGCGAGTTCTTGGCGAAAGCCGGGGAATTGCAGGCTCGGCGCGCGCAACTTCCTGTGAAGACCAGAGCAAACTGGACTCTTTCCCAGCGCTCCGCCAGTCGGGAGCGGCCAAGAGGGGGGTGTCCAAGAGGGGGGGGGGTGCAAATCATGGCCGGCGGCATGTGCGCGGCCCAGCGGGGGGACCAGGGACGCAATGGAATAAGAAGAGGCGCCATGAAATCTGGGGAAACATCATGGCCCACGCCATGAGATCCACCCCCCCTAGTCATCACCCCCCTCTTTGCCGCCCCCGAACTCTTTCCCAAAAGCTCCGCCAAGAAAGACTGCCCATTCCGCCCGGAACAACATCAAACGGGTCCGCCGGAAAAAAGCATGGGGGCCCAGGAGGAGGAGGAGAAGGAGGAGGAGAAGAAAAAAAAGGAGAAGTAAAAGGAGGAGGAGGAGGAAGAGGAGGAGGAGGAGGAGGAGGAGGAGGGGGAGGAGGAGGAGGAGAGGAGAGAAGGAAAAAGGGAGGAAAAAGGAG
>CAUYUJ010001625.1:12500-37500 GCA_963575745.1 Prorocentrum cordatum | reverse complement strand
GCCGCGCCGCAACGTCGGAGTATCGGAATCAAATCAAGGGGCCCAAAGACACACACACACACACACACATAAATACATACAAATAAAGAGATTCCCAATAGTTTCGCATGTATTCTGGGTTTTTGTCTTCCCCCCCACTTGCCATATTTTCCTATATTTTCTGGGGAATCGACGATTAATTGTGTCTGTGTGTTTTTTCCCTCCTGATCAAATCGTCTCGAGCCGTCTGGATCGGGGGTTGCTAAAGGTGCACCTGGCCAAAGGTACCTACCCCAAGCTTGTCGCTCAGTTGTGGAGCCCCTGGGGCCCTCTGGACCTCGCGAGGGGTACTCTGGAGGCCGTGTGGGCCTCCTTAGAAATCCTGGGGGCACCTTGGGCCAGGAACACTTCTAGCAACACACGACTGGAATAAATATCGAGCTGGACTGAGAGATCGGATCGTGAAGCGGGCCCGGTGCGGCGCCGCAGCGGCCGCAGCCAAGGATGTCCCCCCGCAGGGACAAGAGCTGGCATCCAGAAGCACGCACGAACGACGAAAAATACAGTGGGACCTCGACCACAAAAAACTTCTACGAGAAACCCAACCGTGAGACCCCAGGACGTGCATTGACTGTTGGCGTGGGAAGGCCACGCTGTCCATCGCAAAGCCATCGAACGCCAAGAAACCCAGGGCCCCCTGGATGCAAGCAGGGTGTTTCTTGCCATGGGCTCCCACTGTCACGGGTCGCGCGCACGCAGGCACGGCGGCCTCCCGCGGCGGCTCCTTCGGGCCGCCAGCGTGGCACAGAACACGTGCAGAAAGGACCGCCCACGCGCCACCCGAGCCGCGATGCGAGGTCGCGCGTGGCCGTGCGCGAGCGCCCTGTCTTCCCGCGGGGGCGCCTCACGCGCGAACGTCCGCGCGGTCGACCCCGCGTTTTCGAAGTGTCCCCCACTTGGCTGGCCTCACGAGAAGAAATCATTCGGAGAGCTCGCACTGGAGACACATGAGCGACGAACCGAAAAAAAGGTCCTACGCTAGATGGAATACAGTCGGTCTTCATTGCAACGCACAAAACCCTTCCGAGGCTACGTGGCCATAAAAAATTGAAAAGCTCGGGTCTCCCAAGGCAGCACACAAGGGCACCGTTGACTTCGCAGGGTCGACCTACTAATCAAGGCCTGCTGTAGCGACCTTGCGCCGCAACTTGCGCAGGCCGCTGGCGCGGCACGCCACACTGGAAACGACGGCGCTTACGCGCGACCTTGCGCGGGCAGCTTGCGCGCGTATGTCGGCGCAAACGACTCCGCTTTTTGTGTCGCTCATCTTTGGAGAAATGCACGGCATACACAGAGCGGATTTCCGAAACCCTGACCCAAAAACGTTTCCACCTCTGGGGGCCGCGTCTCTTACTTCCGCCGCCCTTTTGCCGGCCACCGCTGGCGGGGGCGGTGTCGTTTTCCTTCCGCCGGCCTCCCCCCGCTCTTCCGCCGCTCTTCCGTCGAGAAAGAGGGGGCAGCTCCTTCGACCCTCGAAGGAGCTCGGGCGTGCCCCGTTGCAGGGGGATGCCCGGCGATTTTTTTCATTTTTCATCAAAAACAGCTAACATAAGCAACAAACATGAAAAAACAAAAAAAAAAAAAAAAAAAATAGCCCCGTTCCATGTTTCAAACTAGTTTCGACTATTCCCCCTGCGGAAGAACAGGCCCGACTTCTCAGCCCCCGAGGGCCGGGCACGCGTGAAGTTCTCCAAGGCTGGGTCTGGAAAGCCTCGCGCGTGGGCGGCAAGGCCGCCAGCTGCACCCCCTCGCGGCGGCCACGCCGTCGCTCCCGCCCGGGCCAGCCGCGCGGCGTGCATCCGGCCGCCCTGCGACGCCCCCGGGGGGGCGCCGCGCGGCGCCCCCGCGGGGGCGCCCGCCACGGCGGCGAGCGAGAAAGGGGGAGGATTAGACCCTGACTTTCCAGGAGGGCTTACAAAAAACAACACACGTTGTGTGTATAGGTTAACGGAGGAGTCGAACCTACGCGATGACCCGCAGGTAGAGGCGAATGAGGAAGAGGGTCGCAAATCCTTGTTCCAGGGCGCCGCGCGGAAGGCAGCGCGGCGTCTGCACCAATGCCAGAACCGATACGTCAGCGGCATGTAATCATATAGTGGGGATGTGAGCGGACGTCACACACACATGCACACACCGTGCCAAATCCTGCCTGCCCCGCGCTGGCCCCGGGCCCGCGAGAGACAGAGGCGGGGCTCGGGAACAGAGGTGCGAAGTCCACTCACAACGCCGTCGCTTCAACCGCACCTCCAAACGAAGTCGCATCGGCCAGGAAGGAAAAAAGGGGGCCCGCCCCGCCTCGCAGGGCACTTAGGGGAGTCTACCCGCCGTTAGCGAGCCCAGGGTTCGGCCCCCAAAACGCTTGGGCACTCCTGGGCGACTCCCCGTCACCGCGGGCGACGAGGCTGGGAGAGCAAGAGAAATAATGGCAAATGGAGATCACTGCTGCATGCCCCGATGCAGGTGTCTCCACAACCCCACAGTGACGCGTGCGCAAAGTAAAATTAATCGAAATACGATGGATCAGAATTGCGACGACAAGCCGACCAAGGAAATAAGACATCTTTCATTCACGGGGCACCCCGGGCCCATAGTTATTCCGCGAGCTGTCCAAGCCCAAATTCACCGGATATGACGATCCAAGCTGCGACGACAACAGAACAACTAGATGGCGTAGAATGCATAATCCGAGGCGCTCCAGGCCTCAAAAGGTATACGATGGTCGCCAACAAACAATGTGCAGAAATGCGATGTCGTCATCGAAAGGACAGTCATTCGGATAATGCTGCGCGTAGGTTGTACTCAGGCACCTTCCCATGAAACAACATATACGGTATCCTCCGATAAGACTGTTGGCGGGCGACCTGCTGGGGTGCATGATGCCCTGAGTGCCATGCGACAGTAAACGATGTAATACCAATGTAAAACAACATGATAGAATATGGATATGGCGTGAGCGGCAAATCTCCAAGACAATTCAATATCAATGTCAGGAATGCAGTACCAAAGTCAATGAGAAAGAATACACAAAACTACATGATGCTCGTGAACTTCGAATCAACAATATATATATATATATATATATATATGTCACAGCGCGCGGGATTCCAACTGTTCTTCACGTCTGTCAAACTGTCCAACAGCGCAAGCAGCAACATTACCATGCCCGAAATATGCACAATCGTTCCCATCGAGCTAGACCCACTTGCTCAGATAGTACGACCAGTAGCGGCACGCGCTGTCGCAGTTGCGCTCGGGGCTCGCAGCCCCGCCACGCCATGTCTGCGTCGCCAGGGGCAGGTCCGCCGGCATACGCCGCGCCCGAAGAGGAAGCAGCGCCCGCGGCAGGCCCATCGCGGGGCGGCGGTGGAGCGGGGGTTGGGCGCCGGGATAACCCCCTCGCAGAAGGCTTTACCCCGCGCGGGGGTCGCCGCAGCGCGACGCCTCGCACTGAGCTGCGCCAGCGACGCGCGGTTCTGGCCCGTTTCGCCAATCCAGAGGGAGTCTGCGCACATCTTGAAAGGACGTCGATGAAAACTATTTTGTCCGTCTGGACGTCGGGCGCCCCTGCCTGGCCCAGCGTCTGGATCCGCCTGCAGGCCCCCCCGCCGCCGCTCAACTCACGACCGAGATCGCGGAAGGCCCGGCCGGAATCGCGCGGGCGCCGTCGGTGGCCAGATCGGCGGAACGAGAGACGCATCCCTTATCGGTCGCCTGATCGGGGAGATCGCCCATCATAATGTCACTGCGAGATAGGCGTGCTGAGGCAGCGCCAGGATGCTCGGCCACGATCTGCTTGGTCTGCTCCGCGAGAGCCGTCTCCCCCGCGGCCCTCTCGCCATCCTGCAGGCGATCGTCGCTATCATCGCGGTGTGTTTCGGCGATTTGTTCCTGGGTGGGGGCGGCGGCAGATGCGGAGTCTCCTCGGCCAGACTTGGGTTCTCTGTCAAAGTATTCCTCGGCATCAATCTCTGCAGATGGGCGCGGAGGATGATCGGCGTCAGCCGTGGAGATAGACGCGCCAAAGTCTCGCGCGCGCTCGGGGCCGTCGCCCGGCCGACCCTGCCGCAGCGGGAACGTTGACTGAAGACATCCCTGGAGCGACGCATCGGCCGCAACGGAGTCAGCCCACAACTTTCGCCATGCACAGTGTCTCGGACGATTGGAGCCCCGCGAGCTACGGCGCGAAGGATCTCCGACAACGCGCGCGCGCCATCGGACGGAGGGGCCGAGAGAGGAACCGAGGGCAAGCGACATCAGCAACAGGCCTTGCAACCTTAGCGGTCTCCGGTGTCTTCTCGGTCTCCGGGCTGTGAAAGGCGTCAACTATGGAGTCCACGGGCGGCCGCGGTCGGCCAGGTAGCGTCGCGTCGCAAGGTCGCGGATCAAACGCGGGCGCGCCCGCCGGCGCAGAATCGCCAGACGTTGGATAGCTCGCAGGGGGCGCAGATGCAGGTGCGCCCACCAGCACCAGCACAATGGCATCATCCACGCAACACCTACGAATGTGAAGGTACGAATCATCACCTCCATATCGTCGCAGCGCGCAACTGAGGCGACAAGATTGTCGAAGACGAGTTCTGGGATGCGGTGATTGACGGGAGTCCTGCACCATTGACCACGTGGGTCCTGCAATGCATAACCCAGTTGAGGATCCCAGATTTGTCGGAAGCCGTCGCCATGTACCAGTTGCTCCATAGATAGTACTGATGGGCAGTCATCCAGTGCAAGGTCCTAGCTGGATCAACCAATGTGGGGAAGCTTCAGGTGGATGCGTTCGTTGACGATCCTGTCGCCATTGGCCGTTTCCTGTAGATGTTCGCGTCCTCGGCGCACTTCATTGGTTTCGTGCTGCGCGAGGTCCGCCTTGCCCTCGGCGTGGCGAGCGGAGCAACTTTCCAGGATCAACGTCCGTGACTACGCATCAATGGACCGCGTCGCCGCAGTAGACTCGTTCGCGGACATTGCCACCGACGCTCGTCGGACGGCAGGGCTGGCGCCGCGGCAAGCCTGGTTGGGTGGTAAGGTAATCGCGCCACCTCTGCGCCTTGAGCTGGCAGGCCCCGAGCGCTCGGGCGCTGTCTGGCAGCCGCCTGCCGGGCAACTGGCCGGGCACAACGGCGGGTTCTCCCTGGTTGGCTTCGGGCGGTAATTTGGCCTGATGCCGTTTGGGCACCGCGTAGGTGATGTCGTCGGTGTTGTCAAGGTCGGAACGGAGGCGCCGCGGCTGCCGGTCCGCGATGACCAGAATAAATTCACGGAACACGCAGGCTCCGTCCCGCCAGCGAAAGCATCGCGTCGCTGCAATGGGATCGGGGCCTGCAGCGCATCGAAGGTGACCCTTCGCCGTTGCCGCTGCTGCTGCTGCCGCCGACGCGCGAACGCCCTCGACTGCGCCCGCGGCTGCCGCCCCGCGAAAAGGGGTAGGTATGTCGCGGGCCCCGCGCCTTCCACCGCGCACCCATCGGAACGCGATCAATCCACCCGCGGCCCCCCGGGCTCCGTGAGCCCAGACAGCCCCTGCGTGAGGGGCGTCGATTGCCCCCCGCGCGTCCGTGGGAGGACGCCCCGCTGTGGCTGCCCTGCCTGCAAGCGCGGCTAGGGCTCCTCCTGGGGGTCCAGGTGTCAGGCGTCATGCGGGCGCAGCGGCAGCTGTTGCCTTGCTTGCAATATTTACCAGGGTCGGCAAAGAAGCTGAATTTGCCGTCGTGAGGCCACATGCACTGGTCTTGTCGCGGGCAGACGCCATGTTTTGCAAAGGAGAAACATGGGGTTCTCAGAACGTCCGTCTGTGGCCGGCCGTTGCGCGCCTCGCCCATCGGGGGAACGAGTCTCGCAGGCGTCCGCGTCGGTCTGCGATGCGCGCCCGCGAGGTCGCGGCGTGGAACCTTCGCTATAGCCAGCGCGCAGCAGTCTGCACCGTGCACAGTTTTTGCAACGACCTGCCTTGCATGCTGCGCATACGGCCAACTCGTGACGAAGTGTCTCGTCATTGAGGTTGCGCCGTTTAAGCTCGAGTTGGTACATCGCGACGGTGGCCAAAACACGGTCTCGCAGCAAATCGCATGCGCGATTGGGGTCGCCCATCTTCATGTTATTGTTTTCGTGCATGCCTTGTTTCATCCATGGGTACCCGCAGATTTGAACTCGTAATAATGACTCGAATAAAAAAGGTCCAGTGGGTGACGGCACTCCAAGCATAAATTGTCCCGGTCCACAATAAAACGTTGGAGATCGTCGTCCCGCGTGCGAATCGGTTGTCGACTTTCAAAGTCGCGCATCGAATCGTCGAGGTCAGTGACCCTGTAGGATTGCAGCATCGTCTCATCGCTATCTATGCCTTTCAACATGCCTTACGCTCTTGAGCTTGGAAGTCCTTCATTATGTAAAAGGAACTCAGTATTGAGAACGGCCGATTGTCCAACCACAAGCTTACAATCGATGCTCTCGATATCGCCACTTTCTTGTAAGACGTCGAATGTGGTGTCAGGTTCTACGGCAACGCAGAGGAAGCGCATGCCTTGGTAGGGCGTCCGGAGACGGATGCTGCCAAAGTTGTCCCTGACCATTTGCTGCCACTCCTGTAATTGAGTAGCGCATGGCAGTTGAAGGATACGGCAGTTGAAGGATACGTACAATATCTGATTCCTGGATCTGGGTGGTGCCACCACGAGAACACTGTGATATATGATGTGATGGAATTGGTAGGCGTCTGCGATGGTGCATGCACAGGAGATGCGCGGCGTGTCTGCGTTGAGGCCGCTGCAGGGGCAACCGATGGTGACGTACGTCGCGGATGTCCTGTGCGGATGTTGCCATCGGCGAGGGTCGGGGCACTGTCGGCGGCGGGTCCTGGTGGTTGCGAAAGGCAATGGATCCGGGCGTCGCTAGCGTGAGCCTTCATGGTGGCTTCGGTGGTCTTGAAATCGCATCAGGCGCCGGGCAAAATATGAATTCCCAGGCGTGTGAATGGGGGCGCGCGCGGGCGGCGGCAGCGGCGACCCAGGAAGAAACTCGCCAAAAGCTGCCGCGAGCGATGCGGAACTGCCTGCGCCTGAAAGGGGGGGAGATGGGGGGGAATGGGTATCACGGACTTTCTCACCCTCTCCGTGTGGTCGCTGCGCCCACGCTCCCTCGAAGACGCCGCACGCACAGAGGCACTGCGCCCCGTGGGGTGCACGACCATGCGGCGGGGTCAACGACGACGCGGGACGTGGCGACGAAGAGCGTAAAAGAATAGGCTGGCAACCTGTGCGTATAGGTTAACGACCGAAGAGGCGAACCTATACGGTGACCCGCAGGTAGAGTTGAGTGAGGGAGAAGGTGGCATTTTTGTTCCAGGGCGGTGCGAGGAAGGCAGCGCAGTATGTGCACCAATACCTGAGCCGATACGTTAGGGTAGGTAATGATCTAATTTGGTTATGAGCGGACTTCACACACACAGACACCTGCACCCAGATACATCAGATCCACTCGGGGTCTTGAGCAGTCCAGACAGGTCTATAGGTTCGGAGTGTTATTTCTTAGCGCTCTGAAAGGTCAGGGGGGAAGGTACCCACACCGCTAGCTTTGCCTCGCTTTCGCCTTTTTTGGGGGGCTTCCTGGAGAGCCCTCGTCGCCACGGCTGGACTCGCCTCGAAATCCTAGTCAGAACGCGCCCCCGGAGAGGTCCGGGGGGTAGCGGCTCGCTGCCACTTGGTATCCCCAGGTCGGACAGTCGGCGGCGAGCTCGGGGAAGGCCTTCTCCGCAGGCTCGGAAGTCCCCCGGCCTTCTGAGAAGTTTTCGGAGCCTTCCCAGGGCGCGAGGGCTTCTGAGATGTCCCGCCGCCCTCTGAGAAGGCCTTCTCCAGAATGGTCAAAGAGTACTCCAAAAAAGGTCCCCAGGTTATTTGTTGACTAATTTTGCATTCTCCCCCTGTAGAGGGACAGGCACGACTTGACGCTGGCTCGAGTCCCGGGCCACGGCGGGGGCCCCCCGGCGACGCAGGCCGAGAGCAGACCTCCGCCGTGCTGTGCTCAACGTGTTGGAAGGGGCCCCGGGACACACCAAGAAATACACACAAATAACCGGTCGTTACGTGGCATATGATGGGAGCTTCGTTTGTCGAGCTTAGCGTCGCCTGCGCCCCACACAAGTGCAATTTAGCGCAATTTGGTGGCGTTTAGTGTAGCGCGGCGGGTAGCGCTACTGCAATTTAGTGCAATGTAGTGTAATTTAAAAGCGCGTATTGCAATTTAGTAGCGTGTAGTGCAACTTAGTGCAATTTAGTGCAAGTGAGTGGCGTTTGGTGCGCCCGACACCAATGCAATTTAGCGCAATTTAGTGGTTTAGTGTGGCGCGGCGGGAGACGTCAGTGCGATCTAGTGCAATTTAGTGCAATTCTGTGGCGTCTGATGCAATTTCGTGGCGTCTAGTGCAATTTAGTGCAATCTAGTGCAACGTACTACAATTTAGTGCAAGTTAGTGCAAGTTAGTGGCGTTTAGTGCGCCCCACACTAGTGCAATTTAGTTGCGTTTAATCAAATTTAATGCAATTTAGTTCGCCTGCGGGAGGGACAGGAAGAAAGGAAATGTGATAAGGGTTGCGGCCGATCTTAGGCATCTGGCATTGCTCGCACAACTGCGATGCCGCGCGCGCGCGCACCGACCGGCGTGCACGAGCAACGCTACGCAACGCTAAACAACACTAATACACACTAAATGATCACGAAGCAGGAAGCAAGACGCCATTGGGTGAAAAAGAAAGCTCCCATCATTTGCCACCTAACGGATGCCCCATATTTTTCCATATTTTCTGGGTTCTCGTCTTCCCCCCCACTTCCCATAGTTTCCCGTATGTTCTGGGGAGTCGACGATTGATTGTGCCTGTGTGTTTTTGTTTCCCTCCTGAGTGTTGGAGCTCTGCAGCTGGCACCTTTCAGCACCATGTCAGGGAATCGAGCTCTATACACCGACGCCTTTCTCGACCCAGCGCCGAAAATCGCACAGGAACGCGGATTCCAGTGTATACGGGATCCTGGTGTACACATTTGTCGTCGCGCTCCCGGGACATCGGGGGAAAAAGTATACACCACAGCACCCCAGCGTCGTCCTCGACCCTCCAAAAAACCTGGGATTGAAAAACAGCCCGCCACTGGTAATGTAGGTGTTCCAGTTTCCGATATGTGTCCCTGATGGTGCATCCTCAGGGGGACCTTCTCTGTCCCGTCGGGGCCCTGTCCGCGTCGAATCCGTGTCGAACCCATATCGGACTCATCGGATCCGCGTCGAATCCGCGTCGAATCCGCGTCGGCTCCGCGTCGGATCCACGCCAAATCCGGGTCGAGTCCGCATCGGGCCCGCGTCGGGCACAAGAAGAGACGCCAACTTGGAGGGCAGGCGAGGTCCCCCGAAGATGCAACGTCACCGGCCCCCTTCCATACCCGTTGCCCCCTCCTCGAAGGGAGTATAAGAAAGGCACTCGCCCTCGGCACATAATTAGTGAGAAGCTTCCGAAGAGCTGTCGAGCAATTTTCGAAGGATTTCGAGGCCCGGGACGGCTCCCCTCAGCTGCGCCTTGGCACGGGCGCTCGAAGGATGCCCGATCGTGACGGCCGCCAATCGTGACTAACCAAAAAAGGACCTCCAACCTTTTGGGAAGGACCCCAAGCTAGGAAGGCCAAAAGCATTAAGGATAAAAGGGGGTCTTCTCTGCAGATGTATCAGACCACACCGCCCAGAATTATCATCCCTTCATCCTGGCATCAGGGTTAGGGAGGGACTCTTTTGTGCCCGATGAGGCCCGAGGCCTGTGATGCCGCAACGACCAGATCCGCCTCGCGAAGCGGGTCAGGGTCCGGGGAGCGATTCTGAGCACTTTCGGGCTCGGCGGGGGAGGCGACGCCGCCGTTGCCTCCAAACCAGGGGGCTGCTGCGGGACGCCCACCCCCCCCGGGGCACCTCTCGATCGCCATGCTGCACACTACTGCAGTGAGGCACGCCAAATACGGATCGAAGCCCATGTCTGGGCACCGCTGGGAAAAAGGCACCGTCCGGGCAGCGGGGGATGAAGAGGCCTTCCTGCATCTCTGGCATGAATCTGTGCAGTCCATCGCCGCCTGGCACGCGACCGTCATGTGATATTGCGATGCCCTCTGAGGCTGATGTTCGTGGTCTGGTCTGAGTTTTGCGTTCAACTGGGGGAAATCGAACAACATCGATACGGCTACTCCCCGCACCTTCTCCTGTGTGCGTTCTGATCAGAATTTGAAAACGAATCCGGACGTGGCGACGAGGGCCTCCCTTGACGGCCAAGAACTTGAAAACGAAGAAGGGTGAAGGTATGGGTAGCTTTTCCTCCTCTGAAGCTGACGACGTCTTCGTCTCCTTATTCTTACTGTTCGTTTCAATGCGAAGGCCTTGCGGCAGGTGCCGCGGACCCTTAGGGAGACGAAGACGATGACGACGCAGACGCTTCGGAGCTAAAAGCTTCTCCCGGGGTGCTCCCTTTTCCCAGGGTGCTCTCCCCGGGGGAGGGGCACAACCCCCGGGACCCCCCCCCCACCCCCTACCCCCCCCCCTGGCGGGGGAGGAATCAAAAGGAAGGGGCGTCCCATCGACTCGACTCGACGACGACGACGACGCCAGCCCCTCACACACGCCGACAGAGGCTATTCGAATTATTACTAAAACGATTGATTCTTATCATTATGCTTAATCGTAATAGAAGTCCGCCGGCCCCCTTGTGCGGCCACCAGGCTGTAGGCTCAGGGTTTGCTGTTCCCTGCGCCAGTTCCAGCTTCCAGTTTCCCCAGTTACAATTCTGCTATTCTGCTTCTTGTTGCTTACTGTTCCTTGTTGTAGACCGCGCGAGGGGGGGGAGCCGAAAACCGCCCTGGTTAGCACCTCCCGGGAGGGGTCTCAGAACTTCTGGGGGGGGCGAAATTGACACCACTCACGCAGATCGGCGGGGTCAGGGTCCAAAAACACATGGGATTTGCCACATTTCTAGAAGTTCGGTGGCGCCCCTCACGCAGATCGGCGGGTCAGGGTCCAAAAACCAATGAATTGCCACATTGCTAAAATTCGGCGCAGATCGGCGGGGTCAGGTTCTCAAACCACAAGGGATTTGCCACATTTTCGAATTTCGGTGGCACACCTCACGCAGATCAGCAAGGACAAACTCTAAAACTACAAGGGAGTTGCTACATTTCTAAGTTCGGCGGCACCCCTCACCAGATCGGCGGGGGTCAGGGTCGAACAACACATAGGATTTGCCACATTTCCAGAATTCGGTGGCACACCTCACGCAGATCGGCGAGGAGAGGGTCCAAAACACACAAGGGATTTGCCACATTTCTGAAATTCGGTGGCACTCCTCATGCAGATCGGCGGGGTCAGGGTCGAAAAACATACACGGGATTTGCCACATGTCTTGAAATTCGGTGGCACCCCTCACGCAGATCGGTGGGGTAAGGGTAAACAAAACATGGGATTTTTGCACAGCACACGCGAGCAAGCTCGAAATACAACACCGAATTCAACACCATCATCCGAATCTCAACGTGAAATCCCGATGCTGCTTCACGGATGCGCCAAGGCCTCATGATTTCGCTCTTGCGCTGCCCATTATCCGAGAGAGGGGGCCGGCGGCAGGGGGCGAGGCCTTTATGGACACTATGATTGTATTTACCTAACAGCGAAGACTGATAGGTTTCTAGCAGTGTCAAAAGATAGCATCATGACTCCCCAAGGGGGTCTGGGCGGCATCCGGACAGGGATCCGCGGAAGTCGTGTTAAGCAAACAATTACACACTTCGTGGTCTTCGAGGTCCCAGAACTCCATTCCCGGGCCACATTCTGAATGCCCAGAGCCAACTGTAGGCCACTTCGTGCTCTTCGAGTTCCCAGAACTCCATTCCCGGGCCACATTTTGAATGCCTGGAGCCAACTGTAGGCCACTTCGTGCTCTTCGAGTTCCCAGAACTCAATTCCTGGGCATGATTTTGAATGCCCGGAGCCAACTGTAGGCCACTTCGCGTTCTTCGAGTTCCCAGAACTTCATTCCCGGGCCACATTTTGAATGCTGAGGCAGGCTGATGCTGAGGCTGAGGCAGGCTGAGGCTGAGTCAGGCTGAGGCTGAGGCCGAGGCTGAAGGCAGACTGAGGCTGAGGCTGAGGCTGAGGCTGAGGCTGAGGCTGAGGCAGGCAGGCTGAGGCTGAGGCAGGCTGAGGCTGATGAGGCTGAGGCTGAGGCTGAGGCTGAGGCTGAGGCTGAGGAGGCTGAGGCTGAGGCAGGCTGAGTGAGGCTGAGGCTGAGGCTGAGGCTGAGGCTGAGGCTGAAGCAGGCTGAGGCTGAGGCTGAGGCTGAGGCTGAGGCTGAGGCAGGCTGATGCTGAGGCAGGCTGAGGCTGAGGCTGAGGCTGAGGCTGAGGCAGGCTGAGGCTGAGGCGAGGCTGAAGGCAGACTGAGGCTGAGGCTGAAGCAGGCTGAGGCTGAGGCTGAGGCAGGCTGAGGCTGAGGCTGAGGCAGGCTGATGCTGAGGCAGGCTGAGGCTGAGGCTGAGGCTGATGCAGGCTGAGGCTGAGGCAGGCTGAGGCTGAGGCCGAGGCTGAAGGCAGACTGAGGCTGAGGCTGAAGCAGGCTGAGGCTGAGGCTGAGGCAGGCTGAGGCTGAGGCTGAGGCAGGCTGAGGCTGAGGCTGAGGCAGGCTGATGCTGAGGCAGGCTGAGGCTGAGGCTGAGGCTGATGCAGGCTGAGGCTGAGGCAGGCTGAGGCTGAGGCCGAGGCTGAAGGCAGACTGAGGCTGAGGCTGAAGCAGGCTGAGGCTGAGGCTGAGGCAGGCTGAGGCTGAGGCTGAGGCAGGCTGATGCTGAGGCAGGCTGAGGCTGAGGCTGAGGCTGATGCAGGCTGAGGCTGAGGCAGGCTGAGGCTGAGGCCGAGGCTGAAGGCAGACTGAGGCTGAGGCTGAAGCAGGCTGAGGCTGAGGCTGAGGCAGGCTGAGGCTGAGGCAGGCTGAGGCTGAGGCTGAGGCTGAGGCTGAGGCTGAGGCTGAAGGCTGAGGCAGGCTGAGGCTGAGCAGGCTGAGGGCTGAGGCGAGGAGGCTGAGGCTGAGGCAGGCTGAGGCTGAGGCTGAGGCAGGCTGAGGCTGAGGCTGAGGCTGAGGCTGAGGCTGAGGCTGAGGCAGGCTGAGGCTGAGGCTGAGGCTGAGGCTGAGGCAGGCTGAGGCTGAGGCTGAGGCTGATGCAGGCTGAGGCTGAGGCAGGCTGAGGCTGAGGCCGAGGCTGAAGGCAGACTGAGGCTGAGGCTGAAGCAGGCTGAGGCTGAGGCTGAGGCAGGCTGAGGAGGCAGGCTGAGGCTGAGGCTGAGGCTGAGGCTGAGGCTGAGGCTGAGGCTGAGGCAGGCTGAGGCTGAGGCAGGCTGAGGCTGAGGCTGTGACTGCGACTGCCGTTGCCACTGCGACTGTCATCGCGAATGCGACTACGACTGCGAGAACAGCAAAATTCTACAACTGGATGATCATCTGAATCTTACGGGGAATGCTTCCAGATATGTTCCTACACAGTTCGGTTGCTTTGCCGGGATAATTTTGTGATTCCGCGGTTCTTATGTGGCCAGTTATGATCATAACTCATATCATTATCCGTGCTCGTATGCGCTATGCCATCTGCTGACGTTGCCGCCTTCTTCCTCCTCCCGGGACGTGGCGCGCGGCGGCGGGGCGGGGAGGCCGGGGGCGGGGCGGCGCCGACGCGCTGGGCACCGGCACGGACCCCGGGACGGAGGGCCGCAGGCACTTGAGGAGGGACTTCATGGCCCCGCCCCGGGGGGGGGAGGGGCCCGCGCCGGGGCCCGCGCCGGGCCGAGCAGGCCGCTGCATGGGTGGCGGGGGAGCGGCGGTCCGGACTCTTCGCGACTGCCCCCGGGAGAGGAGGAGGAGGGAGGAGGGAGGAGGAGGAGGAGGAGGAGGAGGAGGAGGAGGAGGAGGAGGAGCAGCGGTCGTGCCCCTCGCGGAGCGCGGCTCGAGGGCGCGGCGGGAGCGGCGGGGGTGCGGGCGGGCGGCGAGGGCGAGGGGGGGGGGAGGCGAGGGCGGGGCGAGCGGAGCGCCGCGGGCAGGCCGCGAGGAGGGGGCGGGCGGGCTGGAGGGGGGGGAGGGGGGGAGCGGGCGCCGAGCGCGTGCCCGGGGGGCGGGGGAGCAGCAGGGGGGCCGGGGAGAGGAGGGGGGCGCCCCTCGACCTCGGCGAGGCGCACGCCGTGGAGCGAGGCGCGTGCAAGTGGCGACGGGTCCCGGCTGCGCAGTCACAGAGGATCGGCGCGCTGCGTCGCCCCATCGAGGAGCACGGGCTTGGTATGGTTCGGGGGGGCACGTTCCCCGATCCGTGCTGACGTGCGCCCGGTCCTGGTGGCCCCGTTGCCCCCAGGAGGCTGGCCCTTGGCCCTGAGTTCCGAACCAGGGCTTCGAGGAAGCATCCCACGTTCTCGCTGACAATCCGTAATCATGTGATGAATCGTCGCAGGTCTTTCTGTGAGAACACCCGGTGGTGGAAACAAAAGATTGCGATCCGCCAAGATGACGCATCACACGTTTTGACAAACGACCGAGCGTCATCCTAAAAGCGTGTGGTGCTTCATCTCAGTCGTTGACGCTTGCCTATCGATTGAACCTGGTCGTGGCGGCGAGGGGCCCCTTAGGAGGCCCCCAGGAGGCCCACAAAAGGCAGCAGGGACCTCGGAGACCTCCTCCCTCGACCCCGCCGCCAGGATCCGCAGTTCGCGGCGGGCCGCCCTGGCTGAGTGCCCCAGGGGCCTGGCATGGTCGCTAGCCCCTCTTCCTCCTCTTCCTCCTGCTCCGCCTCTTCCTCGTCCTCCTCCTCATCATCATCATCATTATCATCATCGTCAGCATCATCATCTGCATCGTCAACAGCATCATCATCATCATCAGCAGCAGCTTAAGCATTATAATCATCATCAGCACCATCATGATAATCAACATCATCATCATCATCATCACCATCATCACCATCACCATCATCATCATCATCATCATCATCATCATCATCATCATCATCATCAGCATCATCATCAGCATAATCAGCATCAGCATCAGCATCAGCATCAGCATCGTCATCATAATCATCATCAGCATCATCATCAGCATCAGCATCAGCATCATCATCATCATCAGCAACATCATCATCATCCTCATCCTCATCCTCATCCGCATCCTCAGCCTCCTCCCGCGAGGAGGTAGGTGGGCTCCTCCTCCTCCTCCCTTTCCTTTTCCTCCTCCTCCTCCTCCTCGTCCTCGTTCTCCTCCCATGGGGATGAAACATCACTGCAACATCACAGCGGGAACGGAAGAGAAGCAACAACGCATAAGCATAACCTTTTGGAGGTCTGCGCAGACTGCTCAAATCGGCGCTGGGCACCCCTTCGTTGGCGAGCAGAGCGCGCAAGGGGCGGCGCCGGAGGCGCCGCCAGGGGGAGGGGGACCCAGCATCGGCCCGAACCGAAAGCTCCTGTTGTTGTTGGTGGTGGTGGTGTGTTGTTGTTATTGTTGATGGTGGTGTTGTTGTTGTGTGAGCGTGAGAGAGTGTGTGTATGTGTCGAGGGAGATATGCTCGAGGGAGATGTGCTGGTGCTCCATGGACCTCTCCAGGGGGGCGCCGTGGCAAGACCTGCGACGAGAAAATCCAGCCTGGGCGACGAGAGCTCGCCAGGCGGAGCGGCGGCGGCGGTCCCTCCTCTGACGTGCAGGACGGGGGAGAAGGGAAGATCAGGAGGTCCTCCTCCTCCTCCTCCTCCTCCTCCTCCTCCTCCTAATCATCATCATCATCATCAGCATCAGCATCATCATCATCATCAGCATCAGCATCATCATCATCATCATCATCATCATCATCATCATCATCATCATCATCATCATCATCATCATCATCATCATCAGCATCAGCATCAGCATCAGCATCAGCATCATCATCATCATCATCATCATCATCATCATCAGCAGCAGCAGCAGCAGCCTCCTCCTCCTCCTCCTCCTCCTCATCCACCGACGGCGCCCTCGGGGCGAGAGCGCCGCCGCCCTGTTTTCCCTCGAGGCAGCGGGGGGTGGGCGGCGCGGGCCCGGGCGCGAAGGCGCGGGGCTGCGGGGGAGGGGGCAGAGGGGAGGAGGTGCAGAGGAAGAGGAGGAGCGAGATCGAAGGAGGAGAGGGAGCGGGGGGAGGAGATGTTACTAGGGGGGGAGAGCAGGATGGGATCGAGGGGGAGGCTTGTGGAGGGGCGGAAAGGAGAGGAGGGCGAGGCAGAGGCAGCAGGGGCGAGGGGAGAGGGAGGGAGGAAAGCGACAAAAAATGCGCGAGAAGCATGCGGAGCAGGACAACGTCGAGGAGTGATGAGGGTAAAGACGAGGCAGAATGTTGGAAGGAGGAGCGAAAGGATGCTGGTAAGGGAGAATTGTGAGCAGGAGGATGAACATTATCAAACGTATGGGGATGAACATGAGGAGGAGGGGGAGGAAGACACGATGGGGCAAGGGAAGGGGCACGACAAAGAATGAATGGGGGGAGCAGAGAGCGAGAGAGAGAGAGAGAGGGATAAGAGGAAGGATGAAGGGGGAGGTGGAGCTAAGAAAGAGAATGAGGGAGACTGGAGAACAGGATAAGCGGGAGGGATGAGGATAAAGCGCATGCGCATTCGGAAGAAGGATGAGCAGGGATGAGGATAAATAAAAAGAGATAGACCCAAGACATGGAGGGAGGAAATAAAACAATTATGTCGACAAGAAAGATGACGAACTACACAATGGGGAAGCCAAGGGCGGAAAAGGGTAACCAGGCGGAGGCAGCAGGGATAGAGAGAGATAGAGATGACACGAACACGAAAGAGAACGAGATAGAGAGATAGATAATGCGAGAGACAGAAAAAGAGAGAGAGAGAGAGAGAGAAGGGAGAAAAGAAAGAGAAAGGGGCAGCAGGAGGATGAGAATCATGACGAGGAGGAGTGGGGGAGGTGGGAAAGGCAAAAAAGGGAAGAGGACGGATGGGAGGCAGGGAAGCAGCCAGGAACGGCAAGGGAGTGGGGAGGGAGGAGGGAAGAGCTGGTGTGAGAGGGGAGGAGGAAGGAGGGCCGAGGGAGGACGGCTGAGGGACAGGAAAGTCGCACGACAAGCGGAATCCATCCTCGCGCACGGGGGGGCCGGCGCCAGATCTTCTGGCGGCCCGGCGCGCAGCGAGAGACGGCGAGCATCCTCGTCCCCCTCCTCCTTCTCGTAATCAACCCTCCTGCCTCCTCCCTTTCGTCCTGGTCCTCCTCCTCCTCCTCCTCCTCACCATCATCAGCATCAGCATCATCACCACCATCATCATCACCACCATCATAATCATCATCATAGTCACCATCATCAGCAGCTTCTTTATCATCAGCATCATCACCATCATCATCATCATCATCATCATCATCATCATCATCATCATCATCATCATCATCATCATCATCATCATCATCATCACGATCACCATCACCATCATCATCATCATCATCATCATCATGATCATCATCATCATCATCATCATCATCATCATCATCATCATCATCATCATCATGCGCAGCATCATCATCATCATCATCAACATCAACATCATCACAATCGCCATCAGCATCATCACCGACGTCGTCGTCAGCATCATCAGAATCGTCGTCATCAACATCCTCATCACCATCATAATAATCAGCATCATCATCAAAATCTTCATCATCAGCGGCATCATCATCAACATCATCGCCATCATCATCATCATCATCATCATCATCAGCATCAGCATCAGCATCAGCATCATCATCAGCATCATCAGCATCAGCATCATCATCACCACCGTCGTCCTCATCATCGTCATCAACATCATCCTGCGATTCCTCATCTTCATCATCATCCTAATCCTCCATGTCCTCCATTTTTTCCTGTCGCCATCATCATCACCATCATCATCGTCATCGTCATCATCATCATCAACATCATCAGAATCATCAGCATCAAAATCATCACCGGCATCCTCACCATCCCCCCTTCCTCATCCTCCTCATCCTCCATGTCGAGCATGACCTCCCCATTCCTCCTCCTCCTGCTCCTATTCCTCCTTCTCATCTCACTGATCTCCTCTCTCCTCTTCCTCCTCCTCCTCCTCCTCCTCCTCCTCCTCCTACTTCCTCCTCCTCCTCACCCTCCTCCTCCTCCTCCTCCTCCTCTCTCCTCTCTCCTCTCTCCTCTTCTTCCTCCCCCTCCTCCTCCTTCTCCTCCAATTGTTTCGCCCTCGTCCTTCTCCTCCGACCCATCCTGCATTTCCAGCAGTTATTCCTCCTCCTCCTCTTCCTCCTCCTCCTCCTCCTCCTCCTCCTCAGATTGGCTCCAATCGGCCCTGCGACTGTCCGTTATCGCTGAGCGATAAGGCAGCCCAAAAACGGTACCGATGGCACGAACAAAAATGGGACCACGCGGTGGCGGACGTCCAGCCCGCGTGAGCCGACCACATTTCAACGGGGATGACCTCCCAAAGCTCGCTCCTGAGCTGGGGCCGATCCTATTCCTGAGAAGTCTAAGACGATGCGCGGCATCACGCTTGCGAGGACCTTTCTTACAAGGGACCCCCAGGAGCCGAGACCGAGCGGACCGCAACAAAACACGAGCACCACGCCACCCGACCCCCGCCCAGCCAGCGCCCGTGGCTCCTCTGAGCCGTCCTCGCAACTTTCGGCGGACCGCCGCAAGGCGTGAAAGCAATATGCGTCCTGGAGCGGCCTCTCTCCCGCCGCAGGTCGCAAATCTGCACTGCTTACCTGCCTTCTCAATTAACTGCACGTTGGGCTCGGGAGTAAGTTGTAAACTCTGGGGTTTGGGCTTGCGCAGCCTCTTATATCTGAAAACATAGGGAACATCCCTGGCAGACGAATCGGTCATAACTTCAGCTATCACCCGGGCCAGTTGCTTAAGAAGACTACTACTGCGCGCGAACTGAGCTTGCATTCGTGGGCTGGTGGGATGCGCCTCGGCCCCAAGCTTGGCTAGCTCGTCGGCTCGCTCGCTGCCTCTCCGCGCCCACTCGCTAGCTCCTTGCCTACGGGCCTGGCCGAGGGAGAGGTGAGACCGAACCCTACTCACTGAAATCAGCTCACGTCCGATGACCTCTGACATGTCGTAAAAATCCTTCCGAATCTGTGAATACGCGAGATCCTGAAGGCTCTGCCCTGGCCCGAACCCCGAAACATCTTCTACCATCTTGCAGTCAGCGACTACCCGCCAACCTCAACGCCATCCTGAAAGTATGGACCTCTCCTGCTCCTGCGAGTTGGACTACGCGCGGCAGCGGGCCGCACGCAGCCCCGAAAACAAGTCCGCTCTCCGTGACAGAGACCACTGCCCACCCTGCTCCGGCAAGAGAAGGCTGATCCTGATCATATCCCGATCCGTCTATGCGAGTGCACCGCTGGGCGGGACCACGTCCCATCGAGATCCTGCCTGCTGGTGCGGCGTGGGCCGCGCCCACGCCGCGCCCGGGAATAGCGCCCTCGCGTGGAGCACCTCCGTGTCCTAAAAGCCTAGATTCTCGAAATCGCGGCCAACGGGCCGGGCATCTGAACCCGCGCAGAGATGTCTCAACGTCGCCCATGCACTGCATGCACCTGTTGTCCACCACCCTCCTGTCCTGGAAAAGCCGGTCCTGGGTCGGGCGCCCGCCTGCGACCACGCCCGCGAGAACCCGCTGCCGCCTGCCACCTGCCCTGCGCCCGCAGATCCCTCAGCGCCTCAATCGCAGGTTCGAGCAGCGGCCCATCGTCGAGGCCCTCGATACGAAAGCCCCCGAGTCTCAGTACCAGGTGCTCCCAAACAACCCTCTCCATAATCATTATTCGCGATCGGCCTCCCAGATAGGTGATATCAATCTCCACCCCGGGCCTGGTCGCAAACAAGTTCCAAGCCCTCGGCCCCACGCCTATCCCTCTCAGTGTCAAGACGACCGCACCTGCGGGACCTCGCACCTGGCCCCAGTCGCAGTCCTGCTTATCCCTGAAAAACCGGAAACTCTGCTGCATCACCGCCTGGCCCCGCATGAAGAGCGGAAGCATGTTCGAGTCGCATGAAGGGCCCGCCTTGGGCTCCACGCTGAGGAGAAACTCCAGGGTCCTGCACCTGCTCTTGGGGGTCCCCGAACACAGCAGCTCCCGCCGCGCTCCTGACCTGCTTGAAAGTCGTAGCACCGATACCGTGTACCCGAGCCCCATCGGTAGCTGACGCACGGCCCCCTGGGCGAGCGACCCTCAGCATCCCCGTGCTGGAACTCTTCAAACCACAGATTCTACTCCTGCGCCTTTGCCGGCGCCCCAGCCTAGCCTGCAGCACTTTGGACCCTCCGGTTCCCCTGGCCTTCGCGGTTTGATCGCGCCCCAAGTTCTTTCCTGAGAGGCCCCCCTCGAAGTTCCACTTCCTAAGCTTACTGACGATCATCTGCCTCGCGCTGGCACGCGCGCTCAACGCCAGGCCCTTGGACCAGCATCGTACACAAGTCAAAAACTTCACGCGGCAGTCTGACCTCGACCTGCGACGAGTGACCCGATGACTGGAAGGTAATATCATCGACGACGTTGTAGATGGCAACGCTGCCGAAGTGCTCACGCGGGAGATCAAGAGGGCCCAACAACAGGTTGCTGAGCAAACAAGTAGCCCCCCACCGCATCCCGCCAGGATTCCCCGGTTCACCTCCGCCACCTCCGCGCGCGCACCTAGAACGCTGATGATATCCGCTTGCCGCGATACAAGCACAGTTTCAACCGCAGCCGCATCAAGTTGCATCGATGCTCGACGGCAGCGTGGGCGAGAAGGCAACGGTTCGCCCCCTTCGTAGGCGCTCTTTAAATCCACGAGGCGCGCTGACGAGCATCCTCCCGCACTGAAATGCTGTTCGACCACTAATCTTTGCTCCCAGACCGCTCTCTCGCAACTCTTGCCCGAGACTCCGTGCCTGTAGGGCCTGTTCGCGGAGGCCTCCCAAGCGCGGGTCACATGCCTATCGCGCTTCGAGGAAACTCTGACAGGGGCCGGGAGCAAGCATATCGGTCGAAAACCTCCTGTTGGTTTGCTTAGCATCGCGAGGGCCGCGGTCTGCATCGAGACAGGCGAGTCCCAAGACACTCCATCCAGCACCAGAACTCCCCCAAGACCTCGAGGATCCCGTCGGTGGCTTCGTCGAGGCCCCTAGGCCTGGGCATGGCTATGCCGCACGCGGTATATATTTTGAACTTCCTGGCTGCCAATCCGATTTGCCCTGGGGACTTCGGGGGGCCCGCGAGGTCCTCGAGCCTGCCATCCTGTTCATGCGCCTGCTGATCCATCTCGCTGGCGAGGTACTCAACCGGGTCGGGGCAGCCCCGGGCCGCCTCATGAGGGGCCCAATGGCCGGCCCAATAGCTGTACAAGTCCTCAACCTGCCCTTGCAAGCCCACGGGAACTCTGGGGGCATCGGACTTCTCACTACCAGCAGGCACCTCAGGCACCCAGCCCAGTGGAACCTGACTCTACTTGCGAGCCTGGCCCCCTCCGCGGGCCACATCCTGCCTGGCCCACCCGCGCCGCTGCTTGGAGCACTCGGAGCCAAACGTTCTCTCGAGCACTGCTGGAACACTGCCTGATTCGTCGCTCCAGCGTCGAAGCTGCTGAACATCTGCCTGCGTCACCTCCGGCCTTCCTGCTCGCGCTGCCCTCACAGCCGACGGGGCCCGCGTCGAATATGCCCAAGGATCCCCGTGGCATTGGACTTCCCCCGCTCCGAAGTACTAGCCCTGCGGTAGCCGAGCTCCTGGAAACAGATCGCGACCCTTCTCCATCCCCTGATTTTCGGGCATCCAACAGAGCACTTGCCTCCCGAGGTCCTCAAAACAGGCACCTGCACAAACTCTGGCTCCGTGGACCTTCCGATAAACTTCCTCTGGTCCGAAATCCGTGGCACTCGCCCAACTCCACCTCGAGGGCCCCGACGAACTGCTGATAGCACCTATCAAGAGCTCCCTAACCGCGCCGCTGTCGCGCCTGGTCGAGCAACAGCTGGCGGGCAGCCCCTGGGTTCAAGCCTAGGTCCAATGACAACTTCGTTGGGGAAGGCGACGGGCTTCTTCAGCACCCTCACGGGGTGCTCCATCGGCCTGTCTGTAAATTGCACAATGACTGGCCAATTCGGCTTGGTCGATCCCTTTTCGTTGACGTGACGAGAGTGTACATTCGCTGCCAAACCTGCGGACATCAAAGAAATCGATGGTTTTCCAGACTTTGGCCGTGAACTAACAAGTGTAGGCGGGGCGGGGCGGGGCGGCGCGCGCGGTGTGTGTGTGTGCGTGTGTGTGCGTGTGTGCGCGTGTGTGTGTGTGTGTGTGTGTGGGGGGGGGGGGGGTAGACGACCTGGCCCCCATGTTTACCAGCCCACCCCATCTCCTCGAACTTGCCAGGATCCACGTTCCAATCTCCCCCCGAGACGAAGGGGGGCCCCCAACTGTGAAGACGTTCCCCAATACGACTGAGTATGTGACTTCCCTCTGGCCCTAAAGGGTCGGCGTTGGGAAGGTAGACCGAACCAAGATTGATCCCGCCTGGGACAAAGGTGTTGATCCACCGCGGCGCCTGGCGATGAGATGGCAGGTCGCACGCAACCGTTGGCGGCGTGCCCATGCAGATGAACCTCCGACACGCGATTGCCACTCCCGACGACAGGCCGCCTGCGTCAGTGACCATGGATGGGGGCGGGCCGGCGTCCCGGCCTAGCCCCCGAAGTGCCTGCTCACGCCCTCGCTGCTCGCTCGGCGACACAATGAACACTTGCAGTACAGCTGCGCTAGGCTAGCATGCCCACTCAAGATCAGCACGTCGCGCTGCATGTTTCGATCGAGAAAAAACTCACCCCCTGGCCAGCCGTGGGAACGCACGCACGTTGCTGGCGCGCGAGCTGTTTGGACTGCGTCTTACTCAAACATGAATGCTGCGGCAGCTGCGGCTCCCCAACAGGACATGCGGGCCCCTGCTTGGGCAAGAAAGAGGGGGGGCGGCCAAGCGGCGGCAGCGGCGTGGTAAGCGGCGGGGGGGGGGGGGGATATCGGGCGGCGTGCCAGAAGGAGAACCCCCCCCCGCACGTGACGCGCGGCCCAGACCTCGACGCCACCAGTAGCCATCAAGCTTCCCCCGCCCGCCCAAGACCCGCCGCCCTACCGACCGTTCATCCCCCGCGGCTGGCTGGCCCGCAGCGGCGCCTCCAGCGCTGCCCGCGCAGCCCTTGCCTCCTGCTGGTGCTCCTGTGGCGCCTTCCGCCAGGGCCGCTCTTGCCGCCTGCCGCAAGTCGCTCTGCTGCGTTGACTGGGGGCTTCCTGGGCGATCGCGGTCGGCTGCGCCGCCGCCATCGCTGCCAGCGGCTAGGCCGCCCGCAGCGGGAGCAGTGCCAGCAGCAGCGCCAATGCAAGGACCACCAGCGGTCGCCTCTTAGGCCGTGGCAGGTCCCTGCCTGGCTGGCCCCCGCCTCGGCGGTCTGCTCCTCGGTCTTCCGCTTCTTGGTGGAGATCCGCTCGCCGTGCTCCTCGTGTTCCTTCTTGAGGCCCTGCGCGAACTCTTGCGCCGAACCGAAGAAGGTCTCCGCCAAGTCTGCGATCTCCTTCTGCATCCTCTCCTTGCGTGCTGTGCCCCCTGCCGATCCTGCTCCGTTATGTCGTGCATCGTCGGGCCCACAAGGCAGAAGAGCGCCTCGCACTCCTCGAAGTCAAAACATGTGAGGCCGCCCTCCAACAGCTTGGACAGCGGGATACATGGCGCCGAGCTGCCCTGCGCCACAAGCATGTTCGCGTGCAGCAGGTTGCCCAGCAGCTGCTTGTAGTCGTTGTCCGCCTCTTCCAGCTCCTCAGTGGGGGACTGCGCCAGGCTGGTCTGTTCCCGCACCGTGCTCTGGATGTGCTCATACTTGGACACCTCGAGCTTGAGCTTGGCTTCCAGGCGCTGCACCTTCGGATGTGCCTGCTGGGCCTGCACCTGCAGAGGCACCGCTCTCGGCTCCATGGCGAGCCGCTTCTTATACTCGCGAATGGACTTGAACTTGGCCTCCACTGCCTCGTCTCCGAGCTTTCTCGCGACCGCGACCAGGTTGTCAACCTCCTCGCCCGACAGGTCGAGCTCCTTGTTCGCGACTCCAAACGGGGGCTGCAAGCCCGCCGCCCGCGGTGCCAGCACAGGTGGACTGGCGTATGCTTCCCAGACGAGACACTCATCTTTGCCTCGGCCTTGCCCTTCCCATCACTTCTTACAATGCTTGCAGTACCATTGCGCCCAAGGAGTCTACTTACACCCGCAATGGTGACAGCGCCACGAGTGGAAGCCCTTACCATGCGCGTGGTAAGGGCCGCGGGGAGAACGCGCATTGTTCCAGGACTGTCTCCACGCCATCGCTGTGACTGCAAAGGCTGGCTCTGAAAATCTGGTCCAACTGCTGCGGGAGAAGGGCTGAAACTGGAAGAAGAAATCGCGAAATGAATCCTCACCCTGGGCAGGGCCACTGCTCGAGGATCTGGCGGGTCCCTCGGCCACGTCGAGCCCCGGCCCCAGGGAAGGCGAAGGCCCCGGGCAATGGCATTTAGCCACATGGCTACGGACCTCTTCTTCCTCCTCCTCCTCCTCCTCCTCCTCCTCCGCATCCTCCTCCTCCTCCTCCTCCTCCTCCTCCTCCTCCTCCTCCTCCTCCTCCTCCTCCTCCTCCTCCCTCTCTCCTTTCTCAGTTTTCCTTTCTCCTCTCTCCTCTCTCCTCTTTCTCCTCTCTCCTCTCCTCCTTCTCCTCTCCGCCTCCTCCTCTCTTCGCCCCCTCTCTCCGCTCTCACGCTCTCACGGCTCTCCGCTCTCCTCATCTCCGCTCTCCGCTCTTCCTCTCTCCTCCTTACTCTCTCCATCTCCTTCCTCTCCCTCACCTCCCC
>CAUYUJ010001625.1:0-10000 GCA_963575745.1 Prorocentrum cordatum | reverse complement strand
ACTAATAATAGGAGGAGGAGGAGGAGGAAAAGGAGGACAAGGAGTGGGAGGAGGAGGGGGAGGAGGAGGGGGAGGAGGAGGAGGAGGAAAAGGTGGAGGAGGAGGAGGAGGAGGAGGAGGAGGGGGAAAAGGACCAGTGTAAACCCAAAGAATCATCAACGATGTTCGAAGTAACCCTTCTTTTAAGCTCCCTCTTCATAGGCCCCTACAACGGCTTGTTCCCATTGAGGGAACTGCCTCGTTGGAAGACAACCGTTTGAAGACTCTGAAACATGCCGAAGCATTGCTCTCGGGATTTCAACGGCACGGATCAACCTGGCTGCTGCTTCTTGACGATCCGGAATCGTGGTATAACGCTATTTTTGGGATTTCAACACCGCGAACCAACATAACTTTTGCACCCGCATGCTCATGAATCCTTCCAACACACTGTTTCTGGTACGTTGGTCATGGGAACCCGTGAGTGTCATTCACAGTTTTACATCGAATGTGCGCGGCGCTAAGGCGAGAGCCACAGTTTGAAAAGGAACCGCCCTCAATTCGTGAGTTGTTTTGCAAATGGTTAGAACTAGTGTGCGAGGCGCTAGTGCGAGAGCCACATTCTGAAAACCACCCGCCCTCAATGCGTGAAGCGTTTGCAAATATTAAACGAATGTGCGCGGCGCTAAGCCGAACCAGCCACATTTTGAAAACGACCCGCCCTCAATACGTGAAGCTTCTGCAAATGTTTAAAACGAATGTGCGCTGCGCTAAAAGAGAGCCACATTTGGAAAACCACCCGCCCTCAATATGTGAAGCTCTTGCAAGTTGTTAAAACATGCGCGCGGCGCTAAGGCGAGAGTCACATGTTGAAAACCACCCGCCCTGCATCCTGGAGTTGGTTGCCAGTTTCTTAACCTCAGAATCATATGGTGAGGAAGTCTCAAGCGAAACTCCCAGTCCGCCCTAAACTTTGGCTTCTGGTTGCGACACGGGGGAGTGCTTTAAATGGAAACGGAATGGAGGAGGAGGAGGACGAGGAGGAGGAGGAAGAGGAGGAGGAGGAAAAGGAGGAGGTGAAGGAGGAAGAGGAGGAGGACGAGGAGGACGAGGAAAAGGAGGAGGAGGAGAAGAGGAGGAGGAGGAGGAGGAGGAGGAGGAGAAGAACAGGAGGGGGAGGACGGAGGAGGAGGAGGAGGAGGAAGAGGAGGAGGCGGAGGAGGAGGACGACGAGGGGAGGAGGGCGGGAGGAGGAGGTGGGAGGAGGAGAGGAAGGAGGAGGAGAGGCGGAGGAGGAGGAGGAGGAGGAGGAGGAGGAGGAGGAAAGGAGCTGAAGGAAGGAGGTGAGCAAGAGTTCCGGATTTGACTTGTCAGTAGAGGGACTTTGCGCGCCGAGCTTGTTTGGAATCCAATCGTTTTTTTTCGTATTTCGTTTTTGTTGTTTTTTTGTGATGTTTTTGTGTGCTGATTTTTTGTTGATGTGTTGATGTGTGTTTTTTTTTTTGTTTTTTGTTTTTGTTTTAATGTTCTGTCTGAGGCTTCGGAGAGCGGATGGTTCACAACCCACCTTGAACTCCGCATCACCATCCTTTTTGTCATTCTTCCTGTGCGCCTCTTTCCCTAAACAGCGAGCTGGATGGCTGAGGGCCAGGGCTCTACTTTCGTCCCCCCTGGCTGCTGTTTAGGGTCTCCTTGCCTGGCTCAAGGCTCAGGTCCGAGGGCTCAGAGGTCCGAGGGTCTTGCGGGCAGGGAAACAGCGCCTCGCTGTGCGTCTGGCCCCCCCCCCTTCCTCGTTGCCACGGCTGGACGCTGCGCGAAAAACTGGGCCGCGCCATGGCGGGATGTCCGGGGCCATTTCCTGTCGTTTAGGTCTCATGTGGCTTGGAGGTGCGTAGTATGTCTGCCATTCAGCACGCATCTTCTCCGTAGCCACGTCGGCCTAACCAGCTGTCATACTTCCGTGAAACTTACATTCCTTCTCCATTCATTTATTGTTTCCGAGTGCGTGCCGCAGATGCGCGGCTTGCCTCAACGATGGCTTTGTTCCCTTCCGAGGCCGAGGCCAAGTCATGGACGACGATTTCGCAGGTGACCCGGTTCGTTCGCGTCCCAGAGCCCGTCTTCAACGCTGTGGCGGCGCACTTGGGGCAGTTCCAGGATCGCATCCGTCTGCTGTCTATCATTCCCCAAGTGATGTTGCATTGCGCAATCTTGGCCACTCAGGTGCCGGTGGAGGGCTCAGCCACAGAAGGAGAACAAACCATGCGCGGCATCAACCCGCTCGAGGCAAGCCAGGTGGGCCTAGTCTGGCGCATCAGCCGGCGCATCTCTTGGGTGGCCAGCGGCAGTGGGTGGGAAGATTTCGTTGACGTCGATCCCTTCGTTGCCCCGCAGGTTTCCTCGGCGCCGGTTGTGTCCTTCCCGGATGCCCGCGTCCCTGCTGGGTCTGCGACCAAGGGCAGGGTCGTCAAGTTGGCGCTGGTGCTCGACCAGGGTGACGACGGCGAAGTCAAGGTCGCAGAGAACGACCAGTATGAAAAGGTGGTTCAGCAACTACCAGATGCAAGTGCTGGCTGTGCCGCCGGATGACGCGGAACCGTCCATCGAGCAGCTCACGGCGTTGCAACACAGGGTCAAGGATCGCGGCTGCTCCCCGTGCGCGGACTTCGCTGTTTGGCGGCATTTTCCCTCGGCAGGGCGCGCGGGCGGACAAATTCCGCGCGTGGTTCCCCACGGGCGGCGGCTCCTACACGGCCAAGGAGCTCCCGGGGCCAGAGAACCTTCAGCAGTGGGAGTCCTCGTGGAGAGTGTTCGCGGCAGCGCGCCTCATGATCATGCCTGTGACCCGCCCAGCGCTCGAGTTGTGCGCGGAGAAGATCCGCCAGCTCGTGCAGCTCTGGCCAGAGTGTTGGCATTTGATCGTCATGGCAGACGACCAGATGCGCGCCGAACACCTGCACCGTGTTTGGCGCAAGTACGAAACCGAACTCCAGGCGGGCCAGACACCGGCGCCGGACTGGGACAGCGAGAGGCCGTGATCCACGATCTACCGCCTCGCTGCCGCGGACGAGGCCTTCTCGGACTCCCGCGTGCGGCGCCGCGCTGCTGCGTGGGTGTCCCGCGGCGGCCGCGGCGTCCTCCGCGCGACCGAGGAGGAGGCCGCGGTGGCCCACCTGCCGGGCGGCCTCGCGGCCGTGGCGCCACCGACAGAGCAGCCCACCAAGCGTCGCAAGACCAAGGCGGAGAAGAAGGCCGCCCGCAGGGGGCAGCCCCAGCAGCAGCCGTCGGGAAACGGTGGCCCCCCGCCGGCGGCGCCCCGCGCCTCGGCGGGGGGGCCGCGCACAACCGAGATCCAGATCTGCAAGAACTGGAACCACGGCAACCCCAAGAACGAGTGCGGCAAGCTGGGGGCCCCCTCCACTTGCCCGCAGGGCCGGGTGCGCAAGTGCAGCACGTGCGGGGGCCCCTCGCACAAGGCGCCGCACTGCCGGCGCCGCTGAGCCAGTCGCCCTGCGCCCCTGGCGCTGCTGTTGAGGCCCCCAGCGGCGTCCCCATCCGCGTGGGCCTTTGGGGCAGCGCCCTGGTCCGGCAGCTGCCCGGCCACGCCGGCGCTCCAGCCGGGCACCCAGCTGCCCCTCCGCGTCTCGCAGAGCTCGCGCGCCCAGCGCCGGCCGCCGCGGCCCCCGCCTCGCAGCGAGCCCGCCGCGAGCTCGAAAACGCATTGTGCGTCGGCGGCCTGCGCTGCGCTGCTGCCGCGGTGGCCCGGTTGCCGCGCCTGTGCGCGCTGGGCAAGGAAGTGGCTGCTCTCTACGATCGATGGATCTCGGAGCGGCCAGGCGCCTTCGCCGTTGTCCAGCATTTCGGCGACAGGACATACGCTGGCCCAGAGCGCGAGCTCGTCGAAAAGTGGCTGCGGCTGCGGGGGCACCTCGGCGCCCGCGCGGAGGCGCCGGCGGAACCCGAGTGGGGGATGCCGTCTCCGCTGCAGGCCGAGCTCCTGCACTCGCGGTTGCAAGCAGGCGGCGACCCGGAGACTTGCCTGCGCGACTGGTGCCGGACAGGCGCGCCGCTTGGCGTGGATGCGCCCATTCCCTTTTGCGGCATCTTCCCGGTCCTGCCGCAGTCAGACATCGAGCGCCACGACGGTGGCTTGGACATGGGCTTGGCGCAAGGCGTGTTCAACTATCAGTCAATGGCCGACGACCCAGAGGCTGCTGCTTCCGAAGTGCACCGCTACTTCGCCAATGATTTCGCAGTCTCAATCACGGAGTCCACGGCCTTGCAGAGGTTCCCGGGTGGATCGGTCTCCAAGATGGCGCTGCTGACCAGGGTCAAGCCAGGCGCGACAGTCAAGCGGCGCATCATTGTTGATTTGAAACGGAGCAAGCCCGTTCCTGTCAACAGCCGTGCCCGGGTGCCAGAGCGGCCAGTGCTCCCGCGAATCTGCGACGTCATCCAGGATGCCCGGGCTCTCGCTTGCGGCGCGGCGCCGTCCATGCACGGCGACGAGAGCTGCGACATGGAGTTCGCGATCGCAGACTTCTCCGACGCGTGCGTGCACCTGCGGACTCACCCGGATGAGCTACGCCACTGCCTGTCGCCAGACGTGGTGCCCGGGCGTATGTTGTTGTGGATAACGTTGTGTTTCGGCTTATCTGGTGCCCCGCTCATCTGGTGCCGCGTGGCCGCCGCCCTCGCGAGGCTCGCGCAGTCCTGCGTCAACCAGAGCCACGCCCGCATGCAGCTGTACCTGGGCGCTGGGCGACCCTATCTGGACGCTCTGGGGCACGCGCGCGCAGCGCGACCGGCAGCTCGGTCTCGCGCTGTGGGTCCTCATCGGCCTCGGTGTCCGTGTCGCGTGGCACAGGGCCGTCCGCGGGCCCGCAGTTGCGTGGATCGGCGCGACAATCGCTGCCGATGTTGCGCCCCGCGAGATGACCGTCGCTATCCCCGCCAGCACGATTGAAGAGCCGCTGGCGCTGCTCGGCCGGCTGGGCAACGGCGCCATGATAAGCCTCAGGGTGCTCAAGCAATGCACTGGGGAACATTCCTGGGTCGCCGGGCTGCTGCCGCGCATTCGCTGGGCCGTTGCCATCCTGTGCGCGGTCGCTGCGTTGGCAGAGAGGGATTTCCGCTCGGGCGCGGAGGGCCGCAGGCGGCAGCAGAGGGGGGGCCCGCGCCCGAAGTGCGGCATGGTCGCGGCCAAGCGTGTTGCATTGCCCGTGCGGTGGCTCACGGCCCTGTGGCGAGGCATGGAGGGGCCTGTGACCAGGCGAATCGCGTGGGACAGCAACCCGCCAGCTACAGTCATCATCGTCGACGCTTCCCCGTGGGGCCTCGGGTTGATATCGGCCCACGCAGCCACTGGCAGGGTCGTGGAGTATGCCTTCGGCGACGTGCTCGACGACATCTCGCTGCTCCTCATCCGGCGGGGGTGCTCCAGCGCCCAGCAGGCCTTGGAAGCGTTGGCGCTTCTGGTGGCGCTGAAACTGTGGGGCCGCTTGCTGCGCGCATCGTCGGCTACAGTTGACATGCGGGGGGGCAATTCCGCGGCCCTTGCCCTGGCGCGGATATTGTCCAGTTCTTCGCCAGTCATGAACTTCGTCGGGGCCGAGCTGGCGCTGGAGCTGGAGTCCCTGGACATCCGCGACTTGTGCCTGACGCGCATCCCAGGCGACTGGAATCGCACGGCCGATTGGCTGTCGCGGATGTCGGCCCCGGGGCGCCTGCCCGATGCGCCCGCAGCGCTGGCTGGCGCCGAGTGCCGGCGTTTGCCGCCACGCGGCCGCTCCTACTACCGCTTGCCCCCCCCGGGGGTCGAGCCAGGTTCGTGGGCAACCCAGGCTGGCGCCGAAGCATGGGCGCCCGCGTCGGCGCGCCTGTGAAACCAGGTCGCCGCTTTCCCCGGGCGCGCCCAAGGCGGCCCGGTGCCCCATATGCGCGCAGGACTGAAGTCAAGGCAAGACGAAGAAATGTGTCAGCATCTCTGCCTTCCTGCTTGGTTTGCAACCACGCCCGGCCCGCCGGCCCCCCCCGAGAAGCATTCGTTTTTGTTTTTTTGGTTCCCCATATCCTAAGATGGGGTTATTATTATTACTTGGACGCCTCCTGGTCTTCTTGCTTCCTCGGCCCTTGCGAATAGATGCACATATGGGGCGCTCTCGGTGTGTGTATTTCATTCTGTGCCCCAGCGCCCTCCCACCCGGTCCTTCCCCGCCACACCACCCACCCCCCCCACCCCCCCCCCCCCCCCCCCCCCCCCCCCCCCCCCCCCCCCACCCCCCCCCCCCCCCCACCCCTACCCCCCCCCCACCCCCCCTCCCCCCCTCCCCCCCCTGCCATTCTTAACCGTTGCTATTGGCTCATATTGAAGGGATGAGCCATTCCGACAATCACCCGGCCCGAGCCCCCCCTGCTGCCGAGCGGCCTCGCTTCGCGCATGGGCGCCCGGGCGCGCCGCCCGCGCCTTTCGCGGCGCAGTGGCGTAATTTGCGGGCGGGCGTGCCGGCCGCGGGTTTCGCCCCCAGCGCCGCGGTGGCCCCGTGCCTCGGGCCCGGCGCTTCCGCGAGCAGCTCCGTGCCCAGGTTCGTGCCGCTCCTGCAGCCCCGCGCGGCCCTGACCCCGTGCCTCCTGCCCCGCGTTTCCGCGAGCAGCTCCGCGCCAGGTTTCGCGCCGCTCCTGCAGCCGCGCGCGGCTCTGGCTCTCCCGCAGCGGCACGCCGGCGGCGTGGTGCAGGGCCCCCCTGGTTTGCCATTGCCGCGCCCCGCCGGGATTTCCGGAGTCGCGCCCGTTTCCACGGCGCCGCTCCGCAGGCAGGATTTCCCGCGGATGCCGCCTGCAGTGCCGTTGAGGGGATCCATCCACGAAGCCGCTGCGATCGTGTCAGACCGATCGCGCCTCGAGGCCGCAGTGGACGCTTTAAGACTGGATTTTTTACGCCAGCCCTTCCCGCGAAACTGTATCCAAGAAGAGGGCAGCAGTCTGCAGACTGGCTGAACGAGCGGCCCTGTCAGTGCCGGGCTCAACCGACCCCTTTCCGTTGCAGGTCTCGGTAGTGCACGCGGTGGCTGCAGCCCTCTAGCTGGCAGGCTTCCGTTCCGCTGAGCAGTGCGTGAGCGAACTGAGACTCGAGCGCATCGAGCGCGGGGCGCTCGTTTCGGAGCAGTTGGCGCGGGCGTTCGACCAGTGCAAGAGGTCGCTGCGCCGCGGCGTTGGCCCGAAGACGAAGGCCGCGGAGCTGCGGGACGACGCACTTCGCGCAATTGTCCTCCTGCAGGCGTCGAGAGGCACTGGGAACCATGACTTGGCGTCGCCTTGGTCGTCTTGGGTGGTCGCTTGCCGTTTCCTGCTGCGGGAAATTGAGATGGCGTCTGCCCGGCTCGCGCACGTGGACTTCCCATCGCCTGACTGCGCGCGCATGCGACTGCCTGTTTCCAAGACAGACACTTGGGGAGCGGGCGCAGCTGTTACTCTGAAGTGCACCTGTCCCCTTGGTGGTTTCGATCGCGATTCGTGCCCTGTGCACGTCTTGAGTGACCATGTGGATATGCGCCGCCGCCAATCCGGCACGCGCGCAGGTGACCCCGGCGAGCTGGAGGAAACTTTGTTCCCGAATGTCGCGGGCGGCACGGTGTCCAAAACCGCGGTCATCTGCGGATGGCAGCGCCTTGCAGTGGACGGACACCCGGCGCTCGGCGGCCATTCCGCGAGACGGTCGGGCGCCGAGCGTTACGCCCGCTCTCTTTGGCCGCTGTCCAGTATTCAGACTGTGGGCCGGTGGGCGCCCAGCACGGTTCTGGAGTACGTCGAGGAAGCTCTCGCGGAGTTACCGCTTGACGGGCAGGGTCGTGCATCTGGTCATCCCGCAGCGCCGCCGCCACATGGGCAGCTCGAGCCGCTAGAGCAGCGCATTGCCAAGTTGGAGGCGTCATTCCAGTCGCTCGCGCAAGGGCGTGGGCTCTCCGACGCACGGCTGCCGGAGGTCATTGTTCAGCGTTTCCCACAGAATGGCGCCGTTGGGTTCGGTCTGAGTCTTCGGGGATCGTCCACGCCGTGGCGAGCCCGCCAGACACACCTTTGCCGACGTGGCGCACTTGCTGCGGATGGCGGTTTGGGGCGTTAGCGAGCCTGTCGACCTTCCTCGCCGATGCCCCCTCGCCCAGCGAGGCCAATCTCTGTCGGAAGTGCCCATCGCCCGATCAATTTAGGGTGTCCGGAGCCGCGGCGGAGCCAGTGGGGTGAGGGTGCGCCTCCGGAGAGGGACGGTTGCCTGCGCCTGCCCTAGGTCGTCTCGCCTCCACGAGGTTGATGATTCGGGCCCCACGGGGCTAGGTCATCTCCGCCTCCACGAGGCCGGTGATTCGAGCCCCCCTAGGTTTAGGTCGCCGTCGCCTCCGCGAGGCTGATGATTCGAGCCCCACGGGCTTGGGTCATTTGCGCCTCCACGAGGCCGATGATTCGGGCCCCATGGGCCTAGGTCATTTCCGCCTCCACGAGGCTGATGGTTCGGGCCCCGCGGGCCTAGGTCACCCCCGCCCCCACGGGGTTGATGATTCGAGCCCCCCGGGCTTAGGTCATCCTCGCGTCCACGAGGCCGGTGATTCGAGCCCCCCGGGCTTAGGTCACCCTCGCCTCCACGAGGCCGATGATTCGGGCCCCCCGGGCCTAGGTCATCTCCGCCTCCACGAGGCTGATGATTCGAGCCCCACAGGCTTAAGTCATCTCCGCGTCCACGAGGCTCACGATTCGGACCCCCAGGGGCAGGGTCGTCCCGGCGCGGCATCGACGTAGACTGCGCTTCCACTCGGGACGACGTGCAGAGAGTTGGCGCATTTTAGTTTTTAAGCAATACTCAAAAAATTTTGCGCCGCCTCCTGGCCCTCTACTCTATCTTCTCTCTCTCTCTCTCTCTCTCTCTCTCTCTCTCTCTCTCTCTCTCTCTCTCTCTCTCTCTCTCTCTCTCTCTCTCTCTCTCTCTCTCGCTCTCTCTGGGTGGCAGGGGGGGGTAGCAATGAGCGAGTGCATTGTCCGGATTTGACTTGTCAGTAGAGGACATTGTGCGCGAGCTTGATGCTCGGAAGGCAGGTGGTTCACAACCCGCCTTGGACTCCGCATCACCATCCTTTCTGTCATTCTTCCTGTGCGCCTCTTTCCCTAAACAGCGAGCTGGAGGGCAGAGGGCCAGGGCTCTACTTTCGCCCCCCCTGGCTGCTGTTTAGGGTCTCCTTGCAAGGCTCAAGGCTCAGGTCCGAGGGCTCAGAGGTCCGAGGGTCCTGCGGGCAGGGAAACAGCGCCTCGCTGTGCGTCTGGCCCCCCCTGCCTCGTTGCCACGGCTGGACGCCGCGCGAAAAACTGGGCCGCGCCATGGCGGGATGTCCGGGGCCATTTCCTGTTGTTTAGGTCTCATGTGGCTTGGAGGTCCATAGTATGTCTGCCATTCAGCACGCATCTTCTCCGTAGCCATGTCGGCCTAACCAGCTGTCATACTTCCGTGAATCTCCCGCCCGCCCTCGCCAAGAGAGGGCGGTGGTGTGTGGGGGGGGGGGGGGGGGGGGGGCGCCTCCAGAGAGGGGCGGTTGCCTGCGCCTGCCCTAGGTCGTCTCGCCTCCACGAGGTTGATGATTCGGGCCCCGCGGGCCTAGGTCATCTCCGCCTCCGCGAGGCCGGTGATTCGAGCCCCCATAGGTTTAGGTCGCCGTCGCCTCCACGAGGCTGATGATTCGAGCCCCACGGGCTTGGGTCATTTGCGCCTCCACGAGGCCGATGATTCGGGCCCCGTGGGCCCAGGTCATTTCCGCCTCCACGATGCTGATGGTTCGGGCCCCGCGGGCCTTGGTCATCCCCGCCCCCGCGGGGTTGATGATTCGAGCCCCCCGGGCTTAGGTCATCCTCGCCTCCACGAGGCCGGTGATTCGAGCCCCCTGGGCCTTGGTCGCCCTCGCCTCCACGAGGCTCACGATTCGGGCCCCCCGGGCCTAAATCATTTTCGCCTCCACGAGGCTGATGATTCGGCCCCCCCGGG